>MNCI01000200.1:0-142209 GCA_015680685.1 Gnetum montanum
CTCGTAATCAAGTCGTACTTGAACGCACTAGGAAAGTAGCAAATAAAGCAATAAATGAAACCATGTGCTGCAAGGTTTATCCAAACAAGTTCGTCTTTATTGTCGTACACAACTTGGGTTCAGGTTACAAGCTGCTCGAATAAAGAGCCGTTCACTCTAGGACTCCTACTGCGGGCACATGGGGAAAAATTCTAACTCTGGAGTGATCAATCTGCTAGAGCTTCGCTACACTAGCCAGGATTGGGAAATAAGGGGAGTGCCACCTCTTATTTATAGAAATGGCGGCGGGACGCGATATCGCATACGCGATATTGCAGGAGAAGACGCGATATCACGTACGCGATATCGTGGCCTAGTGTAAATCGCGTCTCATCACTTATATATATTATGTGTATTATACTAATGCACTAACTTGTATGGAAGATTGGAAACATTTGGCTTTGGTAAAATAAGATTTCTTCCTCTTACCATTACACCAAGCAATAAAAGGAACTACAGCTACTTTAGCTGCGTCTATAAAATAATATCAATAAAAATAATAATATATTTATCAAAAATGTCAAAAAATAAAAAAATGCAAATGCACATTGAAAAATTTAACTTTGAAGCTTAACATGTAGAGTGTGTCATTTTTATTTTTACCCAAAGTCATTGATTATATAATCATATGTTCTCTTCTTAAAAAGATATTAAATTTCTTATCACAAGAAACATGCAATGATCAAACAAATAGAATATAAGCTATGGCTAAGATAATTAACTAAATAAAATAAAGATCTCAAGGGTAAACTAATAAGTGTTAGTCTTAAAAGATAAGAGTAAAATTATAAGATAGAGCTATCAGTCACATGTTGTACTTTATATAAAAGATGTAGACAATCCTTATTCATGCCATTATGCCCTTGTATAATTGTAGTGTAAATTATGTGGGAAAAAATTACTAGAAATAAGAAACTATTTTTGGCCAAGAGGCTAATTACCAATGACATTTTGTCACGTTCTATTTTGTCAATGTGAAGTTCTACCATGCATTGTCCATCACATTATATTTAGTAGACATGGGACCCACTCTACTTCTTACAGTCTTAATGTCATGCATATAAGATGTCAATGCTTCGAAATCAACACATAGGACCCACTCAACTTATTAAGGCCTTAATGTCACACATATAATATGTCAATGCTCCACATGGAATCCACTCAACTTATTAAAGCCTTAATGTCATGCATATAATATGTCAACACTGCCAACTTAGCACATGGAACCCACTCAGCTTCTTAAGGTCTTAAAGTCATGCTTATAATATGTTAAAGCCTTCTTGTCATGCATATAATATGTCAACATTGTCAACTCAACACATGCGATCCACTCAGCTTTTTAAAATCTTAATGTCATGCATATAACATGTCAACACTTCCAACTTAGCATATGGGACCCACTTAACTTCTTAAGGCCTTAATATCACACATATAATATGTCAATTTTGCCAACTCAGCACATGGGACCCACTCAACTTTTTAAGGCCTTAATGTCACACATATAATATGTCAATACTACCAACTTGATACAGGGGATCTACTCAACTTCTTAAGGTCTTTTTGTCACATATAATATGTCAAATACATCATAAATTTTAAATTATTTTTCTAAAATAAACTTAATCTTAACAAAGAAATAAACTTTCTAAAAATATCTCTACAACTAAAATAAATTTTCTTAAAATAACCTCTTACATAATATGAACCCTTTAAAATACATAAATTTGCTAAAAACAACCTGATTCTAACAATCTTAACTATGCTTCTAATTGCTAAAATAAATAACTCAATGGCTTTATTTTCAAAAGTTCATGTAGATTTCTAAAAGCATTAAAGATGGAAGGCAAAGATATAAAATTTCTAAGAGAATGTACATTACAATAATAAATTTTTGTACGAACACAATTTGAGTTTCTAAAAATAACTAAGATGTATAATAAGGACTTAAAATTATTAAGATGAATTATTAAATAATAAATTTTTTAACAATAAATAAAATAAAAAATTAATTTTTGAAAATCACAAAAGGTTAGACAAGTGAGATAAAGATCATTTGAATTAAATTAAAGAAAGGTTTGATGTTATGCTTAATGCATCAACCAAAGAATAAAAATTAATAAGTTTTCTAACTAAAATTTATTACATTTTCTAAAAATAACTCAAATTTTCCAAAACTAACTCAATGCTAAAAAAGAAATAAATTTTATAAAAATAAGTAAGAAAAGATAAGGAAATGTGGTGGGATATTAAGATGCATAATAATAAATAAGATAAAATGTGGTAGGATGATAATTTTTCTAACAATAAGTGAAGTACATAATTTTTAAAAAATCAAATTTTAAAAGTAAGTAAAGTTAAACAAGTGAGGTAGGCACTCATAGAAGAATAGAAAAAAATGATAAAATTTCTAAAATAACATTCTCTATAAGTTCAAAAAAATCAAATCAATCTATTTAAATTTAATCAACCTTCCAAAAAATACTTCTTTAACTTACATCACCATATGCATTAGAGACAACATGTCGCTACCATTAGTGCACATGAATGATGGAGCCAGAACCAATGTCATCTCATGGACAATCATTTGTTGTCTCATCCTTGAAAAATAGGTCACATACTATAACTACAATTCTTCTCTAGTTTCATTTCATAGCACTAGAGTAAAAATCTTAGGAATGATAAAATTGCCTTTTTCTATAGGGAGTATGATTGCATTTGAGGCTATATTTTATGTCATTAAAGATTCATCTAGAGTTAATGCTATCTTAGGATGACCTTGGTTAGCATACAAGTGTGTTGTTGCATCACCCTTATATCAAGGAATACACTTCCCTTGTAAAGATAATGAAATAGTCTTACGTGCTAATCCTAAAATCCCAACTGATGAGTGGCGAGGTACCCCTACACTCAACCATATGAATACGAGCATTTCATGCACAATCTGGTCAAACTCCAAGGACTAAGTGCTTACGCACCTTAATGGAACACTTAAGGTTAATCAATCGTTGTCTTCCCAAACTTACTTGTATTGTCATGGTTGTATGGTTAAGTAAGCTTGAGGTATGTGATTTTTATAACTTTTATCTTTTTAATGTCTTATGCTAATAAGGGAATGTGAAGAGAACTAAGTGACTAACTTTTGTTAACTATTCACTAACTACGTTCTAATTGTTCCTAACACCAGTATCCGTTCCCACTTGTCACACACATCCTGAACCAGTGCAACGTTGCTGGGATTACCAAACGCTAATCGTTACTGGATTACCAAGCACTACACACATGCTCGAAGCGGTCATACTAAGTGTACTTAACTAGGAGAGTCAAGGGTTGAGAGAGATTAATTAAATAGGAAAGCATTTAAACATTCATCAATAATTAATTACTATTTAGCTTAGTCTATATGCTACAAGGTTTATGATAAAGTTCGTCTTTATTGCCATACACAAATGTGTGCTTAGGTAAAATTTGCTCAAATAAAGATCTGTTCACTTTAAGACTCCTACTGCGGGCACATGAAAATTATTCTAACTCTGGAATGGTAAAATTTCAAGAGTTTAGCTAAGGGTCTAAGTCTAACTGCCTAGAATAAGGAAAGCCACCTCTTATTTATAGAAATTGAGGCAGGTCACGATATCGCGACTCATCACCAACTATTTTACAATCAAATGTATTGGAAGAGTCTAGGTTAGGATCTCAACTTGCTCTTGTTGGCCAAATGTTCTCAACAAAAGAAAATAAAGAAGCAAATACATCCTTTCCTTGATCATTTAGCACCTACAAATTTGTGGATGTAGGATTTGGTGAATTAGATGTCATTGAATCCATCAAAAGCATAAAAATTTTCACTAGGTTTGATGCTAGGAAATCCATCGCTAAGGTATTGTAGTCCTAAATATTTTCTTACCTTTTATACTTTATCTTTATTTCTTTTTTATGTTTCATATGTTTATGTATGTTTCTTAGTATAAAGTTAGTTTTAGCTTCTTAACATAAATTTCATTATTTTACTTTGTTATTTTTAATCATGCTTTCTTAATTAACATAGTCTTATTACTTTATTTTAGGATTTACTTCTCTTCATATTACATTTTGATCACATTTTATGTTCAATTTTTTCTTCATATTTTTCCTTAAAAAATCACAAAGTTACTAACGTAAAAAATAAAAATAAAAATCATAAAAATAGAAAACTAAAAAGATGATAAACATATAAAACTCAAAAGTAATAAACAACGATAGTCCTCTTACATAGCCCTATAATGTAATTCTCAAGCTCTATACAAATATCCATGCAAGTTCATTTCAACATTTAGAAAATTTATACCTTTTAATTTTTAATTTTCTATACCTTAGAAAATTTTCTAGCTTTGGCTTTATGTTGAAAACTTAGAAAATTTTTCTAACTCCTCTACCTTGATTCCATGACATAAAAAGTTCTCTAACTTTTGTATGCTTTAGAAAATATGTTAATGCTTTTGTCTTTTTCAAACTTAAAAAATTTTCTAACTCTTTTGTCTATCCTAGATTTAGAAAATTTTCTAACTCTTCTATCTTTCCCAAACTTAGAAAATTTTCTAACTCTCCTATCTTTCCTAGACTTAGAAAATTTTTCTACCACTATTGCCATACTTAGACAAATTGTTCATCCTTTCCCAATACTTAGAATCTTCTTCCTATATCTCCCTTAAAAAATGTAATTTTTTTCTAACTCTTTCCATTTTGTGCAAGCAAACTTGAAATGTTTTTCAACTTTTTTCTTATTTTAATCTTATTTTATTATATAACTCTTTCTCTCTCTCTCATGATTTATAGGCCATGGTTCCTAAGTTACTCCTTTGTTTGTGTAAACCACTCATCTTGGACGGGCCCCATGGTCAAATCTCCCAACCTCTTAATGAGGATTTGATTGATCTTTCATCCCTTGAACCCTTAGATTCTATCAAACCTTTCATTCTTGGATTGCAAACCTATTTTAACTAATTATCCATTACTAGAGCTCACTATAACAAATCATTAAAATGAGAAAAAGACCTTACAAATGGAGGAAAACTAGCCACACGACATTAAGAAATCCATTTTAGAAACACTTAGAAAATGTTCTAATCATCTTTGAATGGGGATATGATTATATACTTGGTCTGGATTCCATTCTTGTTTGACATAACATCATACTTGAAAAAGATTCCAAACTTGTCAAGAAAAAAGCCTAAAAAATCAAGCTTGATCTAGCCTTAGTCATAAAAGATAGGATTACCAAACTTTAAAATACTACATTTATATGTCCTATAGATTACTCTAATTGGGTATCCAACATGGTGGTTGTTCCTAAGAAAAATAGAGCTATTAGGATATGCATCAATTTTCATAACCTTGAGAAGGTGACATTGAAAGATGGTTGTTTGCTATCAAACATTGATCAACTCATAGACACACGAATAGGTAACACCTTAATTTGTTTCATAAATGGTTTTTCTTGCTACAACTAAATTCAAATTAATCCTAAGCATTAATGCTTTACAATTTTCATGACCCAATGGGGAACCTTTTGTTATAGAAAAAAGCCTTTTAGGCTTAAAAATGTTAGAGTAACATACCAACGGGCCATGACCTTCATCTTTAGTGACCTGATGTTTAAAATTATCAAAGATTATGTGGATGATCTAATAGTCAAGTCTATCATTGCAACAGACCATCCCATAGACTTATACTTAGTGTTGGCTCATTACAATAAGTATGGACTCTACTTGAACCCCAAGAATTGCATTTTTGACATAGAAATAGACAAGATGTTAGGGTTTCTAGTTTCAACTAATTGTATATTAGTAGATCCTAACAAAGTCAAAGCAATCATAAATCTTTCACCACCTAAGTATCTAAAGGACATGCATATTTTGCAAGGAAGACTCCAATCCATTCTTCATTTCATATGCAATTTTAGTAACCAAGTCCATTTCATTTCTCTTTTTCTTAAGAAATATACAACTTTCAAATGGAACTCAAAGTGTGGAGAGGATTTTTATGTAATAAAGAGTGTCCTTACCAACCTTCCCATCCTTAATCCTCCTTAATTTGTTCTTGCTTTATATCTCTATCTTTCTAAGTCTATTCACTCTATCACAACCATGCTTTACCAATGACGTGAAGATGGTGCTAATCCCCCTATCTATTACATCTCTCATCTTTTCTTTGATTGAAAAACATGTTACATGGACATAGAAAAACATTTTTTGGGCCTTGTCGTTGCATTTAATAAATGGAGACACTACATACTAGGGGCAAAGGTTCATGTCATTTTCTGAGAAAATATTTTATGATCTATTGCCACCAACCCATACAATAAAAACTACATGACAAAAAGAAAACATTCTTTTAACTAAATTTGAATTATCCTACCTTGTCCACTACTTGATTAAGGGACAAATCATCATGAATTTTCTTCCTTTCACTCCACTCTTTGAACCATCTATTCTGATGCTCCAACCTCCTTCCCCACTCCTCCCTTGAGAAACTAAGTAAGGAAGAGATAATTCCTCCTCTAACTATGACATTGAAACATGAGGATTTTGATTCACATTTATATTTTTAGGATGTGCATACAACCCAAGGTTCAAGCACAGCTTGTGTTCTAAACTACCAAGGTATGGATACAAATTATTAGACTTATAAATTTAATTTTTCATTTACTAACAATGTGCTAGAATATGAAGTTCTCAATTGAGGTTTGCTCTTAGCCATTTAACTTAGAATCAAAAGGCTTTTCATACATGATGATTCCCAACTTGTTGTATGCTAGGTAAATAATGAATACACTTTCAAAGCCAAACATCTTCAACCTTATCTAGACTTAGCAAAAATTTTGATTTCTCATTTTGATGAATGCTTACTGACATATATCCACTATTTAAAAATCATGCTTGTTGATGCACTAACTACTTTTTCTCTTTTTGCCAATCCTACTTTTCTCAAGGATCATTTGTCTCATTCAACACAAGATACACCTATTACACTCACAAATATACAATGCATGGGCTTAGTTAACTTAGAAGAAGATGAACAATACCGTGATATCATACAATACTTGCAAACAAAAGAGACCCCTTATGTATCTATCTTATTTTAAAAATGATTCTCTTTATAAACATTATAAACATTTTTATATTGTCAATCTTGATATTTTATGTCATAGCTCTATGTCAGGTATTCTTATGCATTATCTAAGTCATGACAAAGCACAAAAATTTTTAGAATAGGTTCATATCTATGAAGGTCATTTAGGCTAATAGTCTCTAGTAGCTCATATCATTTCATTAGGTTGCTAGTAGCCTATGATGTCTAGGGATGCACTAACTAATTTTTCTCTTTTTTCCAATCATACTTTTCTCAAGGATCATTTGTCTCATTCAACACAAGATACACCTATTACACTCATAGATATACAATGCATGGGCTTAGTTAACTTAGAAGAAGATGAACAATACCATGATATCATAAAATACTTGCAAACCAAAGAGACCCCCTATGTATCTATCTTATTTTTAAAATGATTATCTTTGTAAACATTCTAAATAGTTTTATATTTTCAATCTTGATATTTTATGTCGCATCTCTATGTCAGGTATTCTTATGCATTATCTAAGTCATGACAAAGCATAAAAATTTTTAGAATAGGTTCATTTTGGTATCTATGAAGGTCATTTAGGCTCATAGTCTCTAGTAGCTCATATCATTTCATTAGGTTGCTAGTAGCCTACGATGTCTAGTGATGTAGATACGATAGTTAAAATTTATGATACATGTCAACATCATGCTTTGCTTATTTATGTTTGATCTTAAGAGTTTAGAATGTTCAAAATCATATGACCTTTCCAAAAATGGGGGTTGGATCTCATAGGCTCTATTAATCCTCTATCTTCTTCTAGTCATCAGTTTATTTTAACAATCGCTAAATATTTTACTAAGTGGGTTAAAGCTATTTCTTTAAGAACTGCAACTTCTAAGTATGTTTTTCATTTCATTTTGGATTATATAATTGCTTACTTTAGTATCCTTCTCTACATTGTGATTGATAATGGACCTTAATTCAAGAGTAAAGAACTAACCAAATTATCTAATCAATAGCAAATTACCTAATCATTTTAACCTTAATATTACTTGCAATCCAATGGGTAAGTTGAGTTAACCAATAAATCCCTCATTTGTTTGTTGAGAACTATGGTTGATAAATCCCAATGTAACTAGCAAACTTAGTTATTCCACATCCTATAG
The DNA here is from genome assembly GCA_015680685.1 of Gnetum montanum. NCBI lineage: Eukaryota > Viridiplantae > Streptophyta > Gnetopsida > Gnetales > Gnetaceae > Gnetum > Gnetum montanum. The sequence continues at coordinate 8,305 of MNCI01000200.1, forward strand.
GTCTACTATACTACCTTCTAAATAACAACCAATCGAATCCCTTCATGCTTACCTATGGATCAAAAGCTATGTTGCTAGTGGAGTTTGATGTGCCTTCTTTTCATATGGCCTTGAAAAATTGAATGAGAGATGAGGAGAATGATATCATGCATTGTGTTGAGCTAGACACACTTGAGGAAAATCAAAAGAAAATAATAATTAATATCAAAAATCATCAAGAAGTTATGAACCATCAACATGATAAGTATGTTAGACTTAGAAACATCAAAGAAGGTGACCTTGTCCTTAGGCATTTTCCTAAGGTCAATGATGAGTGTCAAAGTGTTGTGTTGATGGGACCCTATTTACATGGTGTTGCCTAGTCGATAGGACGACATCAACGTAGCATTTGCTACATTTATGGGGTGTCATCAATGCAGTAGTATAGAAAAAACTATAAATATGAGCTCCCAACTATGTTTATGGGGGATTCAAGTCATAGTAGTAGCAGAGCTCTTATAGTTTTTCAATTTGAAAGTTAGAGTATTTAGTCAGATTATTTCTCTGAGTGCTCGCAGCAAGAGTTAGAAAGTATACAGATCTTTATTCGAGCATTGTTATACTTGAATCACACTAGTGTGTATGAAAATAAAGATGAGCCTTTTGATCAAACCTTGTAGCACTTAGAATAGATTAATGATTTGGTTATGCATTTATTGCTTTCATTAATTATGTTGTTAATTAAGCTAAATTAAATTTCAAGTAATTAGTTAATTAATTAAGCTAAATAGATTAAACACATAAGTATGACCACTTCGAGCTAAACACGTATTTTCTTGGTAATCCCAACAACATTATTACTTGGTGCACCTAGTAACATAATGCTTGGTGACCTAGCAATCGATACATGGGTTCAGAACGTGTATGGGAAGTGTGACTAGATGCTTATGTGAGGATTAGTTAGAGATTAGTTAGTTAGTTAAATTAAATTAGTTATAAAATTACTTCATCTCTCTACTTTAAGCACCAAACAACATAAAACAATAAATAATAAAAATCATATGCCTTAATTACACTTAACCATACCATGTGTATCACAAGTTTAATTGGGAAGACAACGAATGATCTTTAGGGCAAGGTTTACTTCCTAGAAGACTAGTGCACCAGAAACTATAGAGTCCATGGAAGTTGATCCAATCATGCATGAATGCTTCATGATTTGTATGGTTGGGCATAGGGGTACCTTAACCACTCATCATTGGTACCATTGCTGAGGACTTTATTTGATGAAATGTGTACTATCTAGGATTAGTGAACATTATTCATATCGTTGGATGAATCCAAGGTTAACATCACTCTCACATGACATATAATTACATAAGCACATTGATATTTTATTTGTTTGCAAAATGTCTTCTTCTTCTCGTAGGCATGAAGATTTTGAACTACTAGTCCCACAATAATGTAAGGTGGTATATACTCATTCAAATGAGTATGTGCCTAATTTAACCTTCATCATGGACTAGGATGAACAACCGCAATGGCATGATATGGAGGGCAATGTTGTAATGCCCCTTGATCGATCTATGCCCTTCATGCTGCTTCAAACTCTTACAAAGTTGGGCATCCAAGATATTTAAGAGGAATACATTGTAAATGGTTATGAAACTTAGGACTATCATCCCATCGACACACAATGTAGAAGAGATTAGCACTAGCAGAAGCATCATGAGGCTATGAAGGAAAAATGGTTTACCAATCTCTTGTTCCTGCTAAACCAAGATGACAATGAGGATCCTTCCTTTGAGGGCTCTCAACATGATAATTCTCCATCCCTTGTTAATAGTGATGGGGGTGTGAACCTAAATCTACATTCTACTATCAACATTCTAAGTTCAGGAAAAGATCGCAATCAAGGCAAGAGCTCGAGAAAGCATCAAGATAATAAGAAATCTAATGAACATGGTTGTGAAAACTGAAGGGGAGTTGGTAGACACCATGGTGGTGGAAATACTCTTCCCTCTTCATCATCTTTATATATATCCTCTTCTTCCTCTTCTTCCTCTTCTTCCTCTTCTTCTAGTTTGGAAAGACACTGTAGAAGAAACAACCATGATGAAGGTGATCAACAAGACAACAATGATCATAGAGCCCACCAAGAACGAAGGGGTAATAGAGGACATCATCAACAATAGTGAAATAATTATGATGATGAGCCTTTTTTGGCAACTTGAAGCATGATTAACATTGTAAAGGTAGTTAAGATTCCAACTAGGCATGTGAAAGATAGTTAGATTAAGTGCTTAGACATAAACAATATTCTAAGATTTGAGGGGGATATAACTCTGATCCACATATGCATCTAAAAGCTTTCCACTATGCTTGTGCCTTACAAAACATTGAAAATGATTGTTGAAAACTCAAGATATTCCCTAGGATGCTCATTAGGAAAACAGAAAGTTGGTACTAGTCCTTAGGGCCAGAATCTATCTATCGATGGAATACAATGCTTGAGTTATTCAATGAAATATACCAAACATACTCCAGAGTGTCTAATCTGAGAAGGTAAATCCAAGGTTGGAAATAAGGAACACATTAACCCTTGGATGCCACCATGGGAAAATATTATTCTCTCCTACACTAATTCCCTAGCCATGGTTATTCTTAGAGGGAACAACTGCACCACATCATAGATAGTTTTAGAGCAGAAACTAAAAGAACTCTTGCAGTTTACACCCAAGGAAGACTATCTGAATTGAGATATCATTAGATACAAAGGTTGATAGAGTAGGTTGTAAAAGAAGAAGGTGAATTGTGAAAAATGGAAAGTGTAGAAAAATATAATAGGAATCCTTCCATCAGGAAAAGGGAGGTTTGATTTTGTGATAAGGAGTCACCACTTGACGAATTCGTAAATCAGAAAACCTTACCTATCCAAAAATCTATTTACAATATTTAAACAAATGTTGATAAATTATGGGACTCTTTGGATGAAAACTTCCAAACAACTATGAAGATTGCTAAGGAATCCAAAGAGCAAAATAGTGATCGTCACTATAGGAGGTGAAAAGAAGTTGAATGTGCCTACCAAAGAGGTAAGGGAAAAGCTGCTATAGTATAAGAAGTTGTGAAGATATATTTCAATGATGATAGTGGATGTAACATTTTTTAATATGAACATCTAAAGGGATGTTTTCCTATGGTGTCATACTTACAAGATTCTAGGATGTATGCATTAAATCCTTAACTAGTAAGGAGATAAGAACCTAGACGATTGCCTTATGCTTAGGGCAATCTAAGGTAGTTCCACTAACAACAACAGGCTTACTATCCAATTGATGCTCCACAACAACCATATGAAAAATATCAATAGTGGCACCAACCACAATTTTGGGGAATGCCATTACCAAGACAGTAGTACCCTTACAAGCAATCAGATCCATACAGGTATTATGTTCAGCAACCCATTTCTCCATGAAGCTTTGAAAGCCACACCTCATTCTAGCATCACTATTACCCTCTAGAGTACCATAAAACTCACTCATCATCTACTCAAGGGAAGAACCCATATCCATACCATCCTCTACATTTGTCTACACACATCCCTTCACTCTCAACCTAGTTACCTCTTGCTCTATCCATGCAAGGAGAAATTCCCCCATAGTTGCAATAATGAAATGCTACAAGGGCTATAAACTTACAACCAACCTTCTAGCTAAGTGGTTCAAATAATCAATCCAGAAAATAACCATTTTTCTAATCCAAAAATCCTCCAAAACCCTGACAACCTAATGTAGTTGGTTACCTTGTATCTCCAATATCCTCATCCTCCACATCAAATACATTCAAGTGCCCTTCAAACCAAACATTTCCTTAGATCCGCACTATGATGTTAACCCATGTTGTTTCTAATTGAATCAAGGCTAATAACCTTTTCATGAAAAGATTTGACCTGGGAAGTCCTCTTATTTACTTGTAGATTACTAGACATGAGCCATGCAAGGCTCTTCTTGATTCTGATTGTCAATCTCATCTTCTATGACATGTACAAAGCTTGGAACCTACCACCTCTCAAGAAGAGAAACATTTGTTTGGAATTAAAAAACTAGTCAATAACTATTCCTTTGAGGCTAACGGAGGACATTTTGATCATAGTTTGTGGGTGGTTTGATCCTACTAATATTTTGGTGATCAAGTTAGAGAACTACAAAGGTTACTTCCCTATCATTATGGGAAGAGCATGGTTAAGCACAGTTGATGCAAAAATGGGCATAAGGGACCTCTCCTTGGAAATCTCTAAGGATAATGAATTTGGATGACTAGAGAAGAAATGTGTTCTATGCATCATGTACAATGATAACGGGTGCAATTATGTGCAAAAAATATGATCCATTAAGAGTACATTCATTAAAGCATGCAATCAATGTGCACATGAAGTAGATATCCAAAGGTGCCTATACAGAGCAGCCACTAAATAGGAGGACACCCAGTGACTAACAACTACTCTGACAATAGCACATTATGCATGGAATCAATTAAGAGCCTGAAACATGCTTATGTCGAAGGCATGGATGAATTTGAGCAAGTTCATCACCAATTCTCTAATGATGAAGATGATGATACCTGTTGGGGAGAGTTGGAGATCCATGATAATTTTAATTAGGATCCCCTAGAGTTAAAAAAACTCTACTAGTTAGCATGAAGTATGCATTTCTAAACAATGGAATGTTGGTGATAATCAATGCAAATCATGATCTTGAATAAAAAGATAAGCTTTTGTAGGTGGTCAAAAAATGGCTAACAACCTTTTCTTGGTTATATCTTGAACTGATTGGAATTGGTCCAAAAATATGCTAGCATCACATTTAAATCAACCCAAACCTAAAGCCAAGAAGGTAGCCACAATGGTAGCTGAACCCCAAGTTGAAGCAAATAATCAAAGAGGAAATAGAACAACTCCTCAAGGTAGGGTTCATCTATCCCATTGCGGATAGTGAGTGGGTTAGCCCACTCATAATTGTGTCAAAGAAAGGTGGAAAGTGGTGGGTCTACATTAACTTTAGTATGTTGAATATGGAAACATTTAAAGATCATTTTCCATTGCCATTTATGGACCAAGTGTTGGAAACTATCTCCAAGAATTACTATCATAGCTTTTTGGATGGTTATAGTGGCTATAACCAAATCCAAATTGCACTAGAAGATCAAGCTAAAACAACATTCACGAGTCCTTGGGAAACTTTGGCATATTGTAAGATGCTATTTGGTCTATGTAATGCCCCTACAACATTTCAATTCTTGGTCCTTAGTATTTTTCAACAATAGATTAGTAACAAGGTAGAAGTCTTTATGGATGACTTCTCTACCTATGGGGCTACATTTGAGTAAGCCTTGGATCACCTTGAGTAGGTACTGAAAAGAAGTGTTAAAATAAATATTAGGCTCAATTGGTAGAAAATCCATCTAATGGTCTAGGAGGGCATAGTACTAGGGCATTGAATTTCACAAGAAGGGATTAATGTAAATCCTAAAAAGCTAAGGGTCATCCAAGAAATCACACATCAACTAGAGACAGTCAAAGACATTTGATCATTCCTTGGACACATTGGCTACTACCAGAAATTCATAGAGAATTTTTCTAAGATTTCAAATCCATTGGTCAAGCTTACAAAGAAAGATGCTTCATTCATCTAGACCAATAAGTGTGAACATGCATTCCAAGAAATAAAAGGAAAACTTGTAGAAAATTTAATTCTATGGGCACCAAACTAGTCCAAACCATTTCACATAATGATAGATGCATTTAATTATGCCTTGGAATCCATGTTTACATAGTTGGATGATAAGAAACATCCATATTACATCCACTACGTGAGGCAAAGAATTGTGGATGCACAATTAAATTACACCATAGCTAAGAATGAAGTAATGGCAGCGGTGTATGCTCTTGAAAAGTTTAGGTACTATGTGTTTGGCTATAAAGTATTTGTGCACATAGATCACAATTCCATTTAATTCCTAATGAAAAAGCCAATGATGAGTCCTCATATCATATGGTGGCTCATGATCTTGTAGGAATTCAATATCACAATGGTAGATCGGAAAGGGATTGAGAATGTAGTCGTTGACCACCTCTCTCGGTTAAGATGGGATAACAATGAGGAGGAGAGTTCACTCTTTGATCAATTTTCAAATTAACTCTTTATAGAATCAATAAATGATCAAGTGATCATAGAAGTAATATGTTATGATGGCATCCTCACTTACTTTCTCACTGAAGAGATGCCACAAGGTCTAGAATTTAGGAAGAAACAAAAGTTTCTTCATCAGGAAAAGTACTTCATGAAAATCAATGGACATATTTACAAGACATGTGTTAATGGCTTGGTTCATTAGCATGTCCCTGATGCGAATCAAGTACATGTTATCTAGGATGCTCATGAAGGCCCTTGCAGAGGCTACTATTTAGGGAGATGCATGGCCATAAAAATCTTGATGGTAGGATACTATTGGCCTACAATATTTAGGGATGCCCATCAATTTATCTAATCTTGTGAACATTATCAAAGATATGGTGGGATGACCACATTAATGGAGGATCCTTAATAGTGGATTCAACCATTAGATCCCTTTGACATATGGGGCATTAACTTCATGGGTTCCATCACACCCATGTCTAATAAAAAGGCATATATCATCATAACAGTTGACTACTTCACCAAGTGGGTAGAAGCAGCAACCATCATCGACTTTACATCATCCATTGATGCTATACTTGTACAAAAAAATGTTGTAAATAGGTTTGGAGTTCCACACACACTAATTTCTAACAATGGAACTCATTTTATAGGTGCCACCTTTTGAAAACTTATGCAATGCTTAGGGGTCAAACATAAATTAACAACACCTTATCACCCCCAAGCCAATGGTTAAGTAGATGTGACTAATAGGGAGATCACAAAGATTCTAACAAGAACTATTAGCAAATATAGGAGATACTGGAGCATAAACCTGAATGAAGCCCTTTAGGCCTACCACTCAACATGTAAACTCCTTATTGGCTACTCTTCCTATGAGCTAGTGTACGGAAAACTTCCAACACTCCTAATTCAATTTAAGCTTTGTACATTCTAAATAGCTTGTGAATTGAATCTTGACTTAAGCCTAGCATAAAAAGAAAGATTGATCAACCCCAACATGCTAGATGAAAACTGTTTAGTGTCCCTATCTTTGAATGAAGTACACAAGGCATTCAACAAATAATGACATGAACTCAACATATGGACAGTGAAATTTCAACTAGGAGATAAGGTTCTCTACTGGAACCCCACACATGTACCCTAAAAAACAAAATTCTAAACATTGTGGGAGGGACTTTATATAGTTGGTGAAACCTTTTGTTCTTAGGCCATGACCATATGAAAACCTAAGAGCCCAAATAAAAAGTAGTTGGTTAACATCCAACAAGTGAAGCTTTTCCATAATCCCAAGTAAGCTAGTGTAATGAATACCTCAATGGATGGAAAACCATGCTCAATTTTTTAGATCTCCTCCTTTCAACTCAATCATGGGGGAGATAGTCATCTATGCTAATCATCCATATGCCTCCTTAGTTTTTCTATCTTTTGTTTTTTATTTTTTTTTATCTTTGCAATTTATTTCTTTTACGATTTTCAATATTTTTCCTATTTTACACCAGTTTTTGTTTTACACCATCGTTATTATGTTTAAATCTTTCTTGAATCTTTTAAACATTATTTCTTGCACATTTTACTTTGTTTTTTTTAGTGTGATTTTCAAGATTTTGCTAATAAAATGTTCTTTATGCTAATAAGACACAGTGGTGCTATAGCTACTACTAATGGTGGTTTGTGCTTAATGTTTTTTTTTTTGCTAATGTCTAGTTTCTATTTTTGAATTTTTGTATCAATGGCTCAGTCATGGTTTCTTTTTCATGTAATAGGCAATGAGTCCATGACATCCCCCCATTCACAAAATTTATGGTTTTTCTTTTTTTTGGAGTTTGAGGTCCCTTTCATTAAATAAACCTTTAATAAATTGGTAACCTTGGTAGTTTTTAGAATTAGAAAGGATTTAAAGATTTGTACCAGGCATGACTTCAAGGGGACTCAATACTCTTTACACTCTTCTACTTGGGTGCTCAAGTGTTTTCATGGACTTCTTACCATTCCAATAATAGGAAGACAAATAACGTCTTTGCATGGTGTGGATTCCATCCAAAAATAAAGAAAAAAACAAAAAAATAATAGAAAAACAAAAAAAAAACATGATGAGAATTAAAAGCACACCCCTTAGACAAATAAAAAGGCTATAAGCACTGGTTATGGGACTAGAAAGACATGTTACCCATGCCTCAAGGTCCCCTCTAACTAAGGCCCTCTCTCACTTCCTACTTCTATTTTCTCCTCTTTATGGAATGGTGGATATTCTATGGATGCACTCTTATGTCTTGAGGAGGTAGGTCCATCTTGGAGTGGCAATACAAAGTCATTAAAAGAGGTTGGTTTTGGTTTGGACTAAGGATAGATCTTCTTAAGTCATGTTAAACACAAATTCCACATGGGACTTCTTATGATCTCAATTTGGAATTCCACTCCACCTTCTCCATCATCCATCTTTGCTAACCATAATTCACCTCACTACCAGTGTCCATGTTCTTGATTTCGTATCTTAGTTTGATGTACTTGAATTCTTTGGTGGAATCTTCTGGGTTTTGGTCCTTAACTTTCATGGACCATTAATCACCTATGGGGCCCATGGACTCCTTAGGTTGAGGTTATGCAAGAAAAAATAAGGCATGTCCCTACTATGGGGAGGACCCACTAGCATATCTCTTGGTTGGATTCATTAAGTACCTTATCCTTATACATTCTTGCAATCAGAATCTTTTGTACACCCATTTTCTGCATCACACCATGTGCTCCTTTGCATATTTTATTCATTAAACACATTCTCAACTATTTTTTTAAAATTTTTGAGCAATTAAATATCCTCTTCAATGGTTTTATCATATTCTTGGCTTTTCTGGTATTCCATGGATTCCAAATTCATTGAGAAATTCCTTATATTTTTTGAGATATTCAGATTTCAAATTTTTGTCTATGGGCTCTATATACAGGGCCCAGTCAATGGAGAAAATCCATATATGGGGCCCCATATACAAGGCCCCATCAATGTAAGGGAAAAATAATATATATAGGTGTGACCCCACTTGGAAAATTTTACATTTTCTCACAAACACCAAGGGACCTTTTCAAATTCTTAGAGCCTGGAACCTTCCAGAGCCCATAACTCCCTTGTTCAATACCAGAAGTAAGCTCTTCATTGTGTGGTCCACAAATGTAAAATTTTTGATAAAAACATTTTTGTCCTTTTTTTAACTCCCACAAAGGTTTCATTAAGAAATCAACTATTAAACACCAAATTACAAGAGTTAAACCTTTACAATGAGCTCCAATGATATTTATAATAAATAATTAATAAAATAATAAATCTACCATGGTTTAACCTTAGCCAATGTGTAGCTAACTAACAAGAGATATCCAAAACTTTAGAGTTACACATTATATCTACTAATCCATGGATGTGTTATGACCATAGATGGTAGTAAAATGAAAGCACACGCAGGAAGTAGAACTATCTCAACCAAGGAAGAAACGAACTAGAACATGAAGAGGTCAAGAATAGGCCCAAGAAAAGCCACTAGCAACCCACGCCATAGGTCCTATTAGGGAAGAGGTAGAAGTGGAATCTATTAGATAGATTCCAAAACTAGCAGCTGTAATAAAACACTTCCATTAGGATGATGCACTAGCACAATAAGAAAATTTGGAGGTGACCTTGATAAAGGCTTGCTTGAATCTGATTAGATCACTAGAGGTCTTAAAAATAGTACTCCAAGAGTTAAAATTTGGCCCATTCTTGGAGTAAGCACCAATAAAAGTGTAAGACCAACTAGATCCCTCTCCCATGTGGCCAATCATCACTTCCACTAGGGAGTGGTACATGGAAGAGACATTCCTATTCTGGAATAATAGGCAAGCTAGATCAATGATAAAAGTCAAGGACATCTCATTGTCCTACTTGGTGCATTCTTGCCTAAAATAATGACAAGTCTTGCTGAGATCCTAATGCATGTGGATCCCAACATCAAGAAAGAATGAATTCAATGATGTTATGGTGTTAACCACAAGGAGTTTAGTGTGCTCACACTAATAGAGAGGATCCACTACAAGATTGCAACCTTGCACCTCAATACCATGGTGAGGCCAAGTGAAATCTTCACTTTCTTTGCTTGAGCATCTACTACTCTGAGTGGGAGATTCCCCATCAACCTTCCATTGCTAATCTATCTAGAGATAGATAAGGGGTTTAAAGAAAATGAACATGGAAGGAAGGTAGTTCCCTTCCCATATCTCATCAAGAAACTCTATTGAAGAGGAGGAATAGCTCGCTACACCAATGACATCATCAGGCAAGTTCCAGCCATCAACTGAGCAGAAATGATGATAGATAAGACACCTACAACAACTATCCAAGAAAAGGAGCAGCGACCACCACCTCCACCTACCACTCAAGCAACTATGTTAGACATCACTACAACTGCCCAACAATTATGCAAATAATAAGAATGGCTCTTGAGTGAACAAGAGAAATGAGTGATGGGGATCCATTTATGTACAGACTAGCAATGAGTCACCTAAATGAGATGGCCCAAACAATTAGTTTGATGGGTGGAGGTGGATCTAGTTTCTCATCCCAAAGAATGCAGTTTCCTGCAAGGTTTAATCTGAGTGCCAGAGAGGTGATAGTATCTTTTGCAAAATAAAAATCACTCCCAAAAATCTTTGATCATATTTCTAAAGCACTTAATGCACATGAAACATCTACATCAAACATCATTGCACTCAAAGATGTGTAGACATCTACAAGAATCACAAGTAGCAGAATAAATGTAGCACATCATGAGGAACTACTAGACCAACTAGTGGGAAACAAATAATCACTTTTTGATGTCTTTGACATTCTAGACAATATTATTGCAACCCAATTAGAGCTACTAGAAGAAAGTGGCAAGAATATAATCTTGGAGAGGCAACTTAAAATAGCTAAGGATCTAAATAAATACTTTGCTATGGAAGTTACCGAATTAAGAGCCTAGATTGCCAACCATGCATTCCTCAACCCAGCATTGACAAGAGATGAAGTTATGAAATATTTTCACACAAAACTAAAATAGGTTGAAGGTGTAATAGAGATGGCAGTGTTCTACCAATCCTTGGTAGAGGCCACACAACACAAAATTTAGAAGGCCTTGGATCAGACCCACTAGGAGAACGTACAATTGACAATAGAAAACCATCACCTACAGAATGTTAATGAGCATAAGAAAAAATTAACTAATTTCATCCATCAATAGTAGGAGGAACTGGCTAAGGCAAACATAGAACTAAGGAAATTGGTGGTAGAAAATAGAAATCTCTTCATGAAGGAGGTCTGCACCCTTCACCAAAAATTGCAATCGAGGTAGCCACTTGGAAATTAGAGGCTCTCAAATCTAAGAGAGTCAAGGACCATTACAAAGAATAGGTTGGTCTACAAAAGTAAGTAAATGAAAAACATATCTAGTTAGTGAAGGAAAAAGTGAATAAAGCCCTCTAGAAACTCTAGCAAGGCAAAGAAGTTTGGCAAATCATCGTTGATGGGATAGACACCTACAACAAAGAGGAAGTCTACATGGAGGAGCTACAAATTAAAGAGATGATGGAATATATAAAGCTCATCAATCTCTACTATGCAAATCTAGGCATGTTGACTATTGGATAGCTATGGTTAAAGCTTGAGAAATAGGTGGCCTACTCATACTTATTGTATGAGGCCAAGTTTAAGCATCATAAAGACACCAAGCAAAAGCTGGCAATGGAAAACCCTAAACTCGAAGTTCTCAAGGCACAATTCACTAATCAACGATCAACTACCAAGAACCTAGCCAAGAGGATGAATGATTAGTAGGAGCTACGAAATGTAGTTAGGGTATTTGATATTGAATGTAAATAGTCCACTATCTAGTTTGTCAATATGAAGGAGATGTTCCCAATAATGCCCCATCCATGGGATATCCCCATTCTAGCCCACATTCATGATGCTACGTGGATTGTGAATGATCCCTAGAGCAAGGAGGAGAAGATGAAGGCATTACTAGATGTCTTTCACCTTTTACTAGAGGTTGCAATTGTATCAAGATAGCCACAGCCACTTAGCTACTACATGTGCCTAAAGTTGACCAAGGTCCTTCGAAACCTCAAGAGCCTCCACCACTTGGGACTATTTGATCTTCACCACTATCTTCACACTATCAGAGGATGTGTTGTTCAGTTTTGTGTAGTCATGTCATGGTGTTCAATTATTTTTTATGAACATCATAATTTTTGTAATTTGTTGATTTTTACACTTAGCCACTTAGTTTTTTCAAGTTAGTTTGTTTGGTTAAGAGTCAGTCAATAATCCCATACCTTGCCAATTTTGTAAGGGAACTAAAGAATGAGTTTTTATTCAATCATGGGGGTATGATGAGCATCAAAGTGTCTCGTTGATGGGCCCCTATTGATGGGGCTTTGTTTACATGGTGTTTCCCCATCGATGGGACCACATCAATCTAGCATTTGCTACATCTACAAGGGCCCATCACATAGTATTATAGCAAAAACTATAAATATGAGCTTCCAACTATGTTTATGGGGGATTCAAGTTATAGTAGTAGTAGAGCTCTTGTAGTTTGTCCATTTGAAAGTTAGAATAATTCTCTAAGTGTCCACAGTAGAAGTCAAAAAGTGTATAGATCTTTATTTAAGCACTATTGTACCTAAACCATACCAGTGTGTACGATAATAAAGACAAACCTTTTAATCAAACCTTGAAGAACTTAGAATAGATTAATGAACTATTTATGCATTTATTACTTTCATGAATTATGTTGTTAATTAAGGTAAATTAGAATTTGAGTGATTAGTTAATTAATTAAGCTAAATAGATTAAACACATAAGTATGATCGCTTCAAGTGTAAACATGTATTTGCTTGGTAATCCTAATAGTGTTATTGCTTGGTGTGCCTAGTAGCATAATTCTTGGTAACCCAATAGTGGATACGTGGGTTTAGGATGTGTATGGAAAGTGAGATTGGATGCTTATGTTAGGACTAGTTAGAGATTAGTTAGTTATTTAAGTTAAATTAGTTATTAAATTACTTCATCTCTCGACTTTAAGCACTAAAGAACATAAAACATACAATAATAAAAATCATATGCCTTGATTACACTTAACCATACCATGTGCATAACTAGTGTAATTGGGAAGACAAAAAATGACCTTTAGGGCAAGGTTCACTTCTTAGAAGACTAGTGTACCAAAAACTCTAGAGTCCACAAAATTCAATTGGATCATCCTTGAAGACTTCATGATTTTTATGGTTGGGCGTAGGTATACCTCAACCACTCATTAGTTAAGATGACCAAGTTCTCACCAAACTAGAAAGGTCCCTTCATCATCATTAAGAGCCTTGGCAACAAAGCATACTATTTAGCTTATTTAGATGAGAATCAATATCTAGACCCAATGAATAGGGCATAAGTTTTCTCTAATTATTTTTCCATCTCATCTACACTTTATAACATTACTTTTTCTTCTCCTTCCTATCTCATTTCTTTTCTCTTTCTCTCTATTTTCCACTATTTTTCTTCTACTCCTTCATCAAGTTTCATCTATCTCTCCTAATTTTTTCATATCCTATTCTACTAATTTTCTTCTATAGCATAGGATGATGAGGATAGTAATTAGCAATCTACCTTATGCAGTGAGCAATGAGTGTTCTACCATTTTTAACTCCATGTGAGGGTGTGTTGAGTTTGAGTGACATAAGGAGGGAATAAAATCAATAAATCATTAGTAATCATTAGAGTGTGGGATTTAGCCATGCCTATCTTCTACAACATAACACCTTATTTTGGGTGTATAGGTGATGTTCCTCATTTCTTTCCTCAATTTTATTATTTTCTCAATTTTGCAATTCTATATTTCACCTCTCTTCTTTAACTTTGTTAATTCTTCCTCTAACTCTCTTTCCTATATCATTCCCTTTCGTCTCATTAGCACATTTAGTGAGAATAGAGAGCAATTCATTCTATTCTAGTAAGGGTATGTTAAGGACATGAGTGGGATAGGATGTGAATATCATAAATGACATCCTTTAGACCATCTTGAGTGTAGGACTTAGCCATGCCCCCTTTTTGTGACATAGTAACATCCTCATGACTCATGTATCAATGATATTCTAATATTCTAAGTGTTGAGGCTAGAGCTTCAGAAACAAAATTTTCTAAGTATTAGAGTTGGCACAAGTGAAAATTTTTTGAAGTGTTGGAGCTCTGGGATCAAATTTTTTATAAGTATTAAAGCTGACATGGATCAAAAATTTTCTAAGTGTTAGAGGTAAAAGAATGTCAAATTGGGTTTCCATCAGTAAAAAAACATAAAATGCTTCAAAAGTAGCCTTGCAAGACACATTTCTAGTTGTCAAAGACCTCCAAGGATCATTCAGGATCATATCACAACCTTTCAATATCAATTTTAGTAACTTTGAAAAAATCCCAATAATGGCTAAAATTTTTCAAAGTGTTATGACGTGGTGTCAAATTTTTTCTAGGTATGATTGCGATGGCATTAAAATATTTGTATGTGTGAAATGACATTGAATGTAAAAAGTAATATTGATGTGGAATGTCAAAGATCTAGTTAACATCAGATATCAAAAGTTAGAATCAATGTCAAAAGAAAAAAATTATGTAAGGTGTTGAAGCCAAAGGTCAAACTTGTTATTTTTGAACTTATGTCAATTTTAAACAACTTGCTAAAATTCAAAGTTCAATTTTAGTAATCCAAAATTAAACTTTACAACTCTGAGCCTATTAAGACAATCTCAAAACACAAGTTTATGGTTTGATCTTTTGGTTGAATGGTTGGAATTTTAGAGATTTATAAGAATGTTGGATCTTTGGAGATTGATGGGGTCTTTTGATATTTAAGAGTATTGATCAGATTTCAAAAAATTAAGAGCCAGAGTGCCTACCACCACTACAACACCTATGTGCTTCTTAGCTACTTTCAACATCTTTTGCACCCTCAATGTCATTTCTAGAGATAAAAATTTTGGGCTTCCATGTCACTTTTCAAAGTTAGAAATTTTTTTCAGCTCCCATGTCAATAATAATAACCTTAGCTAAAATAGCTTCATTTGGGCCCAAAATTGACACTAGACTATGTCTAAGAATTCTTCATCCATCACCCAACCATCCAGAGATCCAATTCCTTCTTTGAATCCATATTTTATTTTAGATTTGATCTTATTTTATTAGTTTTATCACACTTACATTTTTCTTCCACTAGTTGTAGTTGGCCCTTTATAGGAGATGAATGATTTGCTTTTTCTTCCTTTCTTTTAATCAATATAGCATCCATGTCTAGGATTTTTTTCCCACATTAATGCCATCTCTCTATTTTATGTCTATTTATGCACATTCTATGCTTGGTTAATTTTCTCTCTCATTCACCATGTTATTTTCCTATCCATCAAAATTATAGAGTTTTCAACATTTCATAGTTAGCCAATATTCAACATTCTATGCTCAATCATTCTCTCATGTCAAAACTTGTCTCACATCAAAACTATAGTGTTTAAATATTGTACGTTCTTTATCTATACTTTAGACCTCATTTTTATTTCAATGTTTACAACTTACTCTATACTTAGTTTATTTTCGAATAATCCATACTTAGTCATTTTTCCAATGATTTTACACTTAGTCATTTTTGGCATTAGAACATTCATGTTTTTCATTGTTTTCCTCTTATTCCTAAAATGTGTGCTATAGCCTAAGTCTATATTTAATTGGAGGATTTTTGCCCCTTCATTTCATAATCATTAATTTATCAAGGATTACATCGATCTAAAGACCATTTATGGTCATGCACTATGTATCTCAACACTTAGTTCATGGAGGTATTCTTGTATAAATAAAAAGAATGTTTTTGCAAGAACATTTTTGGTGCTAGAAGGAAGTATATAAATTCCAAGATTTTTAAACCTATTACCTAGCATCCTATAGGTTCTTTCTAGCACTTATAATTTTTCTCACTCTTAGGACTTTTACTTATTTTTATTTTCTATTTTTATTTGTACTTGATCTTTGTTTCTTTTTCAAAGTTTATGGAGGAGTTTCTCTTTGAAATCATGATAAGGCAAGGATCTAACTCCTCCTAGGACTCTCAAGTTTGTAAGCTAATGTAAATGCAAAAAGCTTAGGTACTTATGACACAACATGACTACAAAGGTGCATGCATGAAAAGGGAGATAAGCATTACACTATAAGAATGAGCTATGGAAGGTGGTTGAATATGAGGTAGCCAATAGTTTGGTACCTTTCTTGCCCAATCCAAACTGACCCATTAAGCTCATTAAGTCTAAGTAAACCATGTTGGTAGAGTATTTACTTACTAGGGATGGAATACAAGCCATGACAAGTAGCATTGGAAAACATCTCATTGGAAATCTTAACATTAATGTTAGTATGTGGAATTTATAGCTCCATCATTAACACATCAAAATTTGTGGTGTCAATGTCTTTAATGGTGAAGACGATGTAAATTTTCATACTTCATTACTTGCCAACCTTTATCATTAGCACACTACCCACCTATCTAACCTTAATTTGTAGCACATTAATCTTATCAATTCGAAAAATCCATTTTTCATGCATATTCCAAAAATTGTTACTTCCATTGCTACATTGCCATTTGCAATAAACTTACTTTCTATCTATAGTTTACTTCATAAAACTTCTAGAGTCACTCTTACTCTCCAAGAATTAGCATAAAGTGTTAATCCATCACTTAATCCTTTCCAATTAGTATCACATATGCCACAAACTTAATCAGCACAAGTTTCACTGCCATTTCTTCAACTTGCATAGCATGTACGCTAGTATAACACATCTCAAATTCTTATGTTAGTCATTATATAATCATAACCATTTTTACCCTCTTACAATCTCATTTTGGATAATCCTACTATTTCTTCAATTTTTGGTTTCTCACCTAAAATAATGCTCTTGTTACAAAACCTCACATCTAGGCTTCAAGTGAATGAAGGCCAAACACGAAGAGTGACAACACTACATGGAGGTAGTCCCAAAATTTCCATTGTCAATCTCCTCATTTATCCCATTCATCCTTTGATTTTACTTACTCAAGTTTCCAAAGGCATTTCATTATCAAATTTTACTAAGTATAACAAAGAACATGATTCTACAAATCATGTTATTACATTTGACAATTGATGAGTGGCGAGGTACCCCTATACTCAACCATACGAATACAAGCATTTTCACGTGTGATCCGGTCAAACTCCATAGATGGACTAGTTGTGGCACCTAGACAGTTAGCCTTAGGTCACAGTTTTCTGTCTTCCCACCTAGACTAGTATTATATTTGTCACGTATGGTTTAGTCCAGAGTGAGGTGTATGATGGGTTTTCTAATCTAATGCTACTACTGAAGGTAATGGAAAGTAATATTAACTAAGCTAAGGGAGAAAGGGTAAGATAGTCTAATCTAGGCTAAGTGTGATGAGCATCCATTCCTTGATTATCCGTACACATCTTGGACTTTGTGCACGACTACCACCGGGATTACCAGGCATAGATTCTAGGTACGCTACTGGGTTACCAAGTAGTCACACTTAAATGCTCGTAATCAAGTCGTACTCATTCCACATTTTAACATGAGGTAAGGGAGAATATATTAACTAGGAAAGCGGTAAATAATAATTAAATAAATAAATAAACAAAGTAAATGCTACAATGATGAAGTAATCTCAATCTTTATTTTCGGTCATATGCGTGTCCAAGTACGTCACACTTGAATAAAGGATGTCGTACAATTACATTCACCACACTATGGGAATACACTCGAAAATATTCTAACTCTGGAGGGATAAAACTACCATACTAGCTACAATCTAAATCTAAAACTAAGAAACAAGGGAGAGATGCCTCTTATTTATAGGACTGGCGGCAAGCTGCGATATCGCGTATGCGATATCGTAGTAAATGATGCGATATCACATCTGGGCATGCAATATCACATACGTGATATCATGGTTGCCCCAAATGACGTCTCATCATACCCCTGTACCATCCGAAATCATCGATCTCTGGCTGGAAGGAAACAGAGACCTGGAGATCTCCGTACATGCACAGAAGACCCTACCTTTGCTTGAGGGCAAGCTAGAATTAACAAAGGCAGAGTACCTTGAGTGGTCCACACACAGATCAAGCAAGGATTTCCCCAAACGTACACCAAGGTGCTATACACTGGGTTATACATAAATGGCATAACAGATGTAAAACAAAACGTAAACAGTATAATTGGTATAAACAGAGCGTAAACGTACGAGGGCGTAAACAGTAAACATGCAACAATTAAGGAAAAACTGTAATAGATTTTAGGAAGAAAATGTAGCAATATTGTTGTAAAATGAGAGTTACAATGCACCGGTCTAACGTAGTTGTGGCTTCAGCACAAGACAAACAAATAGCCTCGGTGGATGCAGGGATGACTGTGTGCTGGTTTGAACTACAGGCACAACGTAGAGGATGTATGCTCAGCCTGCAAGGGATGGTCCAACATACAGGGTTTCTGCTCTGGTTTCTAGCATCTCTGTTTTTCTCTCTAGTTTGCTCCAAAATTACTAACCCCGATCTAATGAAAAATTGGGGTTTTTATACAAGTTTAGATATTAGACTTGGGTTGGGTGACACGTGGCACATTGACCGAGTGTGAAAGAATAAAATTTTACAAGTGTACAACATGCTGCATCTACTAGGCGTATACGTTGGGCGTATAAGCTGTATCTGGTGGGCGTAGACTCTGGGCATATACACTGGATATGCTGGGCGTATACACTGTATCTGTCGGGCGTATACGCGTATACGCTGTGTCTACTGGGCATATACATTGGGTGTATACGCTGATGGTTGCTCTGTTCGTGTGAGTTTATGCTTTGTACCAAGTCTTGCTTTGCAGTGATATTTCCATGCCATCTTTGGGGATTGCATGCTGGGCGTATACATCAGTCATACATGCTAAGCATACATGTGAAGCGTGTATGCTGGGCGTGTACGCTGTAAATGCAGACTGGGGCATATAGCGTATACGCTGTGAATGAAAACTGGGGCGTATACGCTATGAATGCATACTAGGGCGTATACGCTGGGCATATATGCTGTGAATGCAAACTGGGGCGTATACGCTAGGCATATATGCTGTGAATACATACTTAGTGAAAACTAAGTATCTTGATCTTCGAAGTTTCCATTTCTGATAGCAGATGTTGTCGTGGTTGTGAGTGGGTCCTAAGGAATTGCTCCTCGTTGAGTTCGACTCTGCTTGAAGCTGTCTGTGGGGCCCTCAAGCTTTAGTCATGTTGGGGAGCATCGTGACTTAGCTTGATTCTTGTTGGAAAAGTACTACGCTTAGAATTTTGTGGTGTTTCATTGGCCCCTCTTTGTTGACGCTTGGAGGAATCGACTTGAGAAGCGTCGACAAAGAAGTGCAAAACACCACAAGCAACTCGATAGAGACTTTGTCCTTTGGCACCTAGCTAGACATTATCGTACTACATTCAGTAGTACATAGGATTGGGGAAGTGAAATTTGTAGCTAGATAGAGAAATGGAGATTGTGAGGATTGGGAACTGACCAAGGGATTATGCATGGTAAAGGGGATGCTCTAGTGTGTATACGGGTCATGCTGATTCTTGTCAATAGCCATTGTTTAGCAGACTCGGAATCAATACATGAGATGTGCATCCTTTGATGGAACAAGACTCTTGGTTAGTGTCTAAGAGGACTTGTTGGCAAAACCAAAGCCACGTGATGATGTGTTGCATTCTTTGGAGAAACAGGGCCCTTATTTAGTGTTTAGGGGGAGACTATTGGCGGAGAGTCAAAGCCATGCAATAGGAGGTTTCTTGAGTGTTTTAGACATGAGCGTTTGTTTTCAAGGCAACTGCCGTCCCTTCTTGTGTTTTATGTGGGAAGGGATGACGTTTTTTTTTGTGTTTTTATGCTCATGCTCAAATGCCATGTTGTGGGTTGCAACCGCTTAAGAGTGGCGCAATATGCAATAATATGTTCGATGTTTAGGGCTGTACCGGATGTGTTCGGGATGTAACTAAGTATAAGTTGTTGAGGGATAGGTGGGATATGAAACGGGAGATGTACTAGTGAATGGTTTGATTTAGTCTTGTCGCATGCGCTGTGAAAAACATCTCACCTTGCTGCTTATGATGAAGTGCATTCTTGCACGAACACCTCTAAGTGTCATCCTGCAAACACAACTCCGAGAGAACAAGAAAACCATGGGTGAGTAAGCGAGCTTAAACTTAAATAGCCATTGATGGAATAAAGGCATTGGATTAGATTTCAGGCATCGTATATGAATAGCAACAATGGTGTTAGGATCAACTGATTGGCGAGTGATGTAGCAATTCTGATGAAGTTTGAATGCAGCCACAGATTGAGGAACCAGAGATGAAATTACCAGTTTATAGTCTTAGTGGACTATCATGGGTTAGTTTTATGTCGTGACCCTTTAGATATTTCCCGTTTAGCATCGTGGCAGATGGTACATTGCCAGTTTCTAGTCTTGGCGGACCATGCAGAGGCAAACCAGTTTATAGTCTTAGCGGACTCTTGCGAGTGGGACTATGGCAGTTTATTGTCGTACTGGACGGATGCTAGTTTCTTGTCATTGTAGACCCTCTGTGGTATCAGTTTATCGTCATGATGCCAAGATGAGCTGTGGTATCAGTTTTAAGTCATGATTCCAGGACTGTTTCATGCTATTAGTTTACCGTTATGATTCTAGGACGAGCTGTGGTATCAGTTTATAGTCATGATTCTAGGACTTTTCTATGGTATCAGTTTACCATCATGATTCCAGGACGAGCTGTGGTATCAGTTTATAGTCGTGATTCCAGGACTCTTCTATGGTATCAGTTTATTGTCATGATTCCAGGACGAGCTGTGGTATCAGTTTATAGTCGTGATTCCAGGACTCTTCTATGGTATCAGTTTATTGTCATGATTCCAGGACGAGCTGTGGTATCAATTTATAGTCGTGATTCCAAGACTCTTACGTACCTAACTATGTTCAACTGTGGAACGGTTTCAAGAACAAGTGATTGGTCAGATTTGCAAGCTCATTCCCTTCCATGTCAGCTAACTTGAATGCTCCATTGTCGTATGCTTTGGTAGCCAAGTAAGGCCCTTCCTAGTTAGCTGAAAATTTGTCCGGGTGTTCCCGAACGGCTTTGAGTACAAGGTCACCTTCTTTGATAGGGCACTTATGAATGTCATGCCGATTGCATTGTCGTTGTCGTTTTTGGTACCATTCAATTTGATCAAGTGCACATACACATTCCTCCTCCATTGAGTCCAAGTCAATGATGCGTAATTCATTGTTTTGCCCTTCGTCGAGGAGTCCGGAAAGTGTGATCCTTAAAGATGGTACCTGTAATTCCAAGGGTAAAATATCTTTTGAACCATAAACAAGACTATATGGTGTTTTACCTGTTGAAGTTTAATGTGTAGTACGATAATCCCATAATGCGTATACCAGCTGTTCATGCCATCTTCTCTTGCTTTGGGTAAGCATCTTTTTAAGTATTGTAATGATGGTTTTGTTTGTGGCCTCTGCTTGCCCATTTCTCTAAGGGTAGTAAGGGGATGAAAATGAGTTTCTGATCCCTAGACTTTCACAAAAAGTTTTGGTTTCGGCACTGCTGAATTGTGGCACGTTGTTAGTGATGATGGTCATGGGGATGCCAAAACGGGTTACAATGTTTTCAAGAATGAAGTTGCATACGTGTTTAGATGTGGTTTTTTGAAGGGGCATAGCTTCTACCCACTTCATGAAATATTCTGTTGCGGTTATGATGAAGCTATGCCCCGCAGAAGATGAAGGTGTTATTGGTCCAATGTGATTTGCGCTGTATGCAACTCATTTGGTGGGACATGGATAAGATTACTGTGTCTTTGACAAGTACTACATGTTTTAGCCTTGGAGAGACAGTCATACTCCATATGTGGCCAATAATAGCCTAGGCATCTTATTTTCGTTGCCATTGCTTTAGGTACTATGTGTCCTCCGCATAGTTCGTCATCTACTTGCTCAACGATGGTTTGGGCATCAACGCTACCAATGCATGTTAGTAGTTTGCCTTTGTAGGATCGATGGCACAATGTGTTCCCTACCAATGTATATTTCCGAGAATACTTTCGTACTGCATATTTTTGTGTATTCGTTAGATGTCCTGGTGTTTCACCACGTAGAAGGTACTCTTTTATGTCGTCATACCATTCTATCGCATGTGTTGTACTAATGGATGCAATTGGCAACGTATCAAGAGTATTGGTTATTGGTTTGGAAAAACTAATTATGGAGGTTGAAAATGTATGGAACATGTTAGGGGATATGTTTAGTGCTAATGTGGCAAGTGCGTCTGCGATGGTATTGTCATTTCTGGAGATATGTTGCACATCGATGTTTTCAAATTGCCTCATTAAGTATTTTGCCAAGTCATAGTCTAGTTGTAAATGTTGCGCTTTGCATGTATAAATATTTGTGACTTCGTTCAAAACTAGTTGTGAATCCCCCTGACCACAAGTTGTGTGATATCTAAAGCTAGTGCTGCCATGAGACCTCTAAGGAGACCTTCGTACTCTACTACGTTGTTGGTACAGTGAAAGTTGAAATGATAAGCAAAGGGTCAGATCTCCCCAGAGGGATAAGTGATGATGGCAACAGCACTCCCCCCTGCCCCTGAGAGGTGGATGCTCCATCAAAGTTTAAAATGGCTTTGTAATCATTAGGTACTATGTCTATTGCAGTTACATTTTCGTTAGGGAATTCTGTCTCTATCATTGCTTGATCATGCGTTGGTGACGTGGTCATTTGATTTGCTATGGCTTGACCCTTAATTGATGATTGCGCTATGTAGTGTAGGTCAAACTCAGCTATCATGGCTTTTCAACAAGCTATTCTACTTGTCTCATAAATGTTTCCCGTGATGGCTCTAAGCACATTATCCTTGCAGATTATGGTAACTTGGTTATGGAAGAGGTAATGTCGCCATTTCTTTAAGGAAAAGACCAGGGCTAAACATGACTCTCCATCTCGTTATACTTCTTTTCATGGGCTACTAATGCATGGCTTAAGTAGTAGACAAGGACTTCAGTTCTGTCGTCTTGTTTCTGGCAAAGCATGGACGTGATTGACGAGTCCGAAGTGGCAAGGTAGATGTAAAACGGTTTATCATTTTGAGGTGGATAAACCGTGGGTAGTTGAACAAGTGTCGTTTTAATATCGTCAAATGCTTCCTGGCACTGTGGAGTCCATTCAAAATGAACGTTCTTGAATAACAAGTGGTTCATAGGTTTCAATTTGTCTATTAGTTTTTCTATGAACCTTCTGATGAACTGTAATCTACCTTGTAGACTTCGTAGTTCAGTAAGGTTGCTAGGTGGTTTTAAGTTTGTTATGGTCTTAACTTTATCGAGGTCTACTCGTATCCCTGCTTTTGAGGCTATGAATCCAAGCATTTTCCCTATTTTGACTCCAAAGACACATTTCTTTGGGTTAAGTCTCAGCTCATATTTTAAACAACGTTTTAGCACCAAGTCAAGGTCTTGTACGTGTTGTTGTGATGTCTTAGATTTAACCACGATATCATCGACATAGTCATTGAGCAAGTGCAACATGTAATTGCTAAAAATGAATGTCATGGCCCTTTGATATGTGGCCCCAGCATTCTTGACACCGAAGGGCATCATTGTGTAACAAAAGGTTTCCCATGGTGTCATAAAGGTAGTCCGAAGTTGATGCTCCAAGTTAATGCGTATCTGGTTATACCCCGAGAAGCCATCCATAAAAGATAATAGGGCAGGCCTAGCGGTTGAGTCAACAAGTTGATCGATGCTGGGTAGGGGAAAATCATCTTTTATGGTTGCAACGTTTAGATCCCGGAAGTTAATGCATAAGCGAATTCTTCTGTTCCTTTTCGGGACAATGACCATGTTGGATACCCAATCGATGTAATCGACAGCCTGAATGAAACCCGCCTGATAAAGCTTGGTGATCTCATTGCGAACTGCCAATGCCACCTTAGGTTTAACCTTTTGTGCCTTTTGCTTCACTGGCCTCAATTTTGGATCAAGGATAATATTATGCTGGACAATTCGAGGATCCAACTCGGGCATGTCCGTGTATGACCAAGCAAATGCTTTTATGTTGTCCCTAAGCACATCCTCTATGTCTTTGGCTAGTTGAGGTTGCAGTAATGTACTTAATTTTAATATTTTAATTTCTCCATTGGGCATGGCGATGGGGGTTTCGGTCAACGGGTCTTCGGTGATGCTTTCAGCTTCTATGTCAAGGGGCTTTGTCATACCTTTGTAGTTATCTAGCGTTTGTTGTGTTGAGGCTATGATTGCATCGTCCGTTGATAAACTTAAGCTGATGAGATTTATGTCGATGTCCCTTGCGATCTTTCGATAAAGCCCATCGATGATTAATGGTGCGGATAAACGCTGACAATCCATCGGGCTTGCTCCTGCCAATAAACAGTTAGCATAATGAGCTAATAGGTATTGTTCTATGTTCTCTGGCAGCGTAAGTCATGTGTACATGTATGAAGGTAGTTTATCGTCGCACTAGGACATATGGCAGTTTAAGGCCTTACTGGGCCGTGAGTGGTAGTTTAAGGCCTTACCGAGTCGGGTGTGGGATGTATGTGGTAGTTTAAGGCCTTACCAGGCCGTCATGGCAGTTTAAGGCCATACCGGGCCGTGTGTTCGCCGCTTAATTGGCACAGGAGAGTTTGCACCAAAATGTTCAGTGCGGGCACGTGGTAGTGTTCATCTTGTTTTATATATTATTATTTTTTTATATTTTGAACTATGTTCATTAAAATTAATAATAAAAGAAATAAAAAGAAAGAAAAGAAACAAAATGCAAGGCGGTGGCGGTGGTTGACTCAGCGCTATATATAGCGCAGGGACATTATTTGGAAGCACCAAACTTGAAGCGATCTTGAGCGTGAGCGTAAACTTTCAGCGTAAGCATAAACCCTCAGTGTAAGCGTAGAGACTTTCAACGTAAGCATAAACCCTCAGCATAAGCGTAGAGAATTTCAGCGTAAGCATAGAGACTTTCAACGTAAGCATAGAGACTCAAGCCCCGGCGTAGAGACTCAGCATAGGTGTGAGCGTAGAGGTTCAGACTCAGCATAGAGGATTTAGCTCGGCGTACAGCCTTAGACCTCAGTGTAAACCTATCAGTTCCAGCATGTAGGACACCGAGATGGGCAAATGCAAGGAGGTAGAAGGTCAGGGGAGGAAGGGACCTGACCTGACTTTCGCAGAGGAAAGCGATGCCATGTTACAGTGTCTTCCTAGGCCAAGAGTTCCATCCTTGCTTGGATCGTCACACAGGTAGGCTCTAATCCTACCTCTGTTCATTTTTTCATCTGTACTTGTCGTTGGGCATAGACAATTTTCATAGCGTAAACAGTTTCGATAGCGTAGAGGGTTTCGGTAGCGTAGACAGTTGGTGTAGAGGCCCCATACGCTGAGCGTAGATCCGCAGCGTAGAAGGTTTGTACACTAAGCGTAGATGGTTCCCTTAGCATACAGCGTAGACCGTTTGAACAGTGTGTAGTGTAGAGGGTTTTAACAATATATAGTGTAGATGATTTTATCAGTATATAGCATAGATGATTTACAACACATACACTAACTATTTTCACAATGTATAGCGTAAACTGTTTTCACAGCGTATAGCGTAAACTATTTGCACAGCGTATACGCTGACTGTTTACATAGCGTTTAGCGTAAACTGTTTGCACAGCGTATACGCTGACTATTTTCACAGTGTATACGCTAATAGTTTCCACGGCGTATACGCTGATGATTTTCACAGCGTATACGCTGATGATTTTCACAGCGTATACGCTGAGTGTGAATAGTTTGTTCTTTTCAGGCAGCGTATACGCCAAGTGTTTTCAGTTTGTTGGTATCATATACGCCAAGCGCAAACAGTTTATTAATTTTTCGAAGTGTTGGGCTACAACATGGGATTTCATCTTTTTCATCTCATTTTCATGTATGGCTAATTTATCGTGGAATTTTGATTACTTGCAGGGACACTGAGCCTTTCCTCTTGGTAGTTGAGCTAGTCGGAGTACTGGCATGGTTTGGCCCTCTTGAGGTCGATGAACCTACCCCGATCTGACTGTTGACAACAATGGGGTTTGGTTCAGGGAAGGGGCCTGTGAATTCCTTGCCTTCATCCTGGACAGATTTAAGGTGGTGGTCTGGTCACACCTGAACAAACAAGTTGCACGAAGCATGCTTGAGGCTATGTTGCTAGGAGATTTGGAGGGCGTTGTGGCCTTCATGGAGGATATTGACAAGGGGCTACTTGTGATCGAGGATAGTCCCTCTGGCAGGCCCAGTTCTACTTGCCCGTTAGCGCGTGTGTGGGAACTATTGCCATGAGGGCGTGATTACCTCAACAACACATTGTTTCTGGCTACACATGCACACACGTTATTTCAGAACCCTCTTGGCACAGTGTACTGGGTAGAGAGGTAAGATCTCTTGATTTGTCGTTTTTGGTTTTTGTCATTTAGTGTTTGCCTCTGTTTTGACAACCATTCTTTTGCAGGCCCCAAGTTAACCAAGATGGGACATGCGTTAATGATGATGGGCTTGCCATAGCTCATATCGCTCTAGAGACCTTTATGGCGGGTCCCACCCTTCACGGAGCTATGTTAGCTCAAACCAAGGGTGATATTGTCCATTTCCATAAACGATTTTCTAGAGCATTTGCATAGTGTATGGCTCGTGGGTGGTTGCATGGAGATTGGTCGCATAAGGGACCAGTCTTCCCTCGTGATGCTGATCTGACTTCTAGCACCTCTAAGTCCACAACTGAAGGTAAGTGAAAATATTTTCTAGATGCCTTAGTGTGTTTATCCAACTGCTAGTGGTCATACTGATGTGATGGTTTCAAATTATATCTATAGTTGATGTTCCTCCTGGCGGAGACCCTGTCACGACAGGACGAACTTAGACTACCCTATCAATGAAGTTCGGGGAGATCAGCAAGGCACAGAAATGGTTGTGCACCCATGCCCCGCCATCCATTATCTGTTGTTTAGATGATGCCAGCCTTATGGAGCTCTTTACAACCCCAAGCCCTGATGTGTCGATAGCTGAAATGATCGAGATTGTGGATTCATTCGACAAGTCCATCTCTTAATATAGCACCTGTATTAAGGGTGTCAAGATAGTCTTCCATCTGTCAGTCAAATTCTTTTCAGACCTATTCGGTGTACTGGCAGATGGCGTAAATGTAGTTTTGGACAGGGCTCAAAAAGAGCTTCATACGGTACGTGAGTTAGAGGACTGGTTGGGTGTTACCAAGGGCTCCAAGGGATTCTCTATGCAAGGGAAGTTAAAGGTTGAGGAAGTTAATGAATCATATCCCCTGTTCAGGGCACGAGTGTTCCTTAAATCCTTGTCTCAGGTGAAAAGTCTTGGAGTTGAAGCTGTGCACATCATGCAAACCATCTTAGAAATTGGGATGCATTATAACTAGGCTCAATTTTTGTTGTTAGGCCTTCACAAGGAGATAGTGCGATTGCACTCAAATGTTGAGGTGCAGTACGATTTTACATTTGCGTTCTTTGTTGGCTATCTTCGTTGTTTGGCTGAGTTTCTAGTGGTTTGCGTGGATAATAAATATGTCCTACGGGATCATGGTCAATTATCTCACCCGTGGATCAACCATTTATTTGAAACAGTTGAGTCCCAAGATGCACCTCAGGGGATTGACGAGTCAGTGTACATCACGACGGGAGGGTCATCTGGTACCTCAATCCACACACGTGACAGTGTGGGGTTGGAACCAGATGACGTGCCCTATACTGCCAAGAGAGCTAAACGTGTCATCAAAGAGACAATTGGGAAAGCCAAGTCAAAGCTCTCAAATCGTCAATGCTCAACAGAGGTGGCCTCAAATGTAGAAGAGCCACGGGTGAAGGGCATATGGTTCAACATGCCTGTCTGAGGTAAGTAAACTTGGCACACTTATTGCATTGTCCTTTTCATCTTATTCATAATTTTTATTTTGATCGCTTACATGCCACTGATGCCTTCAGACTTGACTCGAGAAGTGAGGAGGCAGGAATTAGAGACTATCATTGAAGAGGAGGAAGCTACAATGGAGTTAATGACTGAGGAGGAAGAGGTTAGTAAGGATCAGGCAGAAGAGACAGAGGAGCTACGGGAAGACACCACTGAGACTAAACTGGTCGATGACAAGGGTGGTGTCGATGAGATGTTCAGTAGCTTCCTCAAGGGAAGGTTGGACCTTGGCGACCCTCCAAACCTAGAAGGGGATAGAGAACACAGTATATTTGCTTTTATTTTATTATGTTGCTTTGTGAGTCATTGTTTCTATGGTTTTTTACTTTTATGTTTTCATCCCTTCCAAACGAAGGTAGTGAAACTAGAACGATGCGGTTCGACGTGCCCATGAGAATAGCTCCCCCTGAAACGACCGCGGAGGTTAGTCCGTCTCATACTCATGGACCATTTACTTGGACCAAGATGCCAAGTAAAATGGATTTTGTGGCTGGTATCGCTAAGGAGGTGGTTGAATGTATTTAGGAAGCCCACCCTAAGATAGGTACAAATGTCTCGAGCCTTTTGGAGCTTTCGAATTTCACATCCCTTTTTTGTCGTCTAGTGTTCAATGCTCATTCTTTTTGTGTGCGTAGGAGCTAAGCTAAGGTGGGATCCATCTGAGACTGTTAGCATTGAAAGTTTGTCCACACTTCCCCTAGAAGTCGAGCAGATACTGAGGTCAATTTATGATGAAGTGGTAGAAGGTCTTGTACACAACGCCAAATCGCTGTGGACCTATAGACATTCCATCAAACAGTTGTGGTTACAAATTCAAGCAAAGGAGAAAGAAGTTTCTGAGTTATCAGTTGAGCGTGATGATCTCAAGGCTCAGTATGAGTTCGCCTTGGCTAAACTAGGTGGTGATCATTCTTGGCAAACTTCCAAGGTCACTTATACCTGATACTGGAACCTGCTTAATCGCCACGCATCACTGACCCAGAAACTAGCAGAGCGTAAGGCCCAAGTAGATCTATTGAACCTCAAGTGCCAGGATTGTAAGGATTTCGCTTCCAAGGTGTGCAAGTGGGGTCAGGATGAGAAGAACCACAAGCATCATTATAAGAAATTGTTGAAAGAAGTATCCATTGAAAAGCATCAACTTGAAATGTTTGTGGAGGGTCTGGGTCTACGCTTTGCGTTTGATACCTTTGCTTAGAATACAACTATTGAGATGGAATCACCTACAAGGGTAATTACAACCGCTTCTGGGGAGGTTTCTGTGGGTGAATTCCCTTTAAAGCATCCTACCTGGTCGGCTGTTGACAAGGGGAAGGCTTTGGCAAACATTGATCTAGGCCTTGATGGGACTGATTGGACGAGCATCTCAGAGGAGGAAATCCTCCGCTGACTGGAATTTGGTTTAGGAGGATCCCCTATGATAAGCTTTTTATTATCATGAAATTCGTTCGCTGAATAATGTTTGAAAGTTTTTTCTTTTATCCTTATGTTGATTGTTTCTTTTGCATTTTATAGGATCAAGGCGACGATGATGTTCAAGAAGCCAGCCCCAGTGGAGTGGGGGCCCATGATGCTCGCGAGTCTACAAGGGACAACCCTCTCGTCTGGGATGTTTAGTTTTTCTTTTTTTTGAAATTATTCTGACTCAAATTTATACGTAAATTATAAATTAAAAATTTTGAGTTGTATTGAACAGATGAATAAAATCAGTTAATTCTTGTAATTGTACATTATTACAAGTGTATATATATTTTTTTGTTGTGGATTTTGGGTTTAAATGTAAACATGACATGACAATATAAAATGTTTTGATTTATTTTTCTAGTTTAAGTGTAGTGCACAAATGTAATTATGAGTAGGACTGTAATTATAAGCGAAAGATAATTGCGAAAATTGTTGTTGACAACGTGATAATGCAAGCGTAAGTTTGAACAGTGAATTGGAGTTTGGGAGAAAAACAAAGTATAAGTGGATAATCTAGTTTAAGGCCATTTCAGGCCATACGCACTAATTTTGGGCCATTTCGGGCTAGATGCACTAGTTTAAGGCCATTTTGGGCCACGCGTAGACAAGGGGAGCTTTAAGTGACATGAGTTGATTTCTTAGGAGACCGAACATTTCTGATCGTGGCTAATTTTATCTCATTGCAGACATGATAGTTTAACATCATTCCAGACTCTGAATGTAGCTTAATGTCATTTTGGACTTGGAATGATAGTTTAACGTCGTTTTAGACTATTTGTAGTTTAACGTCATTTCGGACATTTTTTTGTTTATTGGTTTAGTAATTTTTTGATTTTTTGCATTTTAATGTTAGGAGTTGTGTTAGTAGGTATGATTCTATATTCAGCATCTCCTTCACTGATCACGTTGAATGGTAATTCAGCCCAAGGGACATCTGATGGAATAGTTCCCGCGTTGGTGTTTTCAGATGCTTCTGTATGTATTGTGATTTCTGTGTCAGTTGTAGTTTCTAAGTGAGGCTGTTGTGTATGTACGATTTTAGGCCTAGGTATTTCTATTTTGGGTGAATTTTCTTTTGTTTTTAAAAGAATATCGCGTACCAGTTGTTGTTCATTTATGTCATGTTGTCTAGGCTCTTCAAGCTTAACCTCTGAGCCTTGGTCTATATCTGTGTATGAGGAGATGGTAGGCGTAGTAGCCTCCCCGTGTATAATTATTTTGCCACCTTCATAAGGTAGGTGAATTTCTTGGTGTATAGGGGAAGAGACTTCTTTCAGTTGGGCTAACCAGGGCCTTCCCAATATTAGGTTGAACCCTTGCATTTCATCGATTACCACGAAGTTGGTGGATGTGGGGAATTAGTCCCCTACTATGAAGTCTAAAGTCACGATGCCTTTAACTATCATGCACAACCCACTGAATGATTTCAAGCATGTGGTGGCGGTTGGTTTGATTAGCTCTGTAAGCCCCAGTTGTTCGACGATGGGATATGGTACTACGTTTGTGGCAACTCCATCATCTACATGGACCCTATGTATCTTGAATTGGTTTATTCGTATTGTTATGAACATAGGTGTTGTTGTTACCTCCCCCATTTTTTGATCCACTTTGATGTTGTCATTGTAGAAACTTAATGGCTTAGGAGTTAACCCTTGAGGCGAGTACATTACCGCATGAATTGAAGGTTCATTTGGAGACAAGTGCTCGCTTACCGGGATAGATGTTAACATGCACACTAAAGCTTCGCGATGGGTTTGAGATGTTAACACTAGATCATATAAGCTTAGTGGAGTATTTTTTTGTTTGAGTGCTTGCGTGACTTGTGTTAGGGTTGTTGCTAGGTCTCTACTGTTGGGTGCATGCTTGTTGGCAGTCACTTGGTCCATTGGACTTAACAGTTTTATTTCATGCATAGTTGGTTTGTCATTTTTACCTGGAATCGTTGATTTAGGCATATCATGTTTTTTGGATGATTCACCCTCATGGCCTGTGTTTGCTTTATCGTTAGGTGGTGTCATGGGTACTGCGTTTAGTGGGGTAGGTTTAGGAGGGCCTAAGGCTAGTCGTTGACACTCCTTCTCTAAGCGTTCACGTGTAAGCTTATCTGCTAGGCATTCTCGTGTGTGACGTGGGGGTGCGGTTGGTTTTGGGACCTCAGGTTGCCTTGGAATTTGTACTACGTATGGAGAAGGGTGGGGTTGTGGTTGGACGGTCACATACGGTTGAGTGCCCGACTGATTGGGCACCTTGATGACATCGGGACTTGGTTTATTCTATGTTTGGGAAGTGGGGGATTGGTGGTCACCAGGACGTTCGGGTGTCCTAATGATGTATGGAGTTGGCCTAGCTAGAGGTTGGACCTCCATTGTTGCAACCGCATGTGGTACTTGGACTACGTAGGGGCAGGCCGAACAGGAGGTGTTTGTGGGTTTGTGGTAGTAGCAGCAGGAGGTACGCGCACCACGTATGATTTTTCTCATGTCGGGGTGTTAGAAGTCGCTACGGTAGGGGGTACTTGGATAACATAAGGTTTCTGCTGGGGGTATGATGGTTGAGATACAGATGTTTGTATGGTGAGAGGAATTTGCACACCAAATGGTTTATTAGGCATTTGGTGCTCATGGTCGGAATAGACGGTGTTAATGCTAGGTGTTTCAGATTCATTATCTAGGTAGATTGTGTTAATCATGTATGGTGCCTCTTTGGTATTTAGAGTGT
The DNA here is from genome assembly GCA_015680685.1 of Gnetum montanum. NCBI lineage: Eukaryota > Viridiplantae > Streptophyta > Gnetopsida > Gnetales > Gnetaceae > Gnetum > Gnetum montanum. The sequence continues at coordinate 40,809 of MNCI01000200.1, forward strand.
CTTTATACATACCCATGGCCTGGTTTTGTGGTTGGACTGGGTTGGCCTCATCAAAGATGATCTGACCTCCGTCGATCATTCATTGGATGTCTTGTTTTAGGGTGAAACAATAATCCATTGCATGTCCATTACATTGATGATAATCGCAGAAACAGTCCATTCTAAAACCTTTCGGTACTGGGGGCTCATCCAACGTTGCTAGGCTTGGGTTCTAAACCAATTGACAGAATCGATCATGCCTTTGGATTGCTACTGGGGACAACTGTTTATGTTTCATTAATCTAGCCTTCAGGAGTTGCTTGAACAACTGCAATGGTTTCATGCGTAGTGGTGTGTATTTAGAGGGGTCCTTCCTCTCCAAGTTTCTCGTACGATTCGGTGTTGGGTTCTATGATGAGGATGGTTCTAGTGCGGTTGGGGGAGTGGGTTTAGCATAATTGGTAGTGGCAACAGGCGGTTTTTTTTGTTGTCCCACATTTGCTTGTTGTGTTTCTGCTACTGCCAGTATAGTTGTTTTAACCTTTTCTTTATCTTTCTTACTGTGTCGATTCTTAAAGGCCGAATATGCAGGATCATGGTTGTTTTGTGCTAGCTCCTCTATGTTCTTAATTTGTACAAATGCTTGACTCAGAGTGCGTGCATTGAGATAGTATAGTTTGGATTTCACAAAATCATTGACAACCCCTTTTAGAATGCTAAGGAGATATGTCTTTGGGATAGGCTCGTGGAGCTCATTGAGAGTGGCACTCCACCATTGGATGAATTTTTGGATAGGTTCAAGGGGTGATTGCTTGACTTGTATGAGGCTGTCAAGTGTCGCCTCAGGCTTCAAGTTATACTTGAACCTGGTAATGAATTGGTGCAACAAATCTTCCAGAGAAGATATCGAGTTCCGTGACAAGGCTCGATACCAATCAAGTGCTCTCCCAGTGAGGGACATGGGGAACACTCGTAGAATGGCATGTGGCCATGCCTGAAGNCATTTGACCTCGTCAGTTAGTTCCTGCATTAGCTTTTTAGCATCAGCCCAATATTGGACACTAGGGGAGATAGCAGGTTGGGGATATTGTATGGTGTACATGTTAGATTGTTGGATAGTGGGTTGGAAGGTGGAAAGTTGTGTAGTTGGAGGCTGTACTTGCAGGATATTTATAGCGTGTGGTACTAGGGGTGGCACATTGTAGGCAATGGGTTGTTGTTGTTGTGGTTGTCCTTGAGGGATGTTGGCCGGTGGAATTGTGTGAGGCGGTATGTTATAGTGAGGGGGTTGATGTGATTGAACACCAATTGCTGCCCATTGCGCTATCATGTTTTGTGTAGGAATCCCCTGAAATTTTTGGATTACAATGGTGAAAGGGGCTCCATGGGTTTGGATCCAGGGGATATAATGAACAAACGTAGAAGCTGGTATCACATGCAGAATGTCGATCACTCGAGGTGGGAAGGTTGCTCCTATGTTATTTTGAGGGGGTTGTACTTGTGAGGATGGGGCTACGGTTGCAATGGGGAGAATAGCAAGAGGAAGTGTATTGAGTTGCGGGTCGATTGCAGAAGGAATATGAACAAGTGTGGATGTTTCTTGTTGAGGTATTTGTGCTTGGGTGAATCTAAATGGTTGAAGGGACGTAATTTCCCCTGTGGCTGGATGAAACAACAAGTTGACATAGGTTTGTGGACTAAGAATATGGTACAAATCTTCATGCTCGAATTGGGTTGCGAAGTCATCCTCCTCTTCTGGTTGAGGATTTACTACAAGTTGATCTAAAGACTGGCTCCTTTGCAGGAGGAGTTGTGAGATGAGCTCAGAATAAGGCTCTGGAAGAGGGATGATATCGTACAAGGAAGGAATGAACTCTTTTCCTCCCCTATAGAAAAGTTTGTATTGCCTCTTAACTTCCATTTCGGCTCGGTCCACGGCTAGTCCGGCTTGTATTTTCACGCATATGAAATTGTACTGGTCTTGAGTTATAATGTTAGATGATGGGTTTCTCCCTTGCAATCTAAGAGACCAGCAGGGCCCCATTGTGGGTTGTACCATGGGCTATTGAACGACCATGGTGCCTACAAGGTCCGTGACTCGTGTGGTTGTAGTGTTGGATTTTGCAGTGTTCATGATGAATACTTGAGAATATGACATAGTGAAGAGATATGAAACTAGTATACCTAGTGCGGCATAAACCTACGTTGGTGGTGTATAGCGTATAAATTGGATCTCAGCGTTTAGGCTTCAATGACCAGCGTATAATGACAGTGTAGGTATACATCGTATAGTGGCAGCGTAGAGAATCTATGGCATAGAGCGTGCAATGTATACTGGACAGCATACACAGAGTCAACGTACAGCATAGATGGAGTCTACGGCATAGAGCGTGCAGCGTATACTGGATGGCATAGACAGAGTCAATGTACAGCATAGACGGAGTCTACAGCATAGAGCGTGCAGCGTATACTGAACAACGTAGACTCTGGGAATGTTGCAGATAGAGTTGGCGTATACTTAGTAGTGTAGACGCTGGACAACGTAGATGCTAGGAAGTTTGCAGACAGGGTCGGCGTAAACTTAGTAGCGTAGACGCCAGATAGCGTAGACGCTAGGAAGTTTGTAGACAGGATTGGCGAAAACTCAGCAGCGTAGACGTTGAGAGTTCTGAAGACAGTAAGTTTTAAGCAGTTTTGGCCCTCCTTCTAGTGCCAATTTTTGTACCATCCGAAATCGTCGGTCTCCGGCTGGAAGGAAACAGAGACCTGGAGATCTCCGGACATGCACAAAAGACCTTACCTTCGCTTAAGGGTAAGCTAGAATTAACAAAGGTAGAGTACCTTGAGTGGTCTACACACAGATTAGGCAAGGATTTCCCCAAACGTACACCGAGGTGCTATACGCTAGGTTATATGTAAACGGCGTAACAGATCTAAAATGAAACATAAACAGTGTAATTGGTGTAAACAGAGCGTAAACGTACTAGGGCGTAAATAGTAAACATGCAACAATTAATGAAAAAATGTAACAGATTTTAGGAAGAAAATGTAGCAATATTGTTGCAAAATGATAGTTACAATGCACCAGTTTAACGTAGTTGTGGCTTCGGCACAAAGCGGACGAATAACCCCGGTAGATGCAAGGATGACTGTGTGCTGGTTCAAACTACAGGCACAACGTAGAGGTTGTATGCTCAGCGTGCAGGGGAGGGTCCAGCGTACAGGGTTTTTGCTTTGGTTTTTAGCGTCTCTGTTTTTCTCTCTAGTTTGCTCCAAAATTGCCAACCTCGATCTAATGAAAAATTGGGGTTTTTATACAGGTTTAGATGTTAGACACGGGTTGGGTGACACGTGGTGCGTTGACCGGGTGCGAAAGAATAAAATTTTACAAGTGTACAACATGCTACATCTATTGCCCGTATACGCTGGGCGTATACGTTGTATCTGGTGGGCGTAGACTCTAGGCGTATACGTTGGATATGCTGGGCGTATACGCTGGACGTATATGCTGTGTTTGTTGGGCATATATGCATGTACGCTGTGTCTGCTGGGCATATACATTGGGTGTATACGCTGATGGTTGCTCTGTTCATGTGAGTTTATGCTTTGTACCAAGTCTTGCTTTGCAGTGTTGTTTCCATGCCATCTTTAGGGATTGCATGCTAGGCGTATACATCAGTCGTACATGCTGAGCGTACATGTAAGGCGTGTACGTTGGGCGTGTACGCTGTGAATGCAAACTGAGGTGTATACGCTAGCCATATACGTTGTGAATGCAAATTGAGGTGTATATGATGGGTGTATACACTGTGAATGCAAACTAGGGTGTATACGCTGTGAATGCATACTAGGGCATATATGCTGGGCATATACGTTGTGAATGCAAACTGGGGCGTATATGTTGGGCGTATACGCTGTGAATGCATACTTAGTGAAAACTAAGTATCTTGATCTTTGAAGTTGCCATTTCTGATAGCAGATGTTGTCGTGGTTGTTAGTGGATCCCAAGAAACTACTCCTCGTTGAGTTGGACTCTACTTGAAGCTATCTGTGGGGCCCTCAAGCTTTAGTCATGCTGGGGAGCATCGTGACATAGCTTGATTCTTGTTGGAAAAGTACTATGCTTAGAATTTTGTGGTGTTTCAACCTCCATGACTAAATAAAAACTACAAATGGAATAAAAACTACAAAGGATGATTCCATAGTATGGAAAGAAAACAAAATAAAGACACAACACATGGAATATGCTACAACTACAAAAATTTGGAACTCATGTAGTTCCTAGTGGCAGTGGCTCCTCCATTAGTGCCTTCCCTTTGTCTTGTGCTTCAGGCTTTGAGGCTTTGTGGCATTGAATTATGGCTTGGAGCTTCTCCTCTTCGGTCTGAGGGTCTTGTGCCATCCATGCTAATGTTTCAATGTTTAACAGAGTCGACACCTCCCACAGATAGGGTAGTTGTGGAAACATTTGGTTGGCCTTGACATACCAAGCCACGAACACCCGTCGTTCCTCTTCATAGGCTTTGGCTTTATCCTTGTACTCATGAAAGTCTGTTAGCCATCGAGCCAAGTCTGTTACGACATCTTTCTATCCCTGGTAGCTAGCTTTTATCACCTCACGTTCAGAATTTGCAACATCTAGTTTCTCCACCAACTTCTTGTGCTCTGCAAATTCTTCTCCATATTTGATGTGGGTGGTTGCTACCCGTTGCTCGAGCTTTGACCTCGGGTGCCCTGCTGTTAACATGGCAAGATTGGCATATCTTAAATTTGCCAACTTCATGTATTTTGTCAAGTCTTGAATCTACAGGTCCCGATTTTTAACTTCCACTTGGTGGACGAGGGCATATGTGTCCAATATGGTCCACCAGTCAGTGTGTTGAGCACTGATAGTATTGATTTGGGCCTTGGCCATATGGATCTCCTTTTTAAGGATCTATTTATACATTCCCACTTGATCCTGAAAGTGCTCCTTCAGCTTTTCATGTTGTTTAGCCTCATTCTGCCATGCGCTTATCTCAATTGTTGACTTTTGACAAATGACGCATACCTCCTCCATTGAGAGGGTTCGATTTTCTTTGGCTAAACAACTTACATCTCGGTTAACCTGGATGAATTGTTCTCATAATTGATAAAAGTGTTCATCGAGAACGTTCTTTTGCTTTTCTATAGTGGTCAACTGAAGGTTGTCTGCAACTAGCTGCTTGTTTTCTTCTTGTAAGGCCTTGAGTGACTTAAGATGCACATGAGTTTGCACCTATGCTACGGAGGCATCCCAAACAGCCTTCTCTTTCTCATCAGCCATCCTTTTATTTTCTACTATTAACTTGGTTAGCTACTTAGTTCTAAATTTTTCTAGTTGGTCTGCAGGAACAAATTGCAGAGGGTCTCGCTGTGCTGCTTATAAGGCCACGAGCTACTCTTGTAGTTTCTGCACTTCAGATTTAACATACTTAGCCCTTACTTCTGTTAAGACTAGCTTCCCCTTTGTGGAAATGAGGTTTTATTGAATTACTATAACATCCTTAGGGATGTCAAATAGGGATGTCATTACTTGCCTTGTTTGAAGAAATTGGTCAAGCACATACTCATGTTCCACAGGAGTCATTGAGGTTCCAGCCAAAGTTTGAGCATCCCATGCTCTTGTCAGATCTGTCGGTGGCACAACAGGTACATTGAAGGATTCTTTGATGTGGTCTACAATGACTTCTGCAGCTCTTGTGGCATTCTAGTGTTGCATGATCACCACGGTGGCCCCTTCACTAGTCTCTAACTGCACCTGGAAAGATGTTGCGTTTCCTAAGATTTGTTGTGACAATCTACTTTTCCCTCCTCCTATGTGAATGGATACTTCCCCCCTTATGTGATCCAACGAAACTGTAGGCTGAATGGCATCATTGATGGCACGGAAGAGGTTTGCATCATCATGACTTCCCCAATTGACTATCTCAATGATGGCCCTAAGATGGGTCATCGACGGTCTGTATTCTTGCGATGGTGGTAGCTGATCTTGGCTTGTGCTAGGCCCTGCTTCTTATTGTTGGCTGGGACCCATGCTTGGAGGTTGGTTGGGTCTTACAAGTTGAGTTGTAGTTGGTCTAGCCATCTATTCTTCTTCTTGTTCTAGTCCCAGTTCTTTCCTACTGCTTTTTCTTGGAGCTGGCGCCTTTAGCAATTTAGCATATGAAGAGATATGGGCTTTTCAAAGGACATCATTGGTGTACCCCCAAATACTAGCATGTTGGAAAAGCTTTTTGATAAGACAAGGGAAAGGCAACGTCATCTTCCCTGTCTTTCGTTCCTCAAAATACCTTAGGATCTCCGTCAAATATAGATGGGGTAGGTTAGCATTAACCTTTCCCATCAACACTGCACATCCTCTAGCCACATACGTCGATATTATTTTTAGGCCCTTTGTGGGGAAGAGGTGATATGTTTCAATTTTGAAGTAAACCCTCTTCCGTCATCAACTCACCAAATGTTTTATTTCTACCATAAGCCTTCTTCAACCAATCCTTTCACACATCGGGGTCTGAACAGGTGGATAACCGAGCAACCTTGGGCCCTGTATTCAGAAGGTTTAACACTTCCAAAATGACCTACGTAGAGAAATCAATTGTTACACCATAAATATTAACAATGGTTCCTTGCTCCTTATTGTGCCAAAATTGGTACATTTCTCCTAGGTACCAGGAACAGCTTTCAGAGAGGATAGGCCATAAGGGAGATCCTTTGAGGTGATCGCTAATGGCCTCAGGAGTGAACTCTACAAATGATTCAAATTTCAATTCCACAATCACCACAACGAATGTGCAGTTCTAATGGATAGCCTGAATGCAATCTTGGGGCAACGTGACTTATTGTCCCAATTCAGGTGCTACATTAGCTCCTCCTTCTGCTTGCCCGGACCATTTGGTAGGAGGTTCTTCTTGATGAATGCTGAATGATTGCTCCTCCTATTCTGCATGTTGTCTGAAAGGTCTTTGTCTTCCACCTCTCCAAGATCGTTTGCTTCCACCCTAGGTAGGACTTTCCTGTTGTCCACGTTTTGGGGCCATCTGCAATCACATGGGCCAAGAGTTAGTAAGGTTGTTTTTGAAGTTAAGTTATACCTTACTACTTACCTTAATTAATGATCTTATGTTATCACGTGTGATAGTGCTCGAAAGTTTGTAAGAATGAGTGCTATAACTTAGGTGGTTTCCATTTTAGTTTCTTGGTATACCTAGGGATTAAATGATTTTTAGGCACAATTATTCTAAGTGTTATAGTTAATTATCGTAGCTGATGTTCTTTGGGCAATGATAAATTTCAAAAACATTAGGCACTTTTTGGCAAGTGTCCCTCCCCCACGACTAAGTTGAACACTCTAGGTTCAAGCAGGTTCAAACGGAATTACAATCGGAGTACCAGCGAGCGAAATATAGTGAGAAAAGCAAGGGTCGCTCAATTGTGAGTCATAGAGAAAAATTTCAAAAACTCCCCCTTGTGAATGAAAAAATGATGCTAAGTGTTGCTGGGGGGGTCACTTATTTATAGTTTACAGTGACACGATATTTCGTATGATACATCGCATACACGATATCACGTCAGACGCAATATTGCGTATGCAATATCACATCCCTAGTGATATGAGGCACAACAAAAATACTAAATTTTTAAAGGATTTTTTTGAAATTAACATTGTCAATTCAGAACATTGGTTATTATCAAGAGTTCTAGGGAAATTTCATTAATTTGAAAGGCACAATTAATGAGGATGGTGTGGATTTTATCAATAAAACTTTGGGTGGCAGGAAAAAGGTTATGTAATGGTACATAGGAACATTGAAATTCAGAGGGATAATAGCAGGGAAAGAAATTCAATTAAAAATTATGCTAAGGGTAAGAAATGGTGTGTGTGAGCTATGTCATAAGTGAAGATTACAAAAACGTACACAAGTGGATCCTCCCCAAAGTAGGTTTCAACCTATAATGCCCTTGTGTAACCACACTTAAAGTGTCCGTGGGCACTATAAGGGTTAAATGTAATCCACACTAACTCTAAAAAACACACACATGTAAATATCACCGGAATAAGATGAAAATCCTATGCTATACGAGACGTGAGCTACAATTACATGAACAGTGAGATGAGACAAAGTATAGAAGGGATCGTAGAGATTGGGACATGAGGTAACTAACCTAGGGCACAATGAATCCTACGTGTAAAGCATGATTAAGGTGTCATTAACCTGTTGTTCCAAGATCAAGACCAAGTTCATTCCTCTAATCAGTGACATCACATTGTTTCATACCATGATGAGCAACTATGAGAGTACCATAACAACAAGGTGTATGATCACTTGGCATTTTGTTCAAGGGAGGAGTGACTTTTGTTTTGTGGCACTTTTTTTTTCGAATACTGAATCCAGAGAAGCTGCCAAATTTTAGGCATGGATGCATGTCTTTCTGGTGGGACCCCCTAGCACAGCATTAATTTTTGAGTACCCTTTTGATTACTCTTACTCCCATTTTTCATTAGATCTATAGGGATCTTAGTATAACCACGTTGCATGATAACTACCACAGACGTCACCAAAGAGAATCTGCAAGTCCCCTTGATGTTACATCCTAATCATTCCCTCTTAGTCCATCCTTCTTCATTTTGGGTACAATGAATACAAAATTATTTTTAAGTTTTAATAATGTCAAGAATATCACTGTACCCTCGAACAGAACCTCTTATTTGTAGGGTGGATGAGTGGGTGTAATGGGCTCACTATCCAAATAATTGATCGCTCATGACTTAATAACATAGAACACACCTCAACCAAAAATCCACATGAGTGTTTTATTCATAGACGAGATTACTTACAAAAAAAGTAAAAAGACAAAAACATGAAAAGATAAAAAGATAAAACAAAAAGTTGAAAAATGAAAAACTAGAAAACAAAAATTGAAAAATTAAAGAAAAATAAAAAGTGGTTATTAATCCTACTTATTAGAATGAGGGATATGCCTCATAGCTAGATAGGATTAATAATTGACGACAGGGATCCTTGCATGTTGGAAGTATTCTGGCTTAGTCATATTTACCCCATCGGGTTTCACATGCTTGATTATAATGAGCTTAGTGGGGAAATTTGTACGATGTAGTTTCCAGATAATGAGTTGACCCACTATGATATTTAGGACTGTTAGATGGTATGAAAGGATTGGGATGATGCCTCCCATGGTTGTGTTCATTGGGCCATATGGTTGTTGGAGTGTTAGATGGTGGCCTTGATGAAGTAACATGAGGCGTCGGGTTTGAAGGTAAGGCTGCATCATAGTGTTGAGCTTGTGCTGAGTTGAAGGATGTAGTGGCCTCAGAATTATGTTGTCCCTTCTTACGTCCAAGTTTGAAGAAGGGGCGCTTTTGATGTTGCTGAGGTTTCTCACTGCTGTTGGCAGTAGTAGCACAAGTGATGTTCATTGGTTGTTGCTGTGGTGCAGGTACCGTAGGAACAGTTGGTGGCATTGTGGAAAAAGGAAAAGGATGAGAATGTTGAAAGTTAGGAGGAGTATAAGGTGCACAAGGTGGTGGTTGTGTTGGAGGCATGGGTTGATAGTATTGAGGAGAATGGTATTGTGGTGAGATAAAGTGTGTTGGCTCAGTTGGAGAAATAGGATGTTGAACAAGAGAAACATTTGGATTTGGATGATATGAAGGGTGTCTCTGGTCTAGTGGTGGTCTCCCCCACGACTAGGATTGTTGCCACTATTATCTATCACAGTATCTCTGTATGAACTTTGGATGTAACGTGTTTCCCCAATGCTCATGTAAATGTAACAATATTGGGCATTGGCCCTCGGGGTGATTGTATAGGCATATGTTGCATTCATACATATGATTGGTAGTTGAGCTCTTATTTTTGTTATCCCTTCTTTCTGATTGTCTATTGTTTTTTCCTACTTCTTGGGTTGTCAAAACTCTATCTCCAATAATGTTGATAAATTCTTCACATTTTTGATACGTCCATTCCAACATCTTATTGATCTTTGCCTCGACTTCTTCTAATGTTTATTGTGTTGGAAAAGATGATGTTTCCACCTTGAGATTGGTTGATTTCTCCATTTTAGGATCATGGACCTTTATTAAGTTGAGATTTTGGTCCCGTTGATGTTTTTCAACACTCTCCCATCTAGCCATTTCTCCTTCTTCTTTTGCTACTTGCTTAATAAACTCTTGGACTTGATGGATTCGTAGTTCATATAATTGACCTTGGACATACATTCCTAAGGTCTCTCTTGTTTCATTACGTAGCCCATCAATCATATGGTACATTAGCCTTTCCTTGGAAAACCCATGACCTAGATAGTTTTTTAATAGTGCATAATATCTTTCTAAGGCCATGTACAAGGGTTCATGTTGTGCTTGTTTCCATCCGTGGATTTTTTTCCTCAAGGCTGACACTCTTGCGTAGGTTTGATATTTTTCGTTAAAGGCTTCTACCATTGTTGACCAACGTCATATCGAATTTTGTTTTAACGATCAATACCATACTTTTGCTTGGTCAACGAGTGTCATGGGAAAGAGCTTAAGTTTTTTCCACTTGTTATCAATGTTATTCCATGAGTAGGCATCATAGAAGGCATGTAAATGTTGATGCAGATCTAAGTCATATCCTCCTAAAAATTTAGGAAAGTTATTTAAATCGATCCTGGGTAGACGACTCTCTTTACAATGCCTACATGAGATTCGAACAACCTCTTGTATTTGCGTTAATCTTGTAGTGGCTAGTAGGGGTTTATTGTCATCTTGTAAGTTATGTCTTCGTGTGTTGGGATGATGTTTCTTTTGTTTATGTTTATCAAAGACCCTCACTTCAGGTTGTATACTCCAATCTTCATCGTCATATAGTTCATTGGTTCTCTAATGAACTTCCTCACTAAGCGTGGCATTATCATAATCTTGCAGGAGAGGCATGGTTGTAAACTTGTGTGTGAAATTGTATGTGACTTTTAATAATTATATTTTTTATAAAATATATATCATTAGTTCCTTTACAATGACCTTGTATAATATAACTAATCTAGATAACTAGCACTGTCCCCAACAATGGCACCAATGATGAGTGGCGAGGTACCCCTACACTCAACCATACGAATAGGAGTGTTTTCACGCGCAATCTAGTCGAACTTCGTAGACAGACTAGTTGTGGCACCTAGACAGTTAGCCTTAGGTCAAATTTCACTGTCTTTCCACCTGGACTAGTATTATATTTTTCACGTATGGTTTAGTTTAGAGTGAGATGTATGATGGGTTTTCTAATATAATGCTACTCCTAAAGGCAATGGAAAGTAATATTAACTAAGCTAAGGGAGAAAGGGTAAGAGAGTATAATCTAGCCTAAGTGCAATGAGCATCCATTCCTTGATTGTCTGTACACATCTTGGACTTCCTGCACGACTACCACAGGGATTACCAAGTGTAGATCCTAGGTACGCTACTAGGTTACCAAGTAGTCACACTTAAATGCTCGTAATCAAGTCGTACTCATTCTGAGTTTTAACATGAGATAAGGGTGAGAAGATATTAACTAGGAAAGTAGTAAATAATAATTAAATAAATAAATAAACAAAGTGAATGTTGCAATGATGAAGTAATCTCAATCTTTATTGCCAGTCATGTGTGTGTCCAAGTATGTCACACTCGAATAAAGGATGTCATACAATTACAGTCACCACATTGCAGGCATACACTAGAAAATATTCTAACTTTGGAGGGATAAAACTACTGGAGTCTAGCTAAAATCTAAATCTAAAACTAAGAAACAATGGAGAGCCACCTCTTATTTATAGGACTGGCGGCGGGCTGTGATATCACATATGCGATATCGTAGTCAACGACCTGATATCGCAGTAAACGACGTGATATCGTGTCTAGGCATGCGATATCGTGGTTGCCCCAAATTATGTCTCATCAAAAATGAATGCATGCTAGTAGATAATTATCCTCACACCATCCTTAGAAGCTTTTCAAACTTCTTAACTAGAAAAGTAGTTGAATGGTATAGAATTCTCCTCCATAGATCTATTATCTCCTTAGAGCAAATCTTCACAACCTTCATGGAGAGGTTCAAGTACAATATTACTAAGGGTGATACTTTGAAAAATCTCCTAACAATCAAATAGGTACATAATGGATCCATCTCCATGTTTATCTCTAGGTGGACATCATTGGCCATGGAGCTTTTACATCAACTTCCTGATTATCAGCTTCTAGACATTTTCAAGCAATGATCCAAAGTAGATCAACTTCAAAAACAAAGAAAACAAAGTAGCAAGTAGAAATAATTCTATCCAAAATACTAGTCAAACAGTGGCTTTAGTGAACCAAACTACAATAAGTCCATCATCAAGCAGTGGAATTAATGAGGGGAATAGGAATGCAAGTCTCAATCTAAAGCCTAACGATGATGGAAAAGGAACATTCACTAATAGTGGGTAATCAAGGAGGTCACAAAAAGATCGATTCATGTACCACAAATTTATAATGATGTACATGCAATTATATAACATACTTCTGAAGGATGGACACATAACACTTAAGTAAGTTTTAGAACAAATGAAAACCTAACTCAAAAGACCTCAAACCTTGGCCATTGATCCTTCCCAATGTATAGAAGGAGAGCCACATGTTCTTAAGTGGTAATGAGGTGCTAAGCCAGGATATGGAGGATTATAATGCTCTTAAATATGATGTTTAGGTATTGGTAGAAAAAAGGAACAATTTTTTTTAATAATCTCATCCAACCTAGAAATCAAAACATAGAAATTTATTAAGATCCTATGAATTCCCATTCTAGGAGAATTTTGGCCTTTCACTAGCAACTCAAAGGAATTCATCCACAAGCTTTCTTGATTGTCCAAATGGATCCCTCCTACTACTAGTCTCCCTCATCCTCACTTTATCCTATCAGGACCTAAGAAGCCTCTTATAATCAATCTTCCTTGGAATGAAGCCAATGCTTCTCCTTTCTAGAACATATGAAGGGCTCCATTAGTTATTGATATGACTCCTTACTATGACAAAGTTCCTATGCCATCCTATTCTAATTTCTCGTGTCCTCCCTTTCCTCCAAGGAATAGGGTCTCCACATCTATTCACTCTATTCAATATTCTCCTATCTTACCTTATGCTATGCATCCACCATATTGTCCTTCATCTCTAACTAAGTCACAAGAACCTTCCTTGCTCCCTACCCCCACATTGCCCATATGAATCCTCATAGGGGCCCAAAAGGAGGTAGGAACTGCTAATAAGGGGAAAGAGAAGGAATTGGCTAGTGATACAACAAAACGAAATTTTCATTCCAAGGTGCATCAAATGCAAATCCCCTTGCTCTCATTGTTATATCAACTTCACCAACCACATCCAATGCTACCTCCCCTACACCAACTTCAAAAACTCCAACTTCTAGGAACAAGGTTGTATCTCAAATTGCTACTACCATGAAGTTAAAAGGGACAAATCTTTTCTTCTTTAACCTCATTTTCACTACAAAGGAACATTGTTTGGCATTGGAGGAGTTGCTAAAGTCCATTATAGTGCCTTTGGATATTCAGCTTCATGTTCATGCAATCTCATTGGTGATTAGTCCTCCACATTATGAGGTTGACTATTTGATCTTTAAGGGGGAAGAACATCAAAACACATCATACAATGGGTATCATGTTATAACTTCCAATTTACATCATGATACCAATCAGAGACACACATGGATGATGAAGCCAAAATCAATGTCATATCATGGGTAGTCATTGAGCATTTTAGCCTTGAAAAACATGTCATATACTCTAAGTATAATTCTTTTCTAGTTTCGTTTAGTGGTGTTAGAGAAGAAATCCTAGGAATGATAATTTTGAATTTCTCTATAGGGAGTATAATTGTGTTTGAGGCTGTATTTGTTGTTAGTGAAGATTCATATAGAATTAATGCTATCTTAGGATGACCTTGGTTAGCATACCATCATGCTATTGCATCACCCTTACATCAAGAACTATAATTCCATTATAAGGATAAAGAAATAGTCTTGTGTGTTGATCTTGAAATCCCAACTATTTCATTATTAAATGTATTAAAAGAGTCTAGTAGGATCTCAACTTGCTCTTGTTGACCAAACATCCTCAACAAAAGAAAATAAAGAAGAATATACAACCATTCTTTGGTCATCTAGCACCTATGAATTTGTTGATCTAGGATTTGGTGAATTAGACATCATTGAATCCATCAATAATGTAAAAGTTCTCACTAGATCTAATTCTAGGAAATCCATCAATAAGATATCATAATCCTAAATATTTTCTCCTCTTTCACTACTCTATGTTCATTAATTATTTATTTTTCTTATGTTTCTATGTGTTTCTTCGTATGAAGTTAGTTTTAGCTTATTAACATGAATTTCATTTTTTTCTTTGTTAACTTTTTATCATTCCTTCTTAATTAGCATAGTATTATTCTTTAATTTTAGTATTTACTTCTCTTCATATTTTTTTTATCGCATTTTCTGTTTAGTTTTTGCTTCATATTTTTCCTTAAAAAATGACATAGTTACGAATGTAAAAAAATTAAAATTAAAATCATAAAAATAGAAAAAAATGATGATAAACATATAAAAATAAAAATCCATAAACAATGATATCCCTATAACATAATTCTCAATCCCTATACAAATATTCATGTAAATTCATTTCAACATTTAGAAAATTTATCACTATTGATTATTAATTTTTTGTACCTTAGAAAATTTCGTAGCTTTGGTTTTACCTTGAAAACTTAGAAAATATTTCTAATTCCTCTACCTTGATTCCATGCCATAGAAAATTCTCTAACTTCTCTATGCCTTAGAAAATTTTCTAATGCTTCTATTATTTCTAGACATAGAAAATTTCTAACTTCTCTATCTTTTCTAGACTTAGAAAATTTCTAACTCCCCTATCTTTTCTAGACTTAGAAAATTTTCTAACTTCCCTATCTTTTCTAAACTTAGAAAATTTTGTAACTACCCTATCTTTCCTAGACTTAGAAAAATTTTGTACAACTGTTTTCATACTTAGAAAAATTTTTCATCCTTTTCCAAAACTTAGAATCTTATTCCTATCTCTCCCTTGAAAAATGTAATTTTTTTCTAACTCTTTCCATTATGTGCAAGCAAACTTGAAATATTTTCCAGTTTTTTTTCTTATTCTAATATTATTTTATTATGTAACTATTTCTTTTTCTATCATGCTTTATAGATTATGGATCCTAAGTTACTCCTTTGTCTACATAAACCAGTCATCTTGGATGGGCTCCATGGTTGAATCTCCCTATCTCTCAATAAGAATTTGATCAATCTTTCACTTATTAACCCCTGAGATTCTATTATATTTTCCCTTAATATCACTGAGGGATACTGAATCCCTCAAAGTAAACTCTCCTTCTTGGACCACGAACCTATTTTGACTAATGATCCATTACTAGAGCTCACTATAACAAATCACTAGAACGAAAATAAAATATCTTACAGCTGAGGGCAAAGCTATCCTATGACATTGAAAAATAAATTTTAGAAATAATTGGAAAAAAATTCTATTGCCTTTGCATGGGGATATGATGACATCCCTAGTTTGTATCCCATTCTTGTCCAACATAACATCATACTTGAAGAAGGTTCTAAACCTATTAAGCAAAAAGCCTGAAAAATCAATTCTAATCTAGCCTTAGTCATAAGAGATGGAATCACCAAACTCTACAATGCTAGATTTATAAATCTTGTAGATTACTCTAATTGGATATCCAACATGGTGGTCATTCCTAAGAACAATGGAGCTATTGGGATCTACATCAATTTTAGTAGCCTAAATAAGGTGATATTGAAAAATGATTTTCCACTACCCAACATTGATCAACTAATAGACACAATGGTATATCATTCCTTACTTAGTTTCATTGATGGTGTTTTAGGCTACATCCAAATTCAAATTAATCTTGAGCATTAATTCTTTACAATTTTTATGATCCCATGGAGAACCTTCTATTAGAGAAAAATGTCTTTTTGGCATAAGAATGTTAGAGTAACATACCAATGGGCTATGGTCTTCATCTTTAGTAACCTTGTGTTTAAAACCATCAACGATTATGTGTATAATGAAAGAGTCAAGTCTATCATTATAGCAAATCATCCCATAGACTTAGACCTAGTGTTGAGTTATTACAACAAGTATAACCTTTGCTTGAACCTAGAGAAGTGCATTTTTAGCATAAAAACAAGAAAGATGTTAGGACTTCTAGTTTCAGCTAATGGTATAGTAGTTACTCCTAATAATTTCAAAGCCTTTGATAAATCAATTTTTGGTTAACTATGATATCATAACTCTAATATCGTAGCATAATCTACATCATCATATATGTGATATTCTGGGATGCATGCTAGCCTATAAATACAACACTTAGGCACATAGATTTGCAATGGATTTCATTCAATAGTAGCAAAACTCTTTCAATTTGTATTCGTGAATTTAGTCTTGAGCACTTAGAAGTGTATGCTTGCAGTGTTGTGTTAAGTAATTGTACAGAGTCTTTATTTAAGTGAATTGAACTTGGACACAGTTCATGATGAGCAATAAAGATTGAGATTACTTATCATCATTGCAACATCCACTCAGTTTTCTTTCTATTTACTTAGATCAATTATTTTTTTTCCTTAGTTAATCATTTACTTTACCAACACTTTATTTTACATGTTGAAATAAGTGATATGGATACGACTAATTTTGAGCACTAAGTGTAGTTATCTAGTAACCCAATAGTGTTATCACTTAGTACACCTAGTAGTGGTACACTTGGTAATCCCAATGATGACTACATGAGTCCAAGGCATGTACTATAGATTAAGATTGGATATCCATCATCATAGGATAGAATAGATTCATTTACTACTTTCCTTAGAATTAGAAACTATTTTCACTTTACCATATTTGCTAGGAGAAATGGCCTATTAACATCAACATATCACATACTTCACTATGAGCTAAACCATACACATAGGCTATAGTAGCTCCAGATGGGAAGACAACGGTCTCAAACTTAAACCAATTACTAGCATATTCACATTACCTCATCCATGTATTATGATCTAGTCATGCATGAATGTCTGTGACTTGTATGGTTTGGTGTTCGATTACTTCACTACTCATGATTGGTGTTGTTGTTGAGGGCTAGTTAATGTATGCTGAGTAATTATTTCACAAAGTTTGTTGGATTAAAATTCAAAGTTAAAATTCATACCCTAAACAAGTAAGCATACTTAATCAAAAATCTTAAACCACAACATGGCTTCAAATAAGGATACATCATTTTCCAATAAGACAAAAAGAAGCAATGACCGAATTAGTGACAAAGAAGAATGGAATATGCCAATGCAAGCAAGGATCTCATATGTTCATCATGATCCTTATTATCCCAATTTCACTTTCATCTTTCATCAAGATGGGAAACTAAGATGGAGAGATCTTCAAGGTGACATTGCTCTACCTATCTAACTCTCAACACCCATCATGCTTCAGACAACTCTAAGGGGCATGAATCTAAGAAAGGAACTTAATGAGTATCATGTGACCAAGCACATGACATGACCCTATCAACCCACTGAGAAGAAAGTAAAGAGAGATTCTACCATAGAAATCAAACATGTCCAGAATAAGGAAAAGAAAGTAAACTCTTCTATTATTCTATAAGAGCTTGAAGGTGATGCATTCATCACTAAGCAACTCCACCAAAGTCATGAAGTCCATTCACAAACACCTATCATCCAATTGGAGAAACCTATCAGAGCTTAACTAAATTCCACCCTAGTAGAGACACCTAAGAGGGAAGCTACTAACTCAAAGTATAAGCAGGACTCAAGGCCAAGATTTTCTACCAACTCTTATGAAGAAGAATACTAGAGTTATGAAAGGAGGAAAAGCTGACACCATTCTCCTATTGCCTCATCCTCATCCTCACAATCATTAGCAGACTCTGATAGGAAGAGGTTGATGAGTAATAAGGTATCCTTACACCCAACTATGCAAATCATAAGTGTTCATGCATGATCTGGTTGAATTCCATGGATGGGACTAGTTGTGCATCTAAATTATTATGCTATGATCACAATTTTTTGTCTTTCCACTTGGACTAGTTGTAGCTTTGTCACGTATGATTTAGTCCAAAGCAAGGCATATGATGATGTCTAATCCTATCCTACTCCTAATGACAATAAAGAGATAAATTAATTAATCTAATGAACAATGGAAGATAAAATTTAACTAGCCTATGTGTGATGAATATTCATTTCTAATCATCTACACATGCCTTTGACTTCGTATAACCACCACTAGAACTGCCATGTTTACACCACTGGGTTTGCCAAAAAATACACTGTTGGATTACCAAGTAATTACACTTAATCACTCATGATTAGCTATGCTCATTCTACTTAATGATAGGAATAAAAAAGAGAAATAAATGGAAATATTAACTAAGGAAAATAGTAAATAATTAAATAACTAAACACTTGAAAGCAACAATAATCTAAGTGGATGCTACAATGATGGAAGTAATCTTGATCTTTATTTTCAATCATGTAATGTGTCCAAGTATGTCACACTTGAATAAGAATGTCATATAATCATAAACATCACACTACAGGCATGCACTAGGAATAATAGAACTACAAATCAACAATCTTTGAAAAAGCTAATTGAAATTTGAAACTAAAACTATGTCCTAGCCATGCACCCAAGTGTTGTATTTATAGGCTAGCACAAAGGAGATAATATTGGATATCCAACATCATTTCTTGGGACACGATATCATGTATCTAATATTAGAGCCTCAATATTAAATATCTGATATTAAGGCTGACATACTCATGACTCATCAAAGGCTAAGACACCAAGACCATGACAGGGAGAAGAGAAGGACTCATGATCACCATGTCTATAGCCTGAGCTATTCAGATGAGGAATATGAAGGGCATGAATGAAGAAGACACATGAATTGAAGAGAGGATCAAGAAAGGTATGAGCATAGAATGAGGTATTGTTACAACAAAGCATACAAACCCAATCATGATGATGGACCCCTAATGGCAACATGTAGCATGATCAAGATCTAAGAAGCTATACATATCCCAACCAAGCACATGAGGGATAGTCTTATCAAATAGCTTTATATGAATAACATGCCAAGATTTGAGGGTGGTTATAATTTTGATCCACAACACCACTTCCAAGCATTCCATGATGCTTGTGCCCTATAGAACATTGAGGGTGATTAGAAGAAGTTGAAGTTGCTCCCACGAATACTTGTGAAAGAGTTTGAGAGCTGGTATAGATCATTGGAACCTAAATTGATTAGAAGATGAAGTCCCATGCTAAAGATCTTCAATAATAAATACCAAACCTACTCATGGGTGTCTAATTTAAGGAAACAAATTCAAGGATGAAAGCAAGGAACTCATGAAACCTTTGATGTAGAAATGAGCATGTACTATTCACTATTGCATAAATGCCTAGGCCATGGATTCTCACAACAAGAAAAACTAAGGCACATTGTAGATGGGTTATGGAGAAAGACCAGAGAAATCCTTGGGGTTTATGCTCAAGGTAGATTATCTAAGATGACTACCCATCAAATCCAAAGACTAATTAACTAGTGGAAAAGGAAGAAGGTGAGCTAAGAAAGAGAGAATCAATAGAAAAATATAATAGAGATCCGTTCATTAGGAAAAGTGATGCATGAGTTTGTGACACTCAAGAGGAAGAAACATTAGAATAGGTAATTCAAAAGAAGACTCTACTAATTTAGAAAACTATAACTGATATTGTAGCAAAGGTAGAGGAAATGTGGGACTAAATACATGAAACATTTACAATAGCATTGAAGATTATAGAGGAGAGAATAGATCAAGCCTTTGGAGAAGGTAAGGATAGGAAAAAGAAGAAAGATTTTGGATGAAAGGGAAAAGTGGCTTTAGTGATCGAGTGTTTAGACATAAGCTTCATCGATGAGAAAGGATATGTTGTGTGCCAATATGAACATCCCAAGGGGTTTTGTCCAATAATGGCACATTACAAGGAACAGGGGCATATGCACTTAATCCTAGATTTGTTAAGAAACATATGCCTAAACGATTACCTTATCCTCAAGGTAACTATAGGAAAACCTTCTAACCAACATACTATCCCAATGGAGCCTACTCATAGCCACAAGAGTAGCACCATCAATACTGGCAACAACCCCAATAGTGGACCATCCCATCACCATGCTAACAATATCCATATCAGCAGCCCGACCCATATGGATATTATATGTAATGTCCAGTCTCACCTAGAAATGCTACTATTTAGACCCCACAATAATTTCCCACTGAGTATCATGAGCCAACACTACTAAGGATAGATTCAAACTCATACATGCATCCACAAGCTTCTGATTCCTCAAATTAAACTCCTCATTCTCTACCATTAGTGCCACCATCCACTATGCAAGGGAAATTGCCGTTATAACAATAATAGAGAAAAGCTGCAACGATAGTAAATATACAAATAGAGGATCTTACTAGCAACACTAAGTGCCAATTAAAGAAGAATCCTTTGTTCAGAATAAGTCCAAAAAAGGTTGGTATAGTTGGAACCTCATTGAAAAAAGATTCTTTTATGAAAGATCCTCATAGAAATGGCAAGCTTCCACTATTGTAAAATACAAACATGTAGACTGTCATGCAAACAGAGATAGTATTTGATTGATCAAGGTAGGAACACTTCCCAAGAAAAGAATGGATCTGATGAACCCTGATATCGCGTTCATGATATTGGATCAACCATGTAATGTTGGATACCCAATATCGTGGCCTGCCTTCTTGCCTATAAATAAGAGGTGGCACCCTTGGTTTCCACATTAAAAGTTAGTCCCTTAGATAAACTCTTTCCATTTTTCCCTCTAGAGTTAGAATTATTTATGCATGCCCATAGTAGGAGTCATAGAGTGAACGGATCTTTATTTGAGCATTGTGTACCTGAGCACACTTTGTGTATGGCAATAAAGATGAACTTTATGATAAACCTTGCAGCATTCAGAATAGATTAATTAGTGTTAATTATTATTTAATGATTTCCTAGTTAATTAATGATCTCTCTCACCTTACAACTCTCTTAGTTAAATACACTCAGTACAATTGCTTCGAGCATGCATGCAGTGCTTGGCAACCTAGTAACAATTAGCGTTTGGTAATCCTAGCAGCATTACATTGGTTCAGGATGTGTACGGTAAGTGGGAATAGATACTGGTGTTAGGAGTAATTAGAAATTAGTTAATGAGTAGTTAATTTATATTAGTTACTTATTTATCTCTCTTCCCCTCCTTATTAGTGCAGGATATAAAACACTTAAAAGCCATAAAAATCATATGCCTCAAGCTTACTTAACCATAAAACCATGACATACAAGTAAGTTTGGGAAGACAATGATTATCCAACTCGTTATTGTTCCACGAAGGCGCATAGGCACTTAGTCCTTGGAATTTGGCCAGATCATGCATGAAACGCTTGTATTCATATGGTTGAGCATAGGGGTATCTCGTTGCTCATCATTGGCTCCATTGCTAGGGGCTTAGTTGTTTGTGCACTAAGTAGAACTTAGGAAATCATTCACATCGTTCGAATGAATCCTTAGGGTTGATTAAGAAAAAGATAATAGTATATTGCACACTGAACAAGACAAGATGTCTTCTTCTTTGCACAAAAGCACTTCACCACCTAGGACTAACACAAGAAGCAATTGGTGGCAGGATATACATGATGTTGATCTGCCAATCCCTCAATAGTTTCATGTGGTATATATTCATCCCAATGAATATGTACCTGACTTCACCTTTATTCTTCACCAAGACAAACAGTTGTGTTGGCATGACTTGGAAGGTAACATAGTGTTACCTCCCAACCATTTAGTCCCAAGTATGCTTCTTTGTGCTCTCACACGAATCAGCATGCAACACTTACATGCAGAATACATTGTGTAGGACTATGATTTGAGAGAATATCATTCCACAGAAGTGCAACATCAAAGGGATTTGCAACAGGAGATACACCATAAGTCCTTGAAGGGAAAATGGTTTAAGGATGCCCCCCACATTTTAAGCAAAATTGAGAGTGATGAACCTGCCTCAGGTAGTCACCCACATAATGATGTTCCTCCCCTTGACTTTGGCCAAGGGGTTGTGTATCAAAACCTTCATTCTACTATTCAAAACCTAGGTGTTGATACCAACGAACACAAAGTGTTTGAAAAAGGAACAAAGAAACATGACAAAAGTGGAAATTTTGATAGCAATTGTGATCGAGGTAGAGACCACTGAAGAGAAGGTACTAGACACCATCATGGTGGCCGTTCTCCTTCTTCTTCATCTTCATCATCTCCTTCACCCTCTTCTTCCGTGTCTGGACATATCCATAGAGAAATAGATCATAAGGATAAGGATAAAAAAAGTGAAAGTCACAAACAAGACAACTAACACAAAGGACGAGGGTACTCTAGGGAATCATACCATAGAATAAGGGAGAGTAAGGAACCACATAGGCACCATAGACACTATGAATAAGACGATCATGATGAACCCCTACTCACCATGTGAACCATGCTAGATATAACTGAGGCTATGAGAGTTCCAAAAAGGCACAAAAAAGATAGTAGGATCAATAGGTTAGGCATGAATAACATCCCATGATTTGAAGGAGGATATAACGCTGATCCTCAAAATCACTTACAAGCATTTCATGATGCATGTGCCTTGAAAAACAAAGAAAATGAAAGGAAAAAATGTAGGTTGTTCCCATGGACCCTAATAAAAGAAGTTGAAAGCTAGTACCAATCCTTAGAACTAGAATCCATTCATAGGTGGAGTACTATGTTAGAACTGTTCAATGATAGGTACCAAACATACTCCCGGGTGTCTAACTAGCGAAAGCAAATCCAAGGATAGAAACAAAGAAGCCATGAACCCTTGGATGCTACCTTGGGCTATAATTATGTACTATTACATCATTGTCTTGGCCATGATTATTCATAGAGGGATCAACTTCGCCATCTCATAGATGGGCTTAGGCATGAAACAAGAAGAATCCTTGAGACTTATGCCCAAGGAAGGTTATCCAAGCTTAGGTCTCATCAAATTCACAAACTATTAGAGCAAGTTTCTAAGGAATAAGGTGAGCTATGAAATAGAGAAAGTGTGGAAGAATATAACTGAGATCCTTCCCTCTAAAATAAGGGAGTAAGATTTTGTGAGCATAATGAAGAGTCACCACTGAAAGAGATTGTGAATAGGAAAGCCTTACCTATTCAAAAGATAGCATCAGAAGTATTGGTAAAGGTAGATCAAATGTGGGACTCCCTAGATAATAAGCTTTAAACTATTCTCAAAGTAGTAGAGGAGTCTAGAGAGCATGGTAGTAATCATGACAAAAGGAAAAAGAGAGAAGCAGAAAATGCACGTAACAAGGGTAAGGGTAAAGTTGCTATTGTTGAAGACATTGTGGACTTAGATACAAATGATGATAGTGGATGCGAGATATGTTAATACGACCATCCTAAGGGATGTTGCCTGGTGATCTCACATTTGTAGGAGTTTGGGGTGTATGCACTTAATCCACATTTAAAAAAATGACAAACATCCTGATGGTTACCTTATCCCCAAGGTAACCTAAGGTAGTTCCACCAACCTTTAACATATTATCCAATTGGAACTCCACCACAACCAATTAAGTAGCATCAACAGTGGCAACACCCACAATCATGGAGAATATCACCATTGAGGCAACAATATCCTTACTGGCAACCTGACCCATATGGATATTACGTGCAACATCCAATCTCTCCATGTGACTCTGTTGGTCACGTTACTCACCAACATCACTACTAAGCCCATGAGTACTATAGGACTCCCTCTCCTAGGGGTGACATTCCATGAGTATACCATCCTTCTAATTTGGCTACATCTCTCCCACTAATAGCTCCATTACCACCTGCTCCAGCAATGCAAGGTGAACTTCCTGCTCAGCCTTAGCAATGTAATGCCACAAGAGATGTTAATCCTCAACCTACTATTGATTCTGACAATCGTATGAAGAAAAGATCTTTCTTTAGATCCAAAAGTCTAACCAAGCCTTTGCAATCCCAAGAGGCTGAGTCTTTGGACGCCTCCATATCAATTAAAGCTTCAGATCCCCCTTCGAACTTAACACTACATTCAACACATACGGTCATGTTAACACATGTCATTACTGATTGGATCAAAACTGGCCACCTTCCTAGGAAATTTTTTGATCCTAGGAGCCCCCTAATATATCTACAAATTGCTAGGAATGAGCCATGCAAAGCTGTTTTGGATTCAAGTTCTGGTGTCAACCTAATATCCCAAGAAATGTATAAGGTCTGGAACCTGCCTCCATTAAAAAAGAGTAACATCCATTTAGAGTTGGTCAACCAGTCCATCACTATTCCCTTGGGATTAGTAGAGGACATTGTTACCATTATTTGTGGATGGTCATATCTAGCTGACTTCCTGGTGATTCAAGTGAATAAAAATAAGGGGGACTTCCCAATCATAATGGGAAGGGAATGGCTAAGCACTATCAATGCGAACCTAGGTATCCATGATCTTTCCTTAGAAATATCTAAGGAAAATACTTTCAAAAAGATCGAGAAGAAGAAGGTTCCATGCATTGTATACAGTGACACAGGGTGCAATTATGTGTAGAGATCATGGGTTGTGCAAATTTTAACATTGCCTACATGCAATCAATGTGCACAAACAATCAACATACAAAGGTTCCTGTATGTAGTAGCCACATGATAAGAAGACACCTAGTGGCTGATAGTTGATCAAGAAAGCAGCTCACTTATATCCATGGAACTAACTGAGGGTTTGACTTGCGCTTACATGGATAGCATAGATGCATTAGAGCAAGTCCACTACCAACTTCCCAATCCTAACTTAGAAAACATCAACTGGGGGAAGTTGGAAATTCCTAAGAAATTTAAACAAGAGCCCCTAGAACTAAATTCATTGCCCACTGGTATGGAATACACATTTCTTAAGAATGGAAAGGTGGTAATCATCAATGCAAGACTTGCTCCGCAACAAAAATAGGTTCTACTAAAGGTAATAAACAAGTGGTCAAAAGCCTTCGCCTGGTTATATCAAAAATTAATTGGAATTGATTCTAGGATATGCTAGCATAGGATTTACACTGACATCTCCATGAAGCCTCAAAAACAACCACAAAGGTGATTGAACCCAAAGTTGAAGCAAGTAGTAAAAGAAGAAATCAAACAGCTTCTAAAGGCTAGGTTCATATGCCCCATTGCTGATAGCGAATGAGTTAGCCCATTAGTAATCATGCCTAAAAACGGAGGAAAATGGAGGGTGTACATAGATTTTAGGCTGCTAAACATGGAAAAATTCAAGGATCACTTTCTGTTGCCATTTTTTGACCAAGTCTTAGACACAATCACAGGGCATCGCTATTATAGTTTTCTAGATGGCTATAGCGAATACAACCAAATACAAATAGCCCCAAAAGACCAAGATAAAACTATGTTCACTGGTCCTTAGGGAATGTTTTCTTATAAAAAAATGTCTTTTGGCTTGTGCAATGCCCCTACCATGTTTCAACGCTTAGTTCTAAGCATATTCCAGCAGTAGATAGGAAATGGTATGGAAGTCTTTATGCATGACTTCTCCACTTATGGAGCAAGTTTTGATCAAGCCTTGGAATGATTAGAGCAAGTGCTAAAAAGATGTGTAGAAACTAATTTGAGGCTTAACTGGCAAAAAAGCCATTTGATGGTACAAGAAGGTGTAGTACTTAGACATAAAATTTCACATGCAGGGATAGAGGTAGACCCTAAGAAAATCAAAGTTATCCAAGGAATTACTCATCAACCGAAAACTATCAATGAAATTCGACCATTCCTTGGACACATTGGCTACTATAGGAGATTCATAGAGAACTTTTCAAAGGTTTCCAAACCATTGGTAGAGTTAACGAAAAAGGATGTACCCTTTGAGTGGACTAGGGAATGCGAACTAGCTTTCCAAACTCTAAAACAGAAGCTGGTAGAAACACCCATTCTACAAGCTCCTGACTAGTCCAAACCATTCCATGTCATGACTAATGCATCCAACTATGCCTTAAGAGCCATGCTTACACAGTTAGATGACCAAAAAAACCCTTATTACATCCACTGTGCAAGTAAAAGTATAGCTGGTACACAACTTAACTACACTACTACAAAAAAAGAATTAATGGTTGTAGTGTTTTCACCAGAAAACTTTAGGCACTATGTATTAGGATACAAAGTATTCATACACATAGATCATAGTGTAATCCGATTCCTCATGAATAAGCCAATGGTAATCCCTCGTATTATACTATGGCTAGTAATCCTACAAGAGTTTGATTTAACAATGACTAATCATAAAGGCACCGAGAAAGTAGTTGTCGATCATTTATCTTAGTTGTAGTGGGACAACAAAGAGGATGAGTATCCAATTTCAGATCATTTCCCTGATGAGTTCCTCTTTGCTAGTGTAGTGAATAACCAATCACCCATGAAGACAAAATGGTACAGTAGCATTCTTACCTACCTCCTCATCCAATAAACACCACAAGAGCTACACCTTAAGAAAAAATAATAGTTTCTTCATAGCGCCAAGTACTTTATGAAGATCAATGGACAACTTTACAAAGTATGTTCTCATCGCTTGGTTCGATGGTGTGTTCCCAATAGAGATCAATTGAGAGTTCTCCAAGATGCTCATGAGGGCCCTTGTGGGAATCATTATGCTAGGAGATGAACGACTATTAAGATCCTGTTTGCAGGGTTTTCTTGGCCTACCTTGTTCCAGGACATCCATCAATTCTTCCAATCTTGTGAGTGATATCAACGTGATGGGGGAATGACTGCTAGAATGAAGGGTTTTCAAAAATGGTTAGAACCCTTCGACATTTGGGAAATCAATTTCATGGATCCCATTACACCAATCTTTAATGGAAAGGCTTACATCATAGTTGCCGTAGACTACTTAACAAAATGGGCTGAAGTAGCTACCATTAAAGATTGTACATCATCTACAGTTGCATGATTTGTTCAACAACAAGTCATCAATAGATTTGGTATGCCACGTGCACTTATATCAGAAAATGGAATACACTTCATAGGTGCAAATTTTCAAAAGTTAATGCAATGCTTAGGGGTTGAGCACAAATTGACTACACCATAGCACCCCCAAGGAAACAGTCAAGCCAAGGTTACCAATAGGGAGATTACTAAGATACTGGCTAGAACCATTAGCAAGTATAGGTGAGACTGGGGCACTAAACTGAATGATGCTCTTTGGGAATACCACTCCACATGGAAACTCCCTATAGGATACTCTCCCTATGAGTTAGTGTATGAAAAACTTCCAACACTCCCTATCCAAACTGAGCTCCGTATACTAGCCATGGCATGTGACCTCAACCTTGACGTTGATCTAGCACAAAAACAAAGGTCGATGACTCTTAACTTGCTAGATGAGAACCAACTAGCTACCCTATCATCTAATGAGTTTCATAAGGCATTTAATAAACAATATCATGACCTAAAAATTCGGAAAGTTAAGTATCAGCTAGGAGATAAGGTTCTCTACTAGAACCCCACACATGTGTCACAACGTACCAAATTTCAAACACTATGGGAAGGACCGTACATTATCCATGCTACTTTCCCTTCAGGATCCATGACCATATATAAACCTAAGAGCCTAGATAAGAGACTGTTAGTTAATGTGCAACAAACAAAACCTTTCCATGAGTTTAGGATGACCAAAACATATGCCACCTCTGTAGATGGGCAACCTTGCTCATTATTTCAGATCTCCTCCTTCCAACTCAGTCATGGGAGAGATGGTCACCTCTGCTAATTATTGAAGGCCCTT
Source organism: Gnetum montanum (assembly GCA_015680685.1). Taxonomy (NCBI): domain Eukaryota; kingdom Viridiplantae; phylum Streptophyta; class Gnetopsida; order Gnetales; family Gnetaceae; genus Gnetum; species Gnetum montanum. The sequence goes on from MNCI01000200.1 coordinate 68,818, forward strand.
AGCTCTTTCTAAATTTTTGTTTTACACATTTTTTATTTTGTACATTTCTTTAATCTTTCTTATTTTTGTTTTACACCATCGTTCATATTTTTACCATTTCTTTGTGTGATTACTTTATTTTTTTCATCACCCAATAAGTGTTCATGATGGTTGCATGAATAATATCATATTGATTGCTAATGTTTTGATTTTACCTTTGAATTATGATGTTGACATTAAGGTATGGTTCTATTGATCAAATAGGCAATGAGTCCACGTCATTCATGCATCCATAAAATCCTATGGTCTCCCTTGTCTTGGAACTATATAGTCCCTTTCTCTAATAAAAACTGTTAACGAATTGGTGGTTGGGTATTTCTCAAACTAAGGAAGGACTCAAAGGATGAAAAGGGTGTGACTTCAAGGGGATTCAATGCATTTGTGTTGGCTATTCTCTTGAGTGCTTAGATGCTTTTTCCTTATGTTTTCCACCATTCTAACCATGCATCAATTCACCAAAAGTTGAGTGCATAAAAATAAGTCTTTGCATGGTGTGGTTCTCATGCAAAGAAAAATGGAGACAAAAAAAGTGAGAACTCAAAGCACACCCCTTAGACACAATAATGAACTTGGGCTACACGCACTAGTTATGGCACTGGAAAGACATGTTACCCATGTATGAAGGTTCTCTCTAACTAAGGCCCTTTCTCGCTTCCTGGTTCTCCATCTCACTCTTCTCGGAATGGTGGTGACTTTTTGTTTAGGCATTCTTGTTGCTTCAAGAGGATAGGTTAGTCAAATGTGTTGATGTGAGGTCAGTAAATGTGGTTTATTAAGCCTAGATTTGGAATGAGTTCTACTTAGTCACATTAACCATCAAACACACACAAGGGACTTTACACAACCTTATCCTTGGGCTTCCATTCCATTCTCTCCTCTCCACATTTCTTTCCATTTTTCACCTCATTGTCGATTTTATCATTAGTTTGTATCTTGGTTGATGCATTGTTTATCCTTAGTAATTTTTTATGGGTAAGTTTTTAACTCTTGCTTCCAATTGACATTCCTAGAGCCTATAGACTCTTTGGTTTGTGGGTCTATCAAGGCATCAAGGGCATGAGACTTCTTTGGGGAGGACCCACTAGCATTCCTTTTTGGTGCATTTGTTAACTTCTTTCCCTTAAACATTTCCTGCAATCAACAATTTTATTAGTGTTTTTGTTGTTACTTTTTCTCCACCTTTCTTATTCCTTATCTTTTTTTCCATCCTATCACTACCGAAGGTTTTCTCTTAGTCATGGGGACCCAAGCACAAATTTTTTAATTTTTCCTAACACCTACACATTAGGTAGTCACCAGTGTTAAAACTCCAGAATCAGTATCTACCATAAGCAAAACTCAGCCAATGCACTTTACATTGAGGCAAGGTATCAAATGCATTGTGATTTATCTACCCTCGCTCATTTGTGACTATGTTGTATGTGTAGATGGTGATCATACAACAATGGATTGGGCCTGGAGGAAACACTCAAGATGGACCAGAACTGAAATGCTTACTAAAGGGGCAAGATTGGTGGCATGGCTATGAATAAACAACAGAAGGCACAATCTTAACATTGGTAGCAACACATCTTCTTTTTTCTCTCTCTCCTTCTCTTCTAGCTACCAAATAAGGTTGGATTTCATTTATGTACAGTGTTCACTTTGTAGTCATGAACACTAATGTTTTCATGTATTGTATTGATTAATCCATTCATCAGGCACATTGAGTCTGTCACCCCATTCCATCATCATTGGTCATTCAGTCAATAATCCCATACCTTCTCAATATTTTGTAAGGAACTCGAGGATGAGTTTTCATTCAGTCATGGGGTATGATGAACCGCGATATCGCATCTATGATATCACATCTACGATATCGGATCAACCATGCACTGTTGAATACTCGATATTGTGGCCTACCTCATTGCCTATAAATAAGAGGTGGTGCCATTGGTTTCTACATTAGAAGTTAGTCCCTTAGCCAAAATCTTGTCATTTTTTCCTTCCAGAGTAAGAATCATTTTTGCATGCCTGCAATAGGAGTCATAGAGTAAATAGATCTTTATTCAAGCATTGTGTACCTTAGCACACTTTGTGTACGATAATAAAGATGAACTTTATGATAAACCTTGCAGCATAAAAAATAGATTAATTAGTGTTAATTATTATTTAATGCTTTCTTAGTTAATTAATGATATCTCTCACCTTACAACTCTCTTAGTTAAATACACTTAGTACGGCTGCTTTGAGCATGCATGCAGCACTTGGCAACCCAGTAACGATTAGCATTTGGTGGTCCTAGCAGTGTTGCACTAGTTCAGGATGTGTACGGTAAGTGGGAATGCATACTAGTGTTAAGAGTACTTAGAACTTAGTTAATGAGTAGTTAATTTAGATTAGTTACTTAGTTATCTCTCTTCCCCTCCTTATTAGCATAGGATATAAAACACATAAAAGCCATAAAAATCATATGCCTCAAGCTTACTTAACCATACAACCGTGGCATACAAGTAAGTTTGGGAAGATGATGATTAACCAACCCGTTATTGTTCCATGAAGGCACATAGGCAGTTAGTCCTTGGAATTCGACTGGATCATGTGTGAAACGCTTGTATTCGTATGATTGAGCATAGGGGTACCTCGCCGCTCATCAAGATCCAAGAGTTCATTTGATTTATCTACGAGTAGCTAGAAATCTACCATGCAAGGCTCTACTAGATTCAAGTTCTAGAGTCAACTTGATCTCTCTAGAAACATACAAACCATGGAACCTACTACACTTAAAGAAGTGCAACATCTGGTTAGAGCTTGAAATAAATTTTCACCATTTCTTTGGGATAGGTAGATGATGTAGTGACCACTATCAATGGGTGGTCCTATCTAGAAAAATTTCTTGTAATTGATATGAAATATGACAATAAGGAATTTTCAGTTATCATGGGGAGAGCATAGCTTAGCACAATTGATGCTAAGTTAAGTATAAGAGATATATTTGTTGAAATCTCTAAGGAAGATATGTGTGTAGCCATACATACACAAAAAATTCCATGCATTACTACTGATAACAAAGGGTGCAGTTGTGGATCGATACTTAGAATGTCAACATAGCCATTAAATTAGTCCAGAACAAATGTGAAAAAAAAAATGTGTGCAAAAGAGAAAGTAGGATCCACAAATCCAAAATAAACCTAGTGCCAACTACTAAGAACTTTCAAGTGTCCAAAACATGCATGGAATAATTTTAACAACTTATTAACTTCCATTCCAAGAAAATAATTCCAACTGAGAGCCCAAAAATGAAAACATTAAACCATGATCATATGCCAATAGGAAGAGAAAACAAGAACTTAGATGATCAAAATGTAATTACCATCAAGATCACATAGGAAAATAATTGACAAATTAAATCACTACAAATGGTAAGTGAACCATCCAAAGTGTATGATTCAAGAAATCTAGGGACCATTTTCTGAGCACTCACCCATAAGTTTAGTCATGGGGAAGATGGCTTATCTTAATTCCAGAATTAATAAGTGTTTTTTAATTTTTTTGGTCTTACAATTATTTTTAATCTCTAATTTCTTGATATTTTCTCATTCTTTTATAGTTTTTTCATTTATTAAATTTTCGATATTCTTTTACATTTTTCAATTATTTAATGATATTTCGTTCTTTTAACATTTTTCATTATTTACATATTTTTCCATTTTTGCTATCTTTTTCATACTCTATTTTCATTTTCTATTTATATATATTTGATTTCTAATAAAACACATTAAGAATAAGGCAAGATGTAGTCTAATGAGGTGAATATTTCTCTATGTTATCAAGTCATAATGGATTGATTATTTGAACAATGAGACCACAACATTCATCCATTCATTCCATTAATAAGAGGTTCTTATCATGTCCATAATGATATTCTTCCCATCATACAACTAAGAATAAACTTATGATCATTATTCCTAGACCAAAAAGTAAGAACCAAGTGGGAATGTAAAGGGTGTGTCATCAAGGGGATTTGTTGAGTCTCTTGGATTACTATTGTAAGTTCTATCCTATTGCTTAGTTTGTATTATATCCTTGTAGATCTAATGAAAAATAGGAGTAAGAGTACAATAAGTACTACCTTATCATGTCACTAGAAAGACATGTTACCCATGTTTAAAGGTAGATGGCTTCTCAGGAATCTAAAGAATAAAAGTGCAATATATAAACTTCTCCTTTGGATAATATGCCAAGTGATGATACTCATTGCAATAGTGGTAGTTTTACAGTCATAATTCCAAAAGATCAAATAATGTGATGTCACTAGAATGTGGTTTGGACTTAGTTTGAATCTTGTACAGAAAGGCTAGTGATTACTTTAACCACTAATAAGCATACAAATTCATTATGCGTATGGTAAGATACCTCACATCCAAATTTTTGTAATCCTTTCTAAGTCCATTTCATCTCACTATATAAATAATCATAACTTGTTTTTTCATGTAACATAGCGTAATTTTTTCAACATGGTGATACTAACATGGGTGTTTTGCTAAATAGGTATGCATTACATTCAACTCCTTAAGTTCATAAGTACACTTTTAGATGTGGTTATATAAGGGCACTAAGGGCTACAGCCTACTTTGGGGAGGATCCACTTTTATAACTATTGTATCTTATACCTAGCAAGCAATTTTGCATCTTAAGTCTTCCAAAATTAATAAATATCAATAAAAACTTTCCTTAACATTCAAACTATCCATTTCAACAACATGAATTCATTTCCCATCTCATCCATCTTACCAACATCCAATGAACTTTCATAGTAAAAATTTCTTTATGATGAACTTTCTATGTCAAATTTTTAAAAAGTATGTATCATTCATAGCCCACAACCCTCTTAACATGTTCCATACCTTCCAAACATTCAAAATGACTCATTTTTTATCATTAGATCTGATTAGAAAATTTTAAAATTTTACCTCCAATATTGTATATATTGAAGCCCCTACAATATCAAATCTTCGATATCAGATCTTTGATATCACCGAGCACAAAAACTATATATACACAGGGACTTAGCAAAATTTTTTCATTTTTCAAATTTTGAAACCAAGGGAGTTTTTGCTATTTTTCTTTTAAATTCTAAGATTTGACCTCCCAACTTCCAACACCCATAACTCCACACTTGCTACTCTGATTTTTGTGATTCTTGAACCTTGTTGATCTTGGAGTTATCAACTTAGTTGTTGGGGGAGGGGATGTGCTTGGTATGATATTGTTACAATTTGAGTCAAAATTTTCTAAATCCAAAAGGGTATTATAAGGGTAGGTATGAAGGAGAATTTCAAACTTTCTAAACAAAAATCAATCACATTAACACTAGGAACACTTAAATAATCCTCTTAATTCACCATACGAACCATTATGAGCCATAAACAAGAACAAAATGGATAACTGTGAAGGATTATAAGAAAATTAATACCTATGGGATTTGTTTTTGAAAATTTTTCTAACTCTTGAATCATAATAAGCTAAGAATTTGATCTAGTTAAAGGAATGAGAAAGGAAAGCAATTATTAAAAATCAAAGAAAATAGTTTAATAATTTCTAAATCCTTGATTATTTCAGATGGCTCTGAAGAGAGGAGCAATAGGAGGATCCTCACTGCCTACAAGCAAAAGATCATGAGGCTAAGGAAGAAGCTGAACTAGAGAATAAGGACTGCAAGTAGAACATGCAGAGCATGAGGCTCAATCCTTCAGCATCCATTAGAAAAATATTACTACTAAACATTCATCCCAGGGGGAGGTGAAGAAACCACTAGCACAAGGACAACGCCTCACACTATCACAAGATTGTCTCTATATCATCCAAGAGAAGAGGCTCCTGACCACAATAACTGTGGAGATGAACTTTGATCTATTTGTGTAATTTTTTGTAGAAGCAATTAGGATGAAACTCTAAGTGTCACTACTATGGCCCATACTTTCAAATAGTGGAAAATGGTATTTAGGGGAGACTTATCAATTTTGGCATAACAAAGAAGAAGATGCAACTATCAACATTGAGGGAGTCTCCATTTCATATTCAATCAAGGTGATGGATAAAGCCCTATATGTGCCCAATGAAGGAGAAAAAGTAGTACATCTATTCACAAGATCAGACACAAAAACTAGAGAACTATGGTTAAAAAGGACATATGATAAAGAAGACAAGGTGTATAATGAGCTAACTTTGGAAGAGAGAATCTATTTCAAAATTGGTACATATCACCTATTTCCCACAAAAATATTAAACAAGCTATCTAAATATGTGGCACAAGTGTGATCCTAATGGGAAAGTATAATGAAAATGTGGCACAACTCTATTTCATGGAGATTCAAAGGTGGTTTGAAGAAAAGAAGGTAGGGAAGTTGACACTTCCATTTCCTTACCTAATCAGGAAGCTATGCAAATGTGCTAGAATTCTAGGATACACTAATGACATCCTCAAAAAGGCTTAGAACACTTCATATGTTGAAATGCTCAAGCTAGCATCACCAAAGAAAGATAAGGTGGAAGAATAAATAGATGCTAGGGAAACCACAGAACCTACTAAATAACAACAACAATCAGGACCTAGTGGTTAGAAACAAGAGTAACAGCAGTAGCAACAACAAGAACAATAGTAGTAGCAAGTTCCACCATTGCCACCATAGGATTACAAGCCATTCATGAGTCATCTGTAACAAATCGCAAATATTATCAATTCAAAAAGGCTTGAGGAGGGAAACCTCTATAGAGTTATTAATAATGAGATTTAGCCCATAGTTTCCATAGATCCTATAAGGGAATAAATATCATTATAGTTTTGAGGAGAGGCCCATAAATATCTGTAATGTTACTATAGTACAATTAGAGTTAATAGCAACCAAGGGTAAGATGGTCATGATAAAAACCAAGGCATAGCAAGCAAAAAATGAAATTCACAAACTATAAGAAGAGCTTGCAACTTTGAGGCTAAATGCAGAGATCCAACACAATATGTGTCACCTGACCAACTAGAGAAATTTAGACAAGAACAAATCAATCATCTAATACAGAAAAATAAGCAGATGGAAAATGAGAAGGAGAAAGTGGTGTGTAATGCCTCTGTAGTAGAAGCATAGACATATGGACATGCTAAGGAACTCACCATAGCGTAGGAGAAAAATAAACAACTCACTACAGATAACACTAGGTTGACTATTGTAGAAAGGAAAAAGAACATTCTTGAGGAGAGCAACCATTAGTTGAGAGAACAACTAATGAGAGTCAACTAGGATATGAGCTGCTTAGCAAGAGAAAATAAAACCCTCTCAATTGAAGGAGGTGCATGCAATTAGATAGAAATCATTCATTGATATCAACACATCTCAAAATGAAGTTAAGAAGAATGAAAGGCTTAAGGAAAACTTCTAGGATTAGGTGGGCATGTATAAATAGATTAATAAAAAGGAAATCCACATGGCAAAAGTCCATATCAACACAGAATCTAGACTAGCAACCCATCTCGAATAGTTTTGCTCATGTCCACTAGGAAGAAATAAAAAATAGAGATCTATAGATAGAAGATTTGAAAGAATACATGGGATTAGCTAACCTTCATTATGCTAACCTAGTCATGTTGATAGCAGGCAAGCTCCAAAATGAACTCAAATACCAAGTAGTAGCCATGTACGCATTATATGAAAAATATTTTACAAATTGAAAAGATGTTTTGCAAAAACTTCAAGTGGCAAACTTTAAATTGGAAATACTTAAGGGTAGCTACCGAGGGCAAAACGATGTTGTAGAAAACCTAGCCTAAGGATAGTCTCACTATCATGAGTTATGAGCCAAGGCCATAGCATTTGACGAAGAGAGATGATAGTTTGTGGCATAATATGTCAAAGCCAATCAAATGTTTCCATAGCTACCATGTCCATGGGATGTACCCACTCCATTACACATTTCACAATGGGCATGGATGGTATGTGACTCAAGAATGGAGGAGAAAAAACTTAAGGTGCTCCTAAATAGATATAAATTCCAAAATCCCGATGATAAGGGAAAAGTAACTAATGGAGGAGCCATGACCACCAAGAACTACATAGGCTACATCAAGCTTCATCAAGTTGTTTAGTTTCTTTATATTTTTGGTTTTATTGCCTTATCATGTCTTATGTTAATTTCGTAAAACACCACTATGACATTTAGTTTCATGTAAATGTACCTCCCAAATTTGGAAAGGACTCTATCCTCATTTTGTTAAGTTTTTAGTCAGTCATGGGGGTATGATAAATTAATTTTTGGTTAACTACAATATTGTAACTATGATATCGTAGCTCCAATACCATAGCATAAGCTACATCATTGTATATGCGATATCATGGGATGTATACCATCCTATAAATACAACACTTAGGCACACAAATTCACAATAGATTTCATTCAATAGTAGCAGAACGCTTTTAGTTTGTTTTCGTGAATTTAGTCTTTAACACTTAGAAGCATATGCCTGTAGTGTGATGTTAAGTGATTGTATGAAGTCTTTATTTGATTTAATTGTACTTGGACACAATTCATGACTAGAAACAAAGATCAAGATTGCTTATCATCATTGCAACATCCACTTAGTTTTCCTTCTGTTTACTTAGACCAATTTTTCTTATTTTTCCTTAGTTAATCATTTACTTTACCAACACTTTATTTTACATGTTGAAGTAAGCGATATGCATATGACTAATTTCAAGCACTAAGTATAGTTATCTGGTATCCCAATAGTGTTATCAATTGGTACGCACACTAGTGGTACACTTGGTAATCCTAGTTGATGAGCGACAAGGTACCCCTACGACCAACCGTACAAATCACTCAAGCATTATGTGCCATTTGGTCAAATTCCATGGACCTATAGTTATCTAGTTTAATAGCTCTTCTATGAAGTGAAATGGGCATTAAAAATGTTTGTTGTCTTCCCAACTACACTTGTGAGGTTCAAAGGTATGGTTTAAGTGTAATTGAGGTATATGATTTTTCTTACTTTATATTTTATAGATTTGGTCACCTACAACAAGAATGAAGCATAGAGTAATTTAAAATCTAATTCATTATTGCCCATCTAGCCTAACACAAGTAACCATCACTTTCCTAAACACATATAGTATTGTTGGGCTATCAAACGTTAAGCATTGCTAGGTTACCAAGTGCTATATGAATGCTCGAAGTGGTCATGCTTATGTTCATTCGCAACTATAAATAAATTGCTTAACTCAAATGCATTCAAGTAAAAAGAAAGAAAGTAAAATTCATTAAAGAAAATATTATTATATTCTCAATGCTGCAAGGATTGTCAAAAAATTTCATTTTATTCCTGTCACACTACTATGCTTAGGTACATCAATGCTCAAACAAAGAATCGTACACACTTAGACTCCTTCTATGGGCACTCAGAAAATATGCTAACTCTAAGGAAAAGAAATGGCAAGAGCTTTACTACTCTAACTAAGAAATACCAAAAATTGACTATGAAAACTAGAGCCCAGGCATGGTATTTATAGCCTTGGGGTATACACCCCAATGTTGCGTATGCAATGTCACAGTAGAGGAAAAACAACAATTCATCATACCCCCATGACTGAATGAAAACTCGTCCTCGACTGTAGAAGAGGAGGAACAAATTCTTTACAAAAAAATATATTAGATAGGTATTGGATTATTTAATGACATACAACTAACTCAAATGGAACATATAGACTCTGAGTGCCCAAGTGTACAGAATTATAACTTTTTACAAAATTGGGTGTTCATGATAAGAGAATTGAACATCTTGGATAACACTAACATTGAACACCTCTTGGTAGTAGAAGAATGAGAGAGGAAAAAGAGATCCTTTGATCATGAATGGTCCTCATTGTGTGATCTAGTTGCATCATCCTTGGTGAAGATAGTCTTGCTTCGAGTCCATGCTTCCCACTACAATCACAACAAAATCATGAATTAGTATGTAATGTGTAACACAAAGTGATTAAATGCCTTATCTCATTGGCGATTACACTTGGCTAAGTTGTGATTGTGGTAGATTGGTTTTTTCAGTTAGCAGGAAGGCTGACAAATAGCGTAAAATAGACAAGCAATCCATTAAATCAAAAAAATGTTAAACACAAGGAAATATTTGAAGAGGGTATAAGAATTCACAATAATGAAGAGAAGAATTCACTAAGAATGATTATGAAGATGTGTACGATTGGATGTCATTGATGGGGTAAATAAAAGAGAATTTGATTGTAAGAGTGTCTAAGGGTAAAGAACTTAACTAATCCAACCAGAAGATATGCAAGTGGGTCCTCTCTAAAGCAAGCATAACTTCAAACCAAAGAGTCTGTGGGCTCCATAGATGATTAATGGTTATGGAAGGTTAAGTACAAAAACCTAGAAGAAACTAACTATGAATTCCAACACATCAAACTAGGACATCAAACCAAAACATGAAATTGGTAGTGAGGTGAGACATGGAAAGCATAGATGGATAAGGGAGAGAGTGGAATGGAGTTTCTAATTACAGTCACATGAAGTCCCTTGTGGAATTTGTGGTTAAATGACTTGATAGGATCCATGCTAAGTCCAAACCAAAACCAACCACATTTAGTGACTTCACATAATCATTCTAAGACCAATTCATCCCTAATACACAAGAGTATTTCCACAAAATAACCATCATTCCTTATTAAAGAAGAAGTAGGAAGTGAGGAAGGGCCTTAGTTAGAGGGGACTAGTTCCATAACCAATGCTTGTAGCCCATTTATTCTATGTAAGGGATGTGCTTTGAATTCCTATTTTTCTTTTCTTTTTTGAAATGAGAACCACACCATGCAAAGACGTGCATTTATTTTGTCCAAGGGATGTTCTTTGAATCCTCATCTTTTCTCTCTTTTTTATCTTTTTTTTCTAGATGAGAACCACACCATGCAAGGATGTATACATTTATTTTGTCTAAGGGATGTTCTTTGAATTCTCATCATTTTTTTATGAGAAACACACCATGCAAGGACTTATTCAACTTCCTTTTATTGGATGACACATAATGGTAAGAAATTCATGAAAACACACATGCGCCTAGGCAAACAAAAAATCATAAAGAATACCAAATCCCCTTGAAGCCACACCCTATTCAAACCTTTGAATCCTTTCCAACTCTAGAAACTACCAAAGTCACAAATTTATTAGAGTTTTATTAATGAAAAAGAGACTGCACATTTCTAAAACAAGGAAAACCATAGAATTTGTGGATGGATGGATGCTATGAACTCACTACCTATTGCATGAAAAAGAAACCATGTCATAATTATCCATAACAAAATTCAAAGCCAGAACCAAACACCAACAATCAAATGACAAAAATACTACATACCACCATCAAGTAACGTATTATCAATGTACCTAGCACTTATTAACAAAAATTTAGAAAATCATGCAAAATAAAAAAAAATATAAAAGAAAGTGTAAACTATTCAAGAAATATCAAATGTACTAACGATGGTGTATAAAAAAATTAAAAAATATTAATAACATAAAAAAAAGATGTAAAATAGAAAATGTGTAAAACAAAAAACATTTAAAATAAAAAAGTTTGAAAAACTGAGGAGCCATTTGTATGATTAGCATGAGTGGCCATCTCCCCCATGACTATGTTGAAAGAAGGAGATCCGAAATATGGAGCATGGTTGTCCATTGGATGAGGTGCTTATTGTGTTAGCTGATGTATGCTCATGGAAAGGTTTAATTTGTTGGATGTTGACCAACTATTTCTTATTTGGGCTCTTAGGTTTATAGATCATCATGGCCCCTAAAGAAAAAGTCTTGCAAATAATGTAAGTCCTTCCCACAATGTTTGGAACTTACTTCATTGAGGTACGTGTGGGGTTCTAGTAGAGAACCTGATCTCTCGGTTGGAATTTGAATTTTCTAATTTTTAGGTCATGACACTTTTTATTATAGGCCTTGTATAACTTGTTAGATGATAAGGCTACTAATCAGTTTTTGTCTAGCAGGTTGAGATTCATCAGTTGTTATTTTTGGTCTAGACTCAAGTCAAGGTCAAAATCACAAGTTGTTGAAATTGTATAGAGTTCAAATTAAATAGGAAGTGTTGGTAGTTTTTCATACACAAGATCATAGACAAAGTATCCTATAGAAAGTTTTCAAGTTGATCAATAGGCCCAAAGGGAATCATTTAATTTTGTGCTCTAGTCCTTCCTATACTTGTTAATATTTCTTGTTAGTATCCTTGTGATTTCCCTATTGGTAACCTTAGCTTGACTATTAGCTTGAAGATGCTAAGGTGTTATGATTTTATGTTCAACCCCCAAGTGTTGAATGAGCTTCTGAAAATTAGTACCTGTAATATAAGTTCCATTATTAGAAATTAATGCACATGGTACACCAAACCTATTTACAACGTTTTGTTGTACAAACCAAGTAGTAGTAGAGGATGTACAGTCAATGACAGCTGCTACTTCTACCCATTTCATATAATAGTTAACAGTGACTATGACGTATGCCTTTCCATTTGACATGGATGTGATGGGACCCATGAAGTGAACACCCCAAATGTCAAATGGTTCTAGTGGTTGAATCCATTATTAAGGTCCCTCCATTTGAGTAATCATTCCACCATTTCTTGGTATCGTTCACAAAAGTGGACATAATGATAGACATCCTTGAAGAGTGTTGGCCAATAGTACCTTTCCATCAGGATTTTAATGGTTGTGCATCTCCCAGCATAGTATCCTTCACAAGGACCTTCATGAGCATCTTCAAGTACATGTAGTTGATCAGCATCAAGGACACACCAACAAACTAGGCTATCGATGCACACCTTATAGAGGTGTTTATTGATTTCCATGAAGTGCTTTACTTGGTGAAGAAATTGTTGTTTCTTCCAGTGGTTCAACCCTTGTTGCATCTCCTAAGCAAGAAGATAGGTGAGAATGTTATCATATCATTTTAGCTCATTGGGTATCTATTCAATTATAGCACTAGCAAAGAGGAGTTCATTAAAAAATGTATCAGATAATGGGCTTTCTTCCTCGTTGTTATCTCATCACAACCAAGAAAAGTGATTAGTGACCACATTTTTAGTGCCCTTTCGATCAACCATTGTGAGATCAAATTCCTACAATATCACTAACCACCATATGACATGGGGGCTCACCATTGGATTGTTCATTAGAAAGTGGATGGCACTATGGTTTGTGTGCACAAACACCTTATATTCAAGAAAATAATGCTTGAACTTCTCTAGAACAAACACCACTTCCATCAATTCTTTTTCTATAGTGGTGTAGTTCAATTATGCATCCACAATGCTTTGGATAGTGCAATGGGTGTAGTATGGATGTTTCTTGTCATCTAACTAAATCAGCACAACTTCCAAGGTATAATTTGATGCATCCAACATGATATGGAATGGCTTGGATCAATTAGGTGCTTGTAGGATTGGAGTTTCTACAATATTTTCTTTTAGTTGCTGAAATGCTTTCTCATATTCTATAGTCGATACGAAGGGAGCATCTTTCTTTGTTAGCTCAACCAACAATTTTGTGATGTTATAGAAATTCTCTATGAATCACTAGTAGTAGCCAGTATGTTTAAGGAATGACTAAACATCTTCAACTATTTCTAGTTGGTGAGCTATTCCTTGGATCATCATTACTTTTTTAGGGTCCATCTCAATTCCTACTTGCAAGATTTTATGCCCTAGTACAATGTCCTCCTAAACCATGAAATGACTCTTTTTCCAATTGAGTTGCATGTTGGCTTCAACACACCATTTTAGTACTTGCTCAAGGTGGTCCAAGGCTTACTCAAATGTATCTCTATATGTGAAGAAGTCATCCATGAAGACTTCCACATCGCTATCGATTTGCTATTGAAAAATGCTTAGGAATAAGCATTGGAATGTGGTAGGAGCATTGCATAGATCAAATGGCATCTTATGATATGCAAAAGTCCCCTAGGGACTTGTGAATGTTCTTTTTCCTTGGTCTTCCGATGCAATTTAAATTTGGTTATAGCCACTATAACCATCTAAAAAGCTATAGTAGCAATGCTTAGATATGGTGTCAAGTACTTGGTCAATAAATGACAATGGAAAGTGGTCCTTGAATGTTGCCATGTTTAGTAGCCTAAAATTGATGCAGACCTATGACTTTCCACCTTTCTTTGGCACAATTAGAAGTGGGCTAACCCACTCACTATCTGTAATGGGATAGATGAACCTTGCCTTGAGGAGTTGCTCAATTCCCTCCTTGATGATTTTCTTCAATTTGGGATTCAACTACCTTTGTGGCTATCATTTTTCTTTATGGCTAGGTCGATGTAGATGCAATGCTGGCATATCCTAGGATCAATCCCTATGAGTTCATGATATGACCAAGCAAAAGCTACTAACCATCTTTCAACTACTTCAAATAGCATTATTTTTTGTTTTGGAGCAAGTTTTATATTAATTATAACTAGCTTTCCATTCTTCAAAAATACATTCTAGCTGGTAATGTTTTCAGCTCAAGGAGCTCTTGTTTGAATTTGTTAGGAATTTTTAACTCTCCCTAGTGAGTATCATCATTTGTATCATTAGATAGTTGATGATGAACTTGCTCAAGTTTGTCCATGCCTATGACATACGCACATGTCAGGCTCTTAGTTGGTTTCATGAAAAGTGTGCTACTTTCTCAATCAGTAGTTAGGCACTGGGTGCCCTCCTATTTTATGACTACTATGTATAGACACCTATGAATATCTACTTTTGGCACACACCGTTTGCATGCAAAGATAGATTCTTGCTTGATGGCCTAGACTTCCTACACATAATTGCACCATGTAACATTGTATGTAATGCATGAAACTCTTTTCTTCCCAATCTTTCCAAATGCATTTTCTTTAGATATCTCCAGGGAAATACCTCTTATGCCCATTCTTGCATTGATGGTGCTCAGCCATGCCCTTTCCATTATGATTGGAAAATCCCCATTGCAATTCTTCACTTTGATTACCAAGAAATCAATAGGATAAGACCACCCACATATAGTGGTCACAATGTCTTCTACCAATCCCAATGGAATTGTGATGGACTGGTCTGTCAATTCT
The DNA here is from genome assembly GCA_015680685.1 of Gnetum montanum. Lineage (NCBI taxonomy): Eukaryota > Viridiplantae > Streptophyta > Gnetopsida > Gnetales > Gnetaceae > Gnetum > Gnetum montanum. Next base: position 83,977 of record MNCI01000200.1, read on the forward strand.
AATCTAATGTTTCTTTTCTTGAGAGGAGGTAAGTTCTAGGTAATGTATATCTCATGAGAAATCAAATTAACACCAGAATTTGAATTGAGAAGAGCCTTGCATGATTCGTTCCTAGCAATCTACAAATAAATTAGATGACTTCCAAGATCGGCTAATTTCCTAGGATGGTTTCCACATGGATCCAATTAGACATAGTGTGAGTAAGAACTATGGTATGGATCCTTGGTAGAGTTTGTTTTGAATGAGGCCCAAAGGAATTTGATATGGAGGAAGAGGTAGGAGCAAGGTTGTCAACTACAAGTATAGGTAAAGGCTTAGATGGACTATGGGGTTGAAAGAAAGGTCTTTTCTTTGATAAGGCATTTGACCCCTCCAATTGATGATTAGGTTACAAATTGACAATCCTCATAGCATTACATTGTTACTATTGAGTAGGCAGTTTACCCTACATTGGTGAAGTAGCTAGTAGATATGCAACTAGAGGAGGAGTATGTGTAGGGATAGGAGGAGGATAAGGATAAAAGATGGTATCCCTTCTTTCATGTGGCGAATGAGCTTGGTAATAATCTAAAAGGTGGTAGTCAGGCTAGAAATTAGAAATGTGACTGGAGAAGTCATGTGGAGACATGGGTTGCTGCATGTGGTAACCATATGGATTAAGCTTCTAGTAAGGGTACTATTATCTTGATAGTGCTAATTGCAGTGGAGCCCCACTTGGATAATATGGTTGTTTCTAGTGGAACTGCCTAAGATTACCTTGAGGATAAGGTAACCTTTTGGATGTTTGCCTTTGTGTAAGTTATGGATGTAAGGCAAAAATCCCTTAGGATGCTCATACTGAGAGACATCACATCCATGATCATCATTTGATTCACTATCTGCAACCTCTTTTATTGCAACAATCTTGCCCTTACCTTTGTAATATGCACGTTCAGCTTCTTTGTGCCTCCTATGTTCATGCTCACTAATTTTTTTGTTAGACTCCTCAGAAATTTTGAGAACATCTTGGAATCTACTATCCATTAAGTTCCTTAATTAGTTAACCTTGGCTATAAGTTTAGATTGGAATTTTTGGATTTGTAAGGATTTCTTATGCACCTCCTCATCAAATACAGACTCATCCTCATCATCACAAAATCAAGCCTCCCTCTTGCAAATGGAAGGTTCGTGGTTGTATTCTTCTATACTTTCTCTTTTTCTTAGTTCTTCCTCCTCTTTGGTGACCTACTCTATTAATCTTTGTATCTAAAGAATAGTTAGTTTTGACAATCATCCTTGAGGATAGACACTAAGGGGTTTTCTCGTTTCATTACGAAGCCCATCTACAATGTGGAAAAATTGAACCAATTAAGAACAACCATGGCCAGAACATTTGTGTATCAATGTGTAGTATCATCCAATGGTGGCATCCAAGGGTTAATGTATTCCTTGTTTCCACCCTTGAATTTGATTTCTTAAGTTGGACACTTTGGAGTATGTTTGATGCTTATCATTAAACAACTCAAGCATGGTGCTCCATCGTTTGATAGATTCCAGCTCTAAGGACCAATACTAGCTTTCTACTTCTTTGATAAGTGTCCTAGGAAACAACTTCAATTTTGTCACTTGTTCTTTATGTTTTGCAAGGAACATGCATCTTGGAAAGCTTGAAGATGATTTTGTGGATCAGAGTTATATCCTCCTTCAAATCAAGAAATATTGTTCATGTCTAACCTTTTGCTATGACTATCCTTCACATGCCTTGATGGAATTCTGACTACCTCTATGATGTTAAGAATACTTTGGGTAGCAAATAGAGGCTCATCAAGGCCTTGATTATGGTGCCTACAATGCCCTCTACTACCCCTTCATTCATGGTGATGTGCCTCTCTTGAACATTTACACCCTTGATCTTATCTATCCTAATGATCCCTTTCATTATTTTGGTCCTGTTGGTCATTTTGTTCATTTCGATCACCTCCATTATGGTCTTACCCTATGAAATCATGGTTAGAGCCAAAAGAAGAATATGATGAAAAAGGAAAAAATGAAGGAGAACCAGCACCATCACAATGCCTACTACTACCTCTTTGGAAATTGCAACCACAATCATGATCATGCTTCTTGTCTACATTCTTGTCTTGACTTGCCCCTCTAGATCATTTTTTGTCATTGGATCCCTTATTACCAGAATTAGGATTGTGAACTATGGAATGCAAGTTTTGGTTTTGACCTCCATCACTGAAGTTAAAGAGAGGAGTTTCATTGAATGGAAAGCCCCTAGAAAAGGATTCCCCACTAACTTGTTGGTACAACAGGATTGGAGAATTGTTAAGCCCTTTTCCCTTTGAAAATTCATAATGTTATTCTAGCTATCGATCTAACAGACATTGTGCTTCAGTGGGATGATAATCCTTAGCATTAGCATCTTCCACAATATACTTCCCATGATGGTCTTAAGGACCACATCATGCAAGCATTTGGTGGAGCATTGTAGAAATAGATCAATTGGATGATAACACAATGTTGCCCTCCATGTCATGCCACCGTAGTTGTTCATCCTAGTGCAAGATGAAGGTGAAGTTTGGTACATACTCATTAAGATGAGAATATACTATTCAATATTATTGAGGCATGGGCTAATAAGCTTTATCAGACTTGGGTAGCAAACCACTCCTATGAGAAGAAGACATTTTTTATTAGATTAGATAAAATGCAGTGTGCTTCTAAATATTATTATAGCAATCTTAAGATGTGATCTGATTCTAAGGTTCATTCCAAAAATTTAAATACTTTCAATAGGTCCTAGATAGCACATAAGAAAAAAAAAGGTCCCCAGGAACAGTGCCAATGATGAGCGGCGAGGTATCCCTACACCCAACCATATGAATCACTAAGGCATTATGTGTGATCTAGTCAAATTCCATGGACCTATAGTTACCTAGTGCACTAACTCTTCTAGGAAGTGAAATGGACATTGAGAATGTTTGTTGTCTTCCCAACTACACTTGTGAGGTTCAAGGCTATGGTTTAAGTGTAATTGAGGTATATGATTTTCCTTTATATTTTATACATTTTTCACCTACAATAAGAATAAAGAGTAGAGTAATTTAAAATCTAATTTGTTATTACCTATCTAACCTAACACAAGTAACCACCCCACTTTCCTAAACACATATAGTGCTGCTAGGCTACCAAACGTTAAGAGTTGTTGGGTTACCAAGTACTATATGAATGCTCAAAGTGGTCATGCTTGTGTTCATTAACAATTGGAAATAAATTGCTTAACTCAAATGCATTTAAGTAAAAAAAAAAGTAAAATTCATTAAAGAAAATATTATTCTATTCTCGGTGCTACAATGCTACAAGGATTATCAAAAGAGTTTATTTTATTCCTGTTACACTACTGCACTTAGGTACATCAATGCTTGAACAAAGAACCATGCACACTTAGACTCCTTCTACAGGCACTCAGAAAATATTCTAACTCCAAGAAAAAGAAATGGCAAGAGCTTTGCTACTTTGACTAGGAAAGCTCAAAAATTGACTATGAAAACTAAAGCCAAGGTGCAGTATTTATAGCCTTCAAGTATACACCTTGACATCACATACATGATGTCACATCAAGAACTTGACATCGCATACATGACTTGCAGCAGAGGAAAAATAGCAATTCATCACTAGTGATGACTAGATGGCTCCAAGGCATGTATGAAAGATTAGGACTAGATATCCATCACCATAGAATAGAATAGATTCATTTACTACTTTTCTTAGAATTAAAAACTATTTTCACTTTACCATATTTTCTAGGATAAATGACCTATCAATGTCAACATATCACATACCTCACTATGAGCTAAACCATACATGTAGACTACACTAGCTTCTTGTGGAAAGATAATGGTCTTGAAATTAAACCAATTACTAGCATATTCACATTGTCTCGTCCATGGATTATGATCTGGTCACGTGAACACCTATGACTTATATGATTTGGTGTTGGATTATTCCTCTAGTCATCAGCCTTCATGAACCTTTTATCACCTAAGTATCTTAATGACATGCATATTTTTCAAGGTAGACTCTAATCCATCCATCCTTCTTATTAACTTGTCCATCCTCCATCCTTCTTAATTTGATTAAGTGTACTCTTACCAACCTTTCCATCCTCCATTAGCCTCAATTTGATCTTCCTTTCTATCTCAATATTTCTAATTCTAATTACTCTATCACAACCATGCTTTGCCAATGACACGAAGATGGTGCTAATATTTCTATCTATTATATCTCGTATCCTTTCTCTGATTATGAAACATCTTGCTTGGGCCTTGTCTTTGAACATAAGAAATGGAGATACTACCTACTAGGAGCAAAGGTTCATATCATTTTTTTAAGACAATGTTTTAAGATCTATAGCCACCAACCTGTATGATAATAACCGCATGGAAAAATGGAAAACTCTCTTAAGTGAATTTGACTTATCCTTCATTGTCTAATACTAAATTAAGGGATAATGCATCATGGATTTTCTTACTTCTACTCCATTCTCTAAACCATCTATTGTAATCATCTAACCTCTCCCTGAGGAACTAAGTAAGGAATAGATAATTCATCCTCTAACTACAGCATTGAAACATGAGAATTTTGGTTTACACTTTTATTTTAATGATGTGCATACAACCAAAGATTCAAGCATATCTTGTGTTCTAAAATTCCAAGGTATGGATATAATTTATCAACCTTATAAATTTAATTTTCCATGTGTTGTTAATATGGTAGAATATAAACGTCTCTTCATGCAGCCTTAAACAATTAGATGACACATGAGGATAATGACATCATGCATTGTGTTAAGCTAGACACACTTAAGGAAAATCATAAGAAAGTAGTAATTAATATCCAAAATCATCAAGAAGTCATGCACCATCATCATGATAAGCATGTTAGGCTTAGATACATCAAGAAAGCTGATCTTGTCCTTAGGCATTTTCCTAATACTAAGATACATCATGATAAGCATGTTAGGCTTAGATACTAAGATGACCAAGTTTTCATTGAATTGACAAGGAACCTTCATTGTCATGAAGAGCCTTAGCAACAAAGCATAGCACCTAGCTAATTGAGATAGGAATCAATACTTGAACCTTATGAACAAGACATACCTCAAACAATACTACATTTGAGGTCCCAAAAAAATTGAAGCACCATCAGGTTTTCTCTAACTATTTTCCCATCTCATCTACATTTTATTATACTATTTTTTCTTCTCCTTGCTATCTCAATTTTCTTTTCTCTTTCTCTCTATTTTCTAGTTTTTTTCTTCTATCTCCTTCACCAAGTTTCATCTATCTCTCCCAATCTCTTCTTATCCCATTCTACTAATTCTTTCTACAACATTCTATGTTGAAAATATTAATCAACAATCTACTGTATGCAGTGAGCAATGAGTATTCTACCATTTTCAACTTCATGTGGGGGTGTGTTGAGTTTGAGTGGCACATGGAGGGAATCAAATCTATAAAGCATCATCAATCATTAGAGCATGGGATTTAGCTATGCACTCTTTCTACAACATAATAATTTATTTTGGGTGTATAGGTGATATTCCTCATTTATTTTCCTAATTTTATTATTTTTTCAATTTTTCAAGTCTATATTTTATTTTTTCTCTTTCATTTTTTAAATTCTTCCTCTAACTCCCTTTTCTATGTCATTGCCTTTTCTCTGATTAGCATTTTTAGTGAGAACTGAGTGACCTATTCTATTTCAAAAAAGGTGTGTTAATGGCATGAGTGGGATGTACAAGAGTATCATAAATGACATCCTTTTGGTCATTTTAAGTGTATGACTTAGTGATGTCCCCTTTTTGTGACATAACATCGTCCTCATAACTGGTGTATGGGCAATAACCTAATATTCTTTCCTTTTCCAGCTTCATTCTTTCAACTTTTTCTTTTGTAGGTACATTAATTTAACATCTACTCTCTTCTTTATGGATCCTTCTTTGACACCTCAGCAACATCCACCAAGAGGAGGTAATTTTGTACCCGCATTTTTTCTTTCATTTTGAATCAAAAGTATTCATGCTTTTAACATCCATCCAAAATCATTTGAGCATCAAATCCTCAAAATACATTATCACAAGACACATTCTTAGCTCATGGGAACCATTAGGAACCATTTGGATTTGTACTCCATCTTATGAACTTAATTTTCTCCCAAACAATTTCGGACTCAAAATATTTTTAAGTGTTGGAGCTAGAGCTCTAGAATCAAGATTTTTCTAAGTGTTGAAGTTGGAGCTCTAAAACCAAAATTTTTTTGAAGTGTCAAAGTTGGCACAAGTCAAAATTTTTCTAAGTGTTAAAGCTAAATATTAGAGGAGATGGAATGTCCAATTTGGTTTCCTTTGGTACCATAGCACAAATTGTTCCCAAAGTAGCCTGGAAAGACATATTTTTGGCCTTCATAGGCATCTAGGAATCATTTGGGATCATATCCCAACTTTTCAGCATTAATTCTAGCAAATTTGAGAAAATCCTAAACATAGTTAAAATTTTTCTAAATGTTATTGATGTAGCATCAAAATTTTTCTAAGTATGATATGACGTTGGATGTTAAAAGTAAGATTTATGTGGAATGTCTAAGATCCAGTTAACATTGAATATCAAATGTTAGAATTGATGTCAAAAGAAAAAATAATGCAAGGCATCAAAGCCAAAGGTTAGACTTTCTATTGTTGAACTTATTTTAGTTCTAAATAACTTGCTAAAATTCCAAGTTTGATTTTAGCAATCCTAAATTAAAATTTTCAACTTTGAGCCTATAAATAGAAGCTTGAAACACAAGTTTATGGTTGGATATTTTAATTCAATCCTTTAATATATATTTTTCTCTAGATCTGAGCTTTTTTTATTAGTTTTATCACACATTTTTTTCTCCCACCATTTGTAGCTTAGCCCTCTATAGGAGGTAAACACTTTACTTTTTCTTCCTTTGTTTTAATCAATATAACTTCCGTGGGATCTTTCCCCACATTAATACAATCTCTCTATTATATTCTTATTTATGCATATTATAGGTTTCATTAATTTTCTCTCTCATTTGTTACATTATTTTCCCATTACGTCAAAATTACAAAGTTTTCAACATTTTACACTTAGCCAATTTTCAACATTCTGTGCTCAGTCATTCTCTGAAGTAAAAAATTTTCTCATGTCAAAATTATAGTGTTTAAATATTGTATGTTCTTTATCTATATGTTATACTTAATTTTTATTTCAACATTTACAACTTATTCTACACTTAGTTTATTTTCCAATAATCCATAGTCATTTTTCTAGTGATTTTACACTTATTTATTTTTGGCATTAAAAACTTCACAAATTTCATTCTTTCCTATTGTTTATGGAATTTGTGCAATAGTATGAGTCTATATTTGATTAAAATATTCATCCCCCTTCATTTCATAATCCTTAATTTATGAGGCTTACATCGAGCTAAAGCCCATTAATGACCACACACTAAGTATCTCAACACTTAGTTCATGGAGGTGTTTTTGTACGTATAAAAAGAATATTTTTGCATGAACAAAAACAATCATATGTCAAGCTTACAACCATGTAGGTGTTATTACATTTACACTATTTCGATGAAGCAAATTTTATGAGATAATGTTGGAACTAAATTGCCCAATGTACCTTTTCAATGGTGATTCGAAGATAAAAGTTAAATTATTTATTTGAAAGGGAAATAGTGAGAAGCATGATGAAGAAATGTGGTAAATGAAAAAAAAATTGAAAAGTGCTCTATATTCAGTTGTGCACATTCTGAGTTTGTGATTTTCCCATGTAAAATATGTATAAAGGTGGAGATGAAATTTGGAAAATGATTTGGGAATTGTAAGACAATGTATTTCAATTGTATCACCATTGGTTCTTACATTGTATTAGTATATCAATTTTAGTTTTAGTGGTAAAGTGGATGTTTCAAAAAATGATCAAAAATAAAGTTGATAAACTTGTGCATTCATTTTCCTAGAACTTTGCAAGAACTTCTTTGAAAAAATAACAAGTAATTGAATTATGCAAAGATCCATTGTTATGCTATAGACATTGCAATTCATAATTTTGTTCAATCTACGATGGCTTCCAAATGGTGGAAAAAAATTAAGTTGTAGTATTATGGATTCCAAACAAAACAAGAGGAAAATATCTAGTTCAAAGGCTTAGCAACATTTGATGAATGTTGGCAAAACAAGATCATAATTTCAACATAAAGTAAATAAAATTAACAAGATTCTTGTTAAAGGATGGTTAAAAAATTTAACAAAATTATCTTAAGAAAACTTCATCATTATTTCGGAAGAGAAACCCTTGCCACAAAAAAAACATGGTAATATGAAGAGTAGCAAGCAAATAAAATTTCAAAAACTTGCAGAAGAACATAGGCCTTGCAATTCATAAGAAGATCTATATGAAATCAACCTTCTAGAGAAAAAACGAGCATGCCAAATGTACAAGCATAAAAAATTTGGCTCCACATTCAAAATCAAAAGAAGCCCTAAAGCAGTGACTATTATATATTTCAAGAAAGAAAAAAACATAGGTTGAAGAACCCTAAGAAAAGGGTATTTTTCATAGCAAGTTTCTTCACAAAAGCACCGAAAATTTAATTGGAAGCTCCTCTCCAACTACCCATGCATAAGTTTCACCTCATAGAGGATCACACGACAATAGGGCATCGACATAGTGAGAACCAGAGCAGGGTTTGAATTTACAAATTTCTTGTTCACGATGGAGGCTATCATTTTGGAGTCACACCAAGTAGAATAATGAGTATAGAGACCAAGGAAAACACCAGTGGGAGTACCATGCTTGTAGAACCATAGCAGCAGGATCCAAGAGTGGAAATAGAAAATACAAGATACACAAGAACCACGTGCGATGGAACTGGCACTGTAGCGAGCATGATAGCCATGAAGCTCAAACAACAATGTGAAGCATACCAAATATGAAACCACATATATTAATGTCACATGGCCTTAATAACAAATTCATTTAAGCAAAAAAAATCATCACAAACAAAAACTTATGATTTATTCAAATTACAACTAGTAATTTTAAAAAGAGAGGTTTGTGATTTGAAAAGAGGAAATTTATAATCATTTGATGAATATAACTTTAATTTCTTTGGAAATTAAAAATTTCCAATGAAAGTTATATCCTTCCATGGAAGTTATAAATAGATCTCCTTGATATTTGTAAGGTTGTAATTGCTAAGATGACACTTGCCAACTATGGCTTGATTTTCTCATAACGCCCTATAGAAGTTATAACTTCTTAAGGTAGTTATGAATAAATTCTCTAAATATTTAATATTTTCCTTAACCTTCAATGATGAATGTAACTACCATAACGCTAGTATAAATGTGCTTCAAGAGTAGGAGAAGATTTTTTTCTGGGAAGAAAACATTGGTAGAAGCAACATTGAATATTGTAAAAGCCTAGATTGCTAAAGATATCAACTTGGCTACTTGGTTTTAATCCTGTAAGTGCCTTACTTTCCATTTTATTTTAGTTACTTAGCTAATGGTGTAGATAGTAATGTGTTCAGCATTTAATTTTGGGATTTTCTAGATTATTCTTAAAGCTCTATTTTGCACAATATTAGACTTCTATTAAGGTTTGCTAAATAAAAGCTTATGTTATAGAAAAGCAGCTTGAGAAATTTAATAGTAATGTCTTATAGAAATTTCCTATTTGAGTTTAGAGGATCTAGAGAGTCTTTGATACTTTGGCTTGTTTGAAATAGCTTCATTTTTCTAAATTTTATTACCTTAGAATTCTAATTTAAAAAATTGTCAAAATTTTTCATTAGTTATAGTGTTTGTAACTCTTAACAACTATTGGCTAGCCAAGTAGAAGCTTGTACTTTTGGTTTACAAAGTGTTTTGGTAGTGAATAAGATTGTTTTTTATGAATTTTCTTAATTAAGCTTAAAAGGTTTGGGCAATTTGTAATACTTAGATTAAATTGGAATAGCTTTATTGTGAAGTGTTTCATCATGTTCAATTTATCTTACCTAAATGTTTGAGATTTATAGAAATATGCTTTTCTTTCTTTTCTCTTTTTAAAACTCACTGAATCTTGCTCTATTTGTAGTTTTCTTATGGAATTTTCTCTCTGGGGAAAACTAGGAGTAGATTACAAAAAGTTTGTTCAACCATTTTTGTAAAATTTTATGTGTTTCAAGTAGTGTACTATAAAGACTATATAGACTATGTGATTTGACAAAATAGGAAACTTTAATAACTCATAGTATTTGACAAAGTTATCCAAATTTCTTTTAGGATAGTCATTTACAGTTTCATACATGAACTCAAGCATTTTAACATTCATAATAGCAAGCACATACGTTTAGTTCATTTTATAACCACTGAGTTTATTTGGAGGTATCTAGACCTTGGTGTTACCAAAAGACCAGCAAGCACCTAAATCCTATTTTAAGGAACACATTAATCTCCTATGATCCCCAAGGTCATGAGACTTGGATGTCCAATCATTGGTGTTCCAAATAGCCACCAACAGTTCTTTTGGTGCTAGAAGGAGGACAATTTGTCATCTAAGTTCATAAGCCTAATAGTTCTAGCATGTCAATAGTTCTTTTGGCATTAGAAGGAGGGTAGAACATTTTTTACCTAAGTTCATTACATTTTAAGAGATTAATAGTCCTAGCACAACAATAGTTCTTTTGTTGCTTAGAGGGCTTGAAAGAGAATTAGCTATTGTTTTGAGTTAATGACCAAACATATTGGAAGTTTAGAAGATTTTGAAAGTCCTAAAGAATTTTCTAATTATAAGACTGATTATTCATTAGAAAAAGAACAAAAGAAGGTTTTTTAGTTTGGGACAAGTAGTATAGTAAAAACTAAAAGAACGAGTTCACCTCTTTTGTCTAATTTATTAGTCTATAAGAGAAGGGAAAATAAATATAAGAATTCAACAATCAAAAGGAATTCTAGTAAGATGGAAAATCCACAACCAGTTAACCCTTGGCAAAGAGTTACACCATTAGGATTTCAAAACTATAACAATATTCCTAAAAAATCTTACTTAGCCAGAGAATACATCCTCATATTTGAGTTAGCTTTAGCTCATGCAAATATTCAACATCAAGATAAAGCCTATAGCTTTTTTGTGACAAAATTAAAGGATATGGCTCATATTTGATATTCAAACTTGTCAAGAAATAGTATCATAAGTTGGGATGATAAGAAATAGTATCAACAACAAATCTACTATGGATTAGTACAAGCTAGCTAAGGAGTTAAAGAGTTAATTAAATATTTCAACATTAATTTCCAATGAATTTGTGGGCTTTTTCAAAGATAGTATAGACCATTAGATGAAATGGTTAGAGACACCTATCTTAATGCCATAAATCCCAATATTTCAATCTAGTTAAGGAGAACTCCAAATTTTCTAACACTAAATGACTATTTTAGGGAAGCTATACAGTTAGAAAAAAAATTGAACTTGAATAATGAGAAGATTGTTGCAACTCAAAAAAGAGAAAAAAAAATGATGATTCCTATGCAAGATTTTGCTCAACTTAAAGCATTACTGGGACTAGCTAATACTAAGATAAAGTAAGAGTCAGAAAGTAGAGAATCTGATAAGGGATAGTTAATGAAAGATTTATCCAACAAAGTAGTGAAGCTAGAAAAATCTTTGGCAAAAGTTAAAATCAAGGAAGAAAAGAAGAACAGAAAATATAAGTATCAAGATACTAAGTTAGTAGAAGATGAAGAAGAAAATGATTTTATTATGTCTAACTTCCTTGATATTGAATCAGATAATGAGCTATCTACTATTCATTATACAAGAAAATATTTTTACAATGGATGTAGCGATACCTCTTCTCTATCAAGTTCTGAAGAGGATATGTCATCAAATGAAGAGTGTAATAACAATGAAGAAAATGGATATAATCTTTGATCAAAAGAAAGATTAACTACTTCCAAGCCTCTAAACATCATTTTAGATCCATCTACTAAGAGAGGCTTTTGAACCAAGTAGAAGAGAGAAAAATAAAAATAAAGAAGATAAAGTAGAGCAAAGTACTTAAAATCAAACTCTTAATAAATGGATAAAGAAACCAAGTTTTTATGGTGATGGAGAATATGATCTATTTGAGGATCTTAAACATGTCAAGGAAAAATTAGCATATATTAATTGTTACAAATAGAAGATCAACAAAGAAAATCTTTAGAACTTATTAAAGGTACAAGGAAAGTTGGAGAATTGGAGTTAAGCTATGTATCCAACATTGAGGAGACAACAAAAACTAGCTATGGGTGTGCTCCTGATAAAGAAAATCCTCCTTTTCTTTTGACAATAAAATTAAAAGATAAATATCTTCATAGTTGCCTAGTTGATTCTAGAGGTACATCTACCATCATGCCATTATATAGATGCAAAAAGCTTGGTTTGATTCTTGAAAAATCCAATAAGAAATTTATTCAAGTAGACAAAAGTAAAGTAAAGATTTTGAAACAACTATCAAGTGTTCTATTGGAAATCACTTTTGAACCCTGTATAAAAAGTAGAGTAACTATTCAAGTAGTAGATATACTAGATTCACATAGTCTTTTGTTAAGTAGAAGTTAGAGTAAGAATTTCTTAGGTTACATTTCTATAGATTATTCTCATATATGGCTACCTTGAAAAGGGAAGCCAAATCATATATATATATATATATAGTGAACCTTTTATGATAAAAAACATAACTTCGACTAGGAAGAATAAAGTTTTTGCAATAAGAGTTTCTGAATCCAAAATTTGCACACTTCAAGAAATTTATAGCTTAGAAGAAGAGGAAGTTCAAGATGAAAGAAAATGGGAATTATATTTTGATGGGTCTTCTAACTCCAAAGATGTAGGAGTTGGAGTAGTTCTAGTAAAAGATAATTTCCCAAAAATATTTAAAGAAATTCATTGATCTTTTCCTTGCATGAATAACAAGGTTGAATATGAACCTTTGAGTATTGGAATTAACATGGCATTAGAAATGGAAATCAAGGTNTCTATCAGTATCAGATAACATAAAACATTTGCAAGTATTTGAAGATGATGATCAAGTACTCATATTTATGAAGAATAAGCAAGAATTTGAAAGTTAGATCACAAGGAAAAATATACAAAATTCTAGTAATCAAGCTTATGAAATAGCAAATTTTAGATCTACCAAAATATTAAAGATATTAAATGTCACAAAGGAAGATAACTTAGTTTTTAGGAAAAATTTGTTATTGTACTAACCTAAATTGTCAGTGTAAGGCTGGAAGGAAAAATAGACACCGAAAGATCGTTGGGCAGGTACAGCTAACTCTGCCTTCACCTGAGGGCAAGCTAGAAAAGAGAACAAAGGTAGAGTGCATTGGATGGTTTGCATGAAAATCAACCAAGGACTTCCCTGAGCATAAGCTACGGCTAGCGCTGGGGTTATCTTAAATGGTGTAAACAGAATGTAAACAAAATGCAATCAGTGACACGAAATGTAAATAGAGTGCAGAGCATAAAAAGAGACTGAATTGTAAACGAAGCGTAAACAGAGTGTAAACAAAGCATAAATAGAGTAAATAATATAAATGGAAGAGAATAATAAAACTGTATTGTATTTCTTAACAAGAGTGTGCACTCATCAAAGTGTAGCTGCACATGTGGATGGTAGGTCAAACACCAAGCCCCGAGATGATGTGACATGATGATGTGATGTGAGAAGTGCTTGGATGCCAGGAGTCAAGTGTGCCAAGCACCCAAGGATTGTTGATTTTGTATATTCTTAGATTGCTAATGTCACCAATTGCCAACCTTTCCATTCATGTGAATTGACAAGGTATTTATAGGGCTGGACTGAGCTCAAGTGCAGAATTCTAGAATGGAATCAACGGTTGGGATTTAATAGAAAAACGGATCAAGCAACACATGTCCAATGGATAGTTGTGCACGAGTTGGATGTGTGTCGACAAGCTACGTTCTTGACCAGGTACATTGCATTTTACAATTCATGGGTTGCTCAAGCCCATGAAAGTACATTTAATTTAGACCATGAGGGCTTGACATGCCCAAAAATGGGGATTTACAATGAAATGTACAACAAGAGAAATATGAACTAGCTCGCTTGACCATGGATCTAGTGCTGCAGGGTGTCGAGATGTCGATTTGAGGTTGTTCAAGTCACCAGGGCTTCCAATGTGAATTGATGTGCCTTCAGAGTTAAGTCGAGTTAAGCTTCAGTGTAAGTCGATTTGTGGTCACGCTGCACTCACACCCAGTGTGACCTCGAGCTTGCCCAGTGTCAGTGTGCCCATTGTCAAGTGTGCCCATCATCTAGTGTGCCCAACATCCAGTGTGGACGCTATACTCACGCTCAATGTGACCTCCAATGTGAGTGAAGAAAACTTAACCTTTTGACACCATTTTTTGAATTTTGAAGCCTAGATTTTTTTCCTAGATGTGTTTAACTCTAGAATTTGGAATTTGAGCTTGGTTTTGAGTGGTTTTGAATAGGTCATGCTGGCTATTTTGGGTAGCTCACGTTGCCTATTTTGGGTAGGTCACGTTGTGGTCATGCTCAGTGTGACCTGTAGAGTGACCTAAAAAAACTTGCAATTTTTTGACACTGGATGGATGCTGAACACTGTAATTTCGAACTTCAAAAAATTGACCTCCACCTTTGACTTGATCTTGACATTCCTCGGAGTTTTTCACATTGAGGGTGAGCAACCTACCTTAGTTAAATTTTTCCTCTGACCTTCAAGAGGGCTTGATTCATTTCCATTTCAAAGTGCTAGGCCAAAATTGGTGGTGTTTCATTGGCCCCTCTTTGTTGATGTCTAGAGGAATCCCCCTAAGAGGTGTCGACAAAGAAATGCAAAACACCATGAACAAACAAGTACCAACATCAACCGTTAGCCCTTGGCCGAATGTCATCACACCGTGTCCAAAAGTACATGGGATTGAGGGAATGTGCTTCAAGATGCAAGGGATTGTAATTGGGGGAAGTAAGAAATTGGTCAAGGGTGATAACTGCTATTGGAATTGTGGGAGAGGAATGCTCTCACGTGAACAAGTTATTTCATTGGTCTTTTTTCAAAATTCATGTCTTTAGTAGACTTGGAACCAAGACAACAGAGGTGCGTTCTTTGGAGAAATGGGACACTCGTAGAGTGTTTATGGAAGCTCGTTGTAAACAGCCAAAACCACACGATGATGTACAACATGCTCACTTTGAGACACAAGTGTGGTTTTTTTTTTCTCTTTTTGAAAGAGCTTTCTTTTTTTTCCATGCTCATGTACTATGTACTGTGTACTGTGTTTTGTGTTGAAACTGCTTAGGGATTCATAGTGCGCAACAGTGTATCAAGAGTTTTGAAGTGAGCAGAATGTATCAATGGGGTATAATTGAATAGGCTAAGGGGAGCACAATGGGGAAATAGGGGATATATAATGAGTTGGGAATGTACTTATGAATGGATTCATTAACCTAGTTACGTGCATTAGAAAGAATGTGATACCTTGTCTTCACAATGAAGTGCATCCATGCACGAACACCTCAGGCGTGTCATCCTGCAAAAACAACTCCAAGAAGACAAGAAAAAAAAACAAATGAATCGGTTAACTAAGCACTTTAAACTTAGGGATGGAGCCACTATGTGCAATTTCAAAGCAAACAGTACCATGAACAGCATCAAATTCATTAGGATCCATGAAACAAATTATGCAGCAAGTTTTTTTGAAACATGAATAGCCAATTGTAGCAACACATCTTTTCAAATTTTTTCCTAATTGTTGATGATGTTGATAATTTATAGTCCTAGCGAACTGTTGCGGGTTAGTTTCATGTCATAACCCCTTGGACAGAGCCAGTTTAGTGTCGTAGTGGATGATACATTGCTTAGTTTATAGTCATAGCGGACTTGTGAAGAGGCAAACTAGTTTATAGTCATAGTGGACTAATCTATGGTATCAGTTTTAAGTCATGATGCCAAAAATAATCTATGGTATCAGTTTTAAGTCATGATGCCATGACTAATCTATGGTATCAGTTTTAAGTCATGATGTCAGGACTAATCTGTGGTATCAGTTTTAAGTCATGATTCCAGGACTAATCTGTGGTATCAGTTTTAAGTCATGATACCAAGACTAATCTATGGTATCATTTTTAAGTCATGATGCTAGGACTAATCTGTGGTATTGGTTTTAAGTCATGATGCCAGGACTATGACGTACCTCAAGTCTATCAGACATAGTACTGTTTCAAGTACAAGTGGTTCGTAGGATTGGCGAACTCATTTCCGTCCATGTTATCAAGTTTGAATGCTCCATTATTGTATGCCTTGGTAACTAAGTAAGGCCCTTCCCAGTTGGCTAAGAATTTATCTGGATGTTCACGGGTAGCCTTAAGGACTAGATATCCTTCTTTGATCGAGCGTTTATGAAGATCGTGCTTGTGTCTTTGCCTCTGTTGTTTTTGGTACCATTCGATTTGATCAAGTGTTCGCACATGTTCCTCCTCTACTGAGTCAAGTTCAACAATGCATAGTTCATTGTTTTAACTTTCATTAAGGAGACCAAAGAGAGTTATCTACAATGAGGGAACCTGCAATTCTAAAGGTAAAACAACTTTAGATCCATATACAAGACTATATGGAGTTTTACCAGTGGATGTTCGATGTGTCGTTCTATAAGCCCACAATGTGTAGACTAATTATTCATGCCATCATTTCTTGCTCTGATTCAGCATCTTTTTGACCACCATGATGATATTTTTGTTTGTAGCCTCTACTTGACCATTGCTCTATGGGTAATAAGGTGATGAAAATGCATGTTTAATGCCCAAACTCTCACAGACGCTTTTAGTATCTGCACTGCTGAACTCTGGCCCATTGTCAGTAATGATGGTTATTGGAATACCAAAACGGGTCACAATATTTTCTATTATGAAAGTGCAAATTTGTTTTGAGGTGGTCTTCCTAAGGGAAATAGCTTCTACCCATTTTGTGAAATATTTAGTCGCAATGATAATAAAGCTATGCCCTATTGAAGATGATGGCGTTATCAGTCCAATTAAGTATAAACCCCATTTCTGGAATGGCCATGTGATTTGTATTGTATACAATTCGTTAGGTGGTACATGTATTAGCTTACTATGCCTTTGGCAAATGTCACATGTTCTGACTTTGGAGATGCAATCATACTCCATGTGTGGTCAGTAGTAACCTAAGCACCTAATCTTTGTTGCCATTGCTTTAGGTGCTATGTGTCCTCCAAAAAGTCCTTTGTGAATTTTTTCTACGATCCTTTGACCATCGACACCACTTACACACATAAATAGAATGCCTTCATAGGATTTGTGACACAAGGTGTCTCCTATTAACGTGTATTACCAAGAATGTTTTCATACGGTGCCTTTTTGAGCATTTGTTAGGTATTGTGGGGGTTCTCCTCTTAGAAGGTACTCTTTTATGTCATCGTACCATTCTATCATGTGTGTTGTACTGATGGATGCTACAGGTACTTCATCTAGAGTGTTAATTATAGGTTCAGCACAACTTGTTATAGAACTAGGCAACGCATGGAACATTCCAGGTGTCATGTTTAAGGCTAGTGTGGTGAGTGCATTAGCAACAATGTTTTCGCTTCTGGGGACATGTTGTAAGTCTATTTCTACTAGCTATATTAGCAGATGTTTGGTCAAATCACAATATGATTGCAAATGGAGAGCCTTGCATGAGTAAACATCAGTGACCTGATTAATGACTAACTGTGAATCCCCTCGAACTACAAAGTGTGAGATTCCTGAAGTTAATGCCACTTGAAGGCCTCGAAGAAGACCTTCATATTCTTCCATGTTATTGGTGCAAGGACAGGTTAAGCAGTAGGTGAAAGGTTGGATTTCTCCAGAGAGGTATGCTAATATGGCTGCAGCACTTCCTCCTTGAGAGGTTGAAGCTCCATTGAAGTAGAGAATTGCCTCGTAGTTATCAGGTACGATGTCTATACTATTAACATTTTCATCTGGGAATTCAAGATTTATTATCATTTGATCGTGTGTCAGTGAGATGGTTAGATGCATGAATATTGCTTGACCTTTTGTGGAAGATTGAGTGACATAGTGTAAGTCAAACTCTATAATCATCGCTTTTCACCTAGCTAACCTATTCGACTTGTAGATGTTATTAGTGATGGCACAGAGAACATTATCCTTGCAAATGATGTAAACTTGATTACGGAAAAGATAATGTTGCCATTTCTTCAAGGAGAAGATGAGGGCGAGGCATGATTTTTCTATGTCGTTGTATCGTCATTCATAGGCGATTAATGTGTGGCTTATGTAATATATAGGGATTTTGGCTCCATCTTGACATTTTTAACAAAGCATGGATGCAATGGAGGAATCGAAAGTTGCAAGGTATATGTAGAAAGGTTTGTCATCTTATGGAGGATAAATAGTTGGTAGTTGAGCCAACTCTTGTTTTATGTTCTCGAATGCTTCTTGTCATTGTTGGGTCCATTGGAAATGTACATTCTTTCATAATAGATGTTGCACGGGGCTCAACTTATCCATCAGCCTTTTGATAAAGCATTTGATGAATTGAATTCTACCTTGCAGGACACGTAGTTCGGTGAGGTTTCTTGGTGGTTGCATATTGGTTATTGCTTTGAGCTTATCGGGGTCTACCCGTATCCCTGTTTCGGAGACTAGGAAACCAAGCATTTTTCCCATTTTAACACTGAAGACACACTTCTTTGGGTTAAGCCTAAGGTCATATTTGAGGCATTATTTAAGCACTAAGTCTAGATCTTTTGCATGTTGTTCAGTTGTTTTAGATTTTACCGCTATATCATCAACATAATCATTGAGCAAATTGAGCATATAATCACTAAATATGTATGTCATTACTTGCTAATATGTGGCACCTACATTCTTAAGGTTGAATGGCATCATTGTATAATAGAATGTTCCCCAAGGTGTCATAAAAGTTTTCCTAAGTTGATGTTCTGGATTGATTCTTATTTGATTGTAGCCCGAAAATCCATCCATGAAGGACAATAGCGCATGCCCAGCAGTTGTGTCAATAAGTTGATCAATACTAGGTAATGGGAAATCATCCTTTATAGTGGCTATATTGAGATCGTGAAAGTCGATGCATATGCATATACTACTGTTCTTCTTAGGAACTACAACAATGTTTGATACCCAATCAGAATAATCGACAGCTCGGATAAAATCAGCTTGGTATATCTTTGTGATTTCAGCGCCGACTACTAATGCCACTTTGGGTCTAACCTTTCATGCTTTTTGCTTTACAGGTTTAATTTTTTCATCAAGAATAATGTTGTGTTGGATAATCCAGGGGTCTAGTCTTGGCATGTCTGTATATGACCATGTGAATGTTTTTATGTTGTCTTTTAACACCTAAGTGAAGTCACCTACGAGTTGCGGGTCTAGTAGGGCACTTAATTTTAAGGTTTTGGCTTTGTCATTGACTGTGGTGATGGGGATTTCAACCAAAGGATCTTCAATGATATTGTTGGCTTCCAGATCTAGAGTTTTAGCTACATTTTTAGGCCAGTTTGAGATTTTTTGAGTGGAAGCTATCAAATCAGTATAGGTGAATGGACTTAGATCCAAGGGTTCTAGGTTGATCGCTCTTTCTACATCTCAATATGGTCCACTAAGAGACAATGTTGAGAGGATGTTGTTGGTGGCCATGGTGTTCACTCCTGCCAATTAAAATGGGAGTGACATAAGAGATACTCCCTCAGTAGGAGAGTTACAAAGTGTAAATGAACATAGGATGTTAAAATGGTGCACTGACAAAATTAAGAGATGCGATGGAAGTCATGGTAGTTTAAGGCCATACCGGGCCATCTGTTGATTTGCCATTTGAACTGAGTGTATGCACTATTTTAAAATTTTTAAAATTTTTAAACTCTATATTTAAATTTTAAATTTTCTAGTGGACAATAAGGTCATGGAGATTTTAAAGTTTAATGAAATTTTCAAGTGTTTATATATGTTTATTTATTTTTGTTGATTTTCTGCACTTTCCTCCTTTGTTCATAAGAAATTTTGGGCCCAATTTGGGGGGATTGGAATGACAAGGAAATTTGGGTAAGCATAGGGCAAAGATGGTTTGAAGAACATGCATAATGAAAATAAGAAGAGGAACTTAAAATAAAAGGCCCAAAAATTAAATAAATTAAAATAAAATAAAATTGCCATTGTGGGATAGAAAAGAGAATTTTGAAAAAGAAACCCTCATTTCTGTTAGCGTCAGTTGCTGGAAATTGGAAGAATAGCGTGACCTACCCAGAGTGCAGTGTGAGCCAAGGCATTAGCATCAATGTGATCATGGGAGACAAGGGCAAGGGGAAGGCAACTAGGGCAAGGGAAGGAAGAAGGTAGCCCTGGCATTCATGGAGGAGAGTGAAGAGCTCCTTCAACGTCTCCCCCAAGTCAGGATTCCAATGTGGAAGAAGGCTCTACACAGGTAAATTCTTTACCCCCAATTTTCTTTGGCTTTTCTACGAGTAGCATTACCTAGGACGAGAATTTATGCTTGGGGTTTTTGGGATTTTTGGCTTAGGGCATGAGTGCATAGGTTTTCAATTTCCTTGGCATCCTGCTGCGAAATTGCTGGCTTTCTAATTGCAGGGTCATGACTGTAACATTTTTTTTGTTCTTAAGAGCAACGTGACTTGGGATATTTCAGGGCAACGTTACTTGTGACTTTCTCTTAGTTTTGGGGTAGGGAATGAACGATGTGACCCTAAATTTTTGAGGCAAAATATTTTCATTTTTAGAGGGTAGTGTGACCTGTAATTCTTGGGGTTTTTGGAGAAATTTTTCAGTCTCAGAAGGTAGTGTGACTACTAAGATGTTAGAAATTTGGGGAATTTAACATGACTGCAATGTTGACTCTTTTCATGATTGAAATTTTGGATTTCAATGTGCCTGTGATTTTTGGGTTTCAACATGACTGGATTTTTGAATTTTCAATCCAGGGCAGTGTTTGACTAGTAAATTTTGGGCAAGCAGCATGACCTACAAACCTTGGAAGTTCAGCGTGCCTGCAATTTTTAGATTTTTCCCCTGGGGCAGCATGACCATGAATTTTTAGTTTCTTGCCCTGCATAGCGTGACCTTGAATTTTCAATTTCTTGCCCTACGTAGTGTGACTTTGATTTTTCAGTTTCTTAACCTGGGGCTGTGTGACCATGATTTCTAAATTTTTCGCCCAAGCTAGCGTGACCTTGGATTTTGGATTTTTAGTCCTAGGATTTTCAAGGAGAACATTTTTAGAACAAAATAGCAGCCCCTAGCGTGAGCTAGAATGTGGGAAAGCCCATCGTGACTTGGTTATAGGGTAGCTTGACTTGGTGTAGCTAGCATGAGTGTTGGAGGAGTTTCCTTTGAGAGGATGTTCAGTGATTTCTAAATTTTATACTTTTTTTACCATTATTATTTTTCTAGGATTAATGATTTAAACATGGATTCATTCTTAAACCAATTTCAATGTACCCTAGTAAGCATAAGATTACACTAAATAGATGTTAGTGTCCTTGTCTCATGGGGTGGTATATCTGTTTATGTGATTTTTTTGGTTTTAGGTGATGTTGATCTATTGTTAGTTCTTGGATTTTTCACTTACCCAATGTTTCGATTATGTGCAGGGGACCTAAATATTCTCTCCTTATTATTGAGCTTATTGGGCTGCTTGGTTGGTTTGGCCTCCTTGGACCAGATATGCCTCCCTATGACATGCAGATTGGGCCCCATGTAATATGGTTTTGTCCCAATGCTAGTTCGTTCTTGTCGTTTATACTACAAAATTTCAATGTTGTCATATGGTCTCATCTAAGTAAATAGATAGCTCGTGATATTATTGAGATCGTTTTACCTGGGGCTAACCAAGACATGCTAGCCTTCATTATTGATATCGATGAGGGACTGTTTAGAGTGGAGGGAGGCCCTACTGAGGGACCTAGATCCACTCATCCTTTAACCCGTGTGTGGGAGTTGCCTTCATGTAGTCATTACAATAGCAGCAACACACTTTTTCTAGCTCTTCTTGCACATACCTTATTTTGAAACCCACCCGGGATGGTATACAAAGTGGACAGGTATGCTCCTTTGTGACTTACTTTAACTTGTGATTTCTTTTTAATTTTATGTTATCATCTAAATGTGCATGTTGTTTCCCTATGTAGGCCCCATTTTGATGAACATGGAATGTGTGATGATGATGATGGGCTTACTTTAGTGTGCACAACGCTAGAGACTTTATGGTGGGCCCCATTCTTTGTGTCGTAGTGTTAGACCAGACCAAGATGGCCCTTGTTGACTCCCACAAGCAATTTTCAAGAGCCTTTGAGCGTTGCTAGGCCCATGGTTGGTTACATAAGGATTGGTCTCCTAATGGGTCAATTCTTCCTCAAAGGATTGATCCTGTGCCCACCTCACCTTCGCTAGCCACAAATGGTAAGTAACCACATGTTAGACTCCATTTTCCCTTTTTCTATTACATCATTGCATGTTGTATTCCTTTTCTAACTTTTCATTCTATGTTTTTCTTTTATAGCAATCATCCTCCTTAAATAAGTTACTATTACTACAGGGCATACTGAGCCTATGCTTTTTACAAAGTACAGGGAGGTAGAACAATCACAAAAGTGGTTATAGAAGTGAGCTTCTAATTTGATTATCAACCGCTTCACCCGGGTTGGTTTGATAGACCTATTTACAGCCTTGACTCCTAGCATTCTGACACCTAATATGGTTACAATTGTTGACTCCTTTAGTGACGATGCTTCCCGTTTTACC
Organism: Gnetum montanum; assembly: GCA_015680685.1. Taxonomy (NCBI): domain Eukaryota; kingdom Viridiplantae; phylum Streptophyta; class Gnetopsida; order Gnetales; family Gnetaceae; genus Gnetum; species Gnetum montanum. Next base: position 106,855 of record MNCI01000200.1, read on the forward strand.
ACATAGGTTTGGGGAGTGAAGGTATCGTTCCGCCTAACCAGTGAGTTTCTTTCTAATCTTTTTGGTGTTCCCATGGATGGTGCCACGGTAGCCGTGGATAGAGTAACTAAGGATGGACAAGTCATAAGGGAGCTTGAGCAGTGGTTGGGTTTGTCTAAGGGTCCCAAGGGATTTTCCATGTAAGAGGATACCTTATTGACGAAAGTGAACTTCTTATATCCTCTCTTTTGGGCACAGGCATTTCCCAAATATCTTTCTCAAGGAAGAGTCCTTGGGATTGAGTTTGCTTGTGTGATGCATGTAGTTTTGGAGATAGGCATGCAATATAATTGGGCACAATTTCTAGGTTCTGGTCTTCATGGGAAAATTATTAGGTTACGTTCAAGCATTCATGCAAGATCCCACTACACCTTTGCTTTCTTTGTGGGATACCTGCACAGGTTCACTGAATTCCTAGTAGTTCATGAGAATAACCACTACATTTTGAGAGATCGTTCGCAACTATCTTGCTCTAGGATTTGCCACTTATATAGCACCACTAGATCCCAAGACCCGCCTAAAGAGATTAAGGAGTCTGTATTGGTTACTAGTGGAGGTATGGCCAGCCGTTCTCATCATTCCCATGATAGTTTGGGATTGGAACCTCCTAGGTTGTGTGCATCTATTAAGAGGGCTAAATTCTTAATTAGTGAGACTATAGAAAAGTCCAAGGCAAAGGTGAAAAGGAAGGATAGTGCAAAGGAATCTGCCCTAGACGTGAGACCCTCAAGGGCAAAGAAAATTCAATTTATACTAACAGTTGAGGGTAATTGGTTTGTATTTTTTGCTATATATTTTCTTTTTGGTTTATATTGCTATTGGATATACCTATGATCTATACTATACTAACTTTAAGGTTCTGTTGTTATTTCAAATGAGAGTCTGGAGGAGGAGAGAGAGGTCCTGGCTCATATACTTGGGGAGGAAGGAAAAGAACAGGAAGCAGTAATCGAGGAGGGGGAAATTCTTGCCATGCAAGAGGAGGATGGGATAAGCAACATGGGAATGAAGCCTGAAAAGGTCTTGGATGCACTTAGGCATTCAAGCGATGAAAGGGATGTCCCTGATGATTTCTTTGACGGATCTTTGCAGCTTGGTGATCCATCTAGGCCAGACAGCGAAGGTCTTTTTGGTATGTTCCTCTTTAGCTCAATCTAGATTCTGTGTCTTTTAATTTTTATGTGTTTTCCTTAACTATTTTGACCATTTTGGGGTAGATGCTGGAATTCTTGAGGCACCTATATCTCGAGAAGCTACATTAGGATCACAGGTTCCAATCGAAGACACCTCCCCTGCTCATCCCACATCAATTGACCCATTGAGGCCATGGCTTGAGATGCCTAGCAAAATGGATTTTTTGCAGGCATTGTTAATGAGGTGGTCACCCACTTACAAGAAGCTCATCCTAAACTAGGTGCGTGTTCATTACATGTTATGCTAAGTATCTGGTTTTACTGTGTTTATCTTCAATCATGCCTAATTTATGTGTGCACTTGTAGGCACCAAAATCTAGTGGGATCCTTCTGAAGCCACCCACATTAATGCTCTCCCTAAGTTATTGGGGGATATTGAGCAAGTCCCAAGAAAGATCTACGATGCAGTTTCTGGTTGCGTCGTACAGAATGTCAAGATAGTTTGGACCCTAAGGCGTTCGACTGAGCATTTATGGAATGAGATTCACACACTGAAGGAGACACTAGAAAAAGAGAGAGAGGAGAAAAGGGATCTCCAGTCCTGTTATGATTTTTCTACTACTAGGTTGTCTAGTGATAGCACATGGCGTCATCCAAAGTCACCTACGCACGCTACTGGACAATTTTAAACGGTAAGGTGTAGGCTACTCGAGACTTAGTAGAACAAAAAGCATAGATAGATTTATTGAATAGAAAGTGTCAATATTGGAAATCCTTTGCTACCAAAATATGGAAGTAGGGCCAAGACCAGAAGGATCACAAGCATCAATACAAGAAATGGTTGAAGAAAGAATCAGTTGAATGTCACCAAGCGGAGATGTTCATCGATGGGTTAGGTTTGCGGCCTTCTTATGATAGGTTTTTCGAGTGCACCAAGGTGGAGAGATCTCCGGGGAGAATAATTACCACCGCCTCTGGGGAGATTGTGACAGGTGTGTTCTCTCTTGAGCACCCTACTTGGACCCCAGTGGACAAAGGCAAAGCACTTGTTGGCATTGGTCTTGGCTTGGAGGAGGATTGGGAAAATGTGCCTGAAAAGGAGATTCTATGGCATTTCGAGACCAATTTAGGGCCTTCCTCACTTGTGAGTGTTTTATTGTGACATTTATTTTTGTATAGTTTTGTTGTTTTCATTGTTAGTGTTACTATTTTTCTGATTTTTGTGTTTATGTCTTGCTTTATTGCCCTTACTTTTTTTGTTTTGTTTTCTTTTTTTTTTCTGTAGGGACATGTTAATGATGGAGCTAGCCCTAGTGGAGCAGGAGCAGATGATGAAGAGGATCTTAGGGATCAGCCCCATCCATGAGCCTTGCATTACTCAGATTTAAGTCATTAAATGTTTTTAGATTTTTGGATGTTTGAAAGAATGTATGAAGATTTATGTAACGGCCTAAATTTAATTGTGGTATAAAATGGTTGCATTCTTTTGTTACTTTGATGTTCTATGTAAATGTTTTTATTATTCTTTATGTTTTTCATTATTTTCCTTTGTTTTCTCAAGTATATGTGTACAACTAGACGTAACATAAGTTTCTAAAGTGTAAAGTGAGATATAGGTAAATACTTGAGAAAGAAGGCAACGACCGTGCATGAATCTAAATTAAAATTTGTAACTTGTAATCGAAAATTTAATGTAAAATGACGGAAGTTCATGAATTTGTAACTTGTTGACTCTAGTTTAAAGCCATTTCGAGTTGGGTACATCAGTTTATAGTCATGATGGACTGTTGCATCTATTGTTTAAGAAAGAAAAGATTACCAGTTTTATGCCATGGTGGGCCAAAGGTAGTAACATTTTTAGAAAGTTTTAAAAGGAACCGGTCATTTCTAACCGTGGCTAGTTTAATGTTATTGTAGACGTTTGTTGGTAGTTTAACATCATTTTGGGCATGTGGTAGTTTAACGTCATTTCGAACATGTGGTAGTTTAACGTCATTTCGGACATGTGGTAGTTTAACATCATTTCGGACATGTGGTAGTTTAACTTTGTTTGTTGAGTTGATTTTTGATCTTTTGTAGTTTAACATGTGGGTTTGAGCTTGTGGATAAGATTTTATACTCACCTTCTCCTTCATCGGTGATATCAAAGGGCAATTCTGACCAAGAGACATCAGTAGGGATGGCGCCTATGTTTGTATTGTCTAGTGTTTCTTCAGTTTTAGTAGGGTTGGGAGCTAGTGTTGGATTTATGTTTTGAAGAATGCTCATGGTTCCTTGCTTAGGCTCAACAAATTCAATTTCTAATTCCTAATTCACTCTAGGGTTTGAGAAAGTAGGTGGCACTATTACATCCCCATATATGATGATCTCACCACCCTCGTATGGTAGGTGGATCTCCTAATGGATTGGGGAGGAAACGGCCTTAAGTTGAGCCAGCCAGGGGCTTCCTAGGTTCAGATTAAATCCTAGCATTTCATCGACTACTATGAATTCAGCTGATGTGGGGAATTGGTCTCCGGCTATAAAATCCAAGGTAACCATACCTCTTACTCCAACACGGGAACCATTGAACAATTTTAGGAAATAAGTTGTTGTGGGCTGTATTTGTTCGATAAGTCCTAGTTTTTAAATGATGGAAAAAGATATTACATTGGTTGTTGCACCGTCATCGACATGTACCCTACGTATCTTAAGATGATTAACTTGTATCGTTATGAACATAGGGGTCATGGTGACTTCTCCTATTTTCTCATATATCTTAATGTCCTTAGCATGAAACTCTAGGGATGTAGTTTTTGATTCCTAAGATTGTGTGGACAATACTGCATGAATGGATGGTCCATCTACAGGAAGGTCCTCACTAACAGGGACTAAAGTTAACATACTCACAAGAGCATCTTGATGCACTGGTGAAGTCATTACTAGATCATACAGGCTTCAACAAGTATTTTTTTTGTTTCAAAGCTTGTGTGACCTGTGTTAACGCATTCGCTAGGTCTTTACCATTTGGGGCACTCTTATCTATAGAGATTTGGTCCATTTAATGTAGCATTTGTATTTTCCGTGGAGGGGTTTTTATCGAAGATGCTGGGTTTGGGACATGGCTCTTGACATTACCCTTTTTTTGATGACTCGTACTAGGCTCATCAATGAGCAAGCCCATGGGAACAACGTTTAGTGGTGTTGGCTTTGGTGGTCCCAATTTGCCTCGATGGTTTTCCCTTTCCAAACGTTCTCTTGTTAGTCTATCGGGAAGGCGTTCTCATAGATGTCATGGGGGAAAGGAGGTGGGTTGTGTATCAGAATGCTTTGGCACTTGGATCATGAAGGGAATGGATTGGATTTCAGATGGGGTGATTGTGGCTACAACAGACGGAGGTACATGGATGATGAATGGTTCTGGTGGCATGGGGAATGTGTGCATGGTGAAAGGGATTTGAGGATACGTTGGGATGGGTGTGTTTTCTAAAGGCCTACGAATCACAAAAGGTCTTTGAGGAATGTACTATCTGTCTTTCACATGGATAGTATTAATCACATATGGTGCATCATTGGTATTGAGAGGATCCTTATAGACCCCCATGGATTGGTTTTGGGATCTTATTGGGTTTGCTTCGTCAAACACTACCTCGCCCCTATTAGTCATGCGTTGTATATCCTATTTCAATGTAAAGCAATAATCAGTCCCATGACCACACCATTGGTGATATTCACAAAACCTATCCAATCTAAAGCCCTTCAGAATGGAGGGTTCGTTGGCTATTACTAAAGCTGGGTTCTTGGCCAACTCACAAAATCGATCATGTCTTTGAGAGGCCATGGGAGACATTTTTTTGTGTTGAATTAGTCTAACCTTTAGAAGTTTATCAAGAAATTGTGAAGGCTTCATGGGAAATGATGTGTATTGGGTAGGGTCTTTTCTTTCAAAGGTATGGGCATGAACCATGTTTTTTTTTTATTTGAAGGATTTTCGGGTGTAGGAGTGAGTGTGGTTCTTTCATAGCTATTTGGGACAGCAGGTTGTTTTTCCTTTTTCTTGGATGACTAGGTAGGGTTGTTTTGGCCACTTCTGCCACCATTGTTTTGGATTTATCTTTCCTAGCATGTAGGCTCTTAAAAGTTGAGTAGGCTAGGTCATTACTTTTTTGTGATGCCTCTTCTATGTCTTTGATTTGCATGAATGCTTGGCTCAATGTGTGGGCTTTCAGATAGTAAATATTTGACTTAATAAAGTCATTTACAGCTGACTTAAGGATGGTAAGCAGATATGTTTTAGGGATGGGTTTGTGAATTTCATTTAAGGCTACACTCCACCTTTAGATAAATTTTTGTGCTGGCTCATGCAGTGCTTGTTTGATTTGGATTAAGCTATTTAACGTGGATTCAGGTTTCAAATTGTACTTGAAACAGGTGACAAACTGATGCAACATATGGAACTACAGGGTAAAGATTAGTACCAGTCTAAGGCTTTTTCTATTAGGGACATTGCAAAAACTCGCAAAATTACATGGGACCATGCCTGAAGCAAAAGACTTTCTATTTGAAATATCACTAGGTGGGAATTTGGGTCTCCTCCTCCACTGTACTTGCTCAACTGGGGTAATGAGACTCCCTTTGGCAAGTTTAAGGGTGGAACTGAGGGGTCGATTTGGTCATCTTGATACAAGTCTAGTACTTTGACTTCCTATGTGTTCACAGTTTTAAGGCATTTTAATTCTTCTGCCAACGAGTGCATCATTTTTTTGTGTTTGCCCATTCTTGGGTAGTAGGCAGACCAATGGATTGAGCGGATTGTGGCTGATAATGATTCAATTGTTGCATTACTTGTGGAGAGAGAGGTTGTTGGGTAATTGTTTGTTGCAGTGGGATAGCATTTGGGGCTAAGATCATGGGATGTAATACACTATAGTGAGTAGATGGGTTTTGCTGAATAGCTAGTGGACCTACTGTCTAGTCACCGGTTGTGAAGTAATCGTTGGTGCATGTTGGATTTGCACTTGAGGTATATAATGGATGGACATGAAAGTGGGTATGACCGATGGCATTCCAATCACTTGAGGTCGAAAAGTCATTCATGTATTAGTCTGAGGAGGAAGCTGTTGGGATTTTGTTTGTAATGGTATGATGGAAGTAGATGCATTAGTTTGAACATTGGACTTGGAGAAGATGGGAATAGGAATGGCTACTTCCCGTAAGGAAGCTAGTGGCGGAAATGTTGTTTCTTCTAAGAAAGGTTGAAACATTGGGCTTGTATGGGCATGGGGGCTAACGGTATGGTATGAATCCTCATGTTCAGATTGGGCTACGAAATCATCTTCCTTGTCTCCACATTGAGGATCTATTGGAGGTAACTGTAGGGCTTAACTTCTAGACATGAGAAGCTAAGATATGAGTCTATGATGGTGTTCAGAGAGCGGGTTATGTCGAATGCTGAAGGAATGAATTCGCAACCTCCTTTATGGATAAGTTCATAGTCTCGTTTTGCTTCCCTTTTTGTATGATCCATAGGTAGGTTAGCTTGGATTTTAACACAGATGAAGTTATACCCTTCGGGTGTAAGAGTCACATAAGTAGGGCCTTTGCCTTGTAGCCTGAGTGACTAGCGTGTGGGGCCTTGGGGGTTTACCCATTTAATGATAGTTATGGATTCCGTGGTAGTCACAGGGTTCAGGGTTTCAGCCCCAAAGTCAAAGATCGGCAATGTTACTAGGTTGATTTGGGAGGGTTCCATGATGAACATGAGCAAACTGGGCTAGATGAGTTGGAGTGCATGCAACCGCAGTGTGACCGATGTGACACAACCACAGCGTGACCAAACTGATCAAACCATAGCATGATCAACAGGAAGCAAGCTTAGCATGACCAATAGGAAGTAAGCTCAGCGTGACCAACTGAAAGCAAGCTCAGCGTGACGAACAAGAAGAAAGCTCAGCATGACCAACTAAGAGCAAGCTCAGCGTGACCAATAGGAAGCAAGCTCAGCGTGACCAATAGGAAGCAAGCTCAGCGTGACCAACAGGAAGCAAGTTTAGTGTGACCAACTGAGAGCAAGCTCAGCATGACCAACTACAACAAGGAGACTTATAGGGACAAGATGAAAAAGTTTTGATAGGTAGCATGATTGATGTTTTAGCAAACAACAAGCAAGTTGGCCCTCCTTCTAGCACTAAAAACTATACTCACCTAAATCGTTAGTGTAAGGTTGGAAGAGAAAATAGACATCGAAAGATCGTTGGGTAGGTACAGCTAACTCTGCCTTCACCTGAGGGCAAGCTGGAAAAGATAATGAAGGTAGAGTTCCTTGGATGGTTTGCATGCAAATCAACTAAGGACTTCCCCGAGCATAAGCTATGGCTAGCATTGGGGTTATTGTAAATGGTGTAAACGGAATGAAAACAGTGACATGAAATGTAAACAGAGCGTAGAGCATAAACAAAGACTGAATTGTAAACGAAGCATAAACAAAGTGTAAATAGAGTAAATAATATAAATGGAAGGCAATAATGAAACTGTATTGTATTGTTTAACAAGAGTGTGCATCGGTCAAAGCGTAGTTGCATGTGTGGATGGCAGGTCAAACATCGAGCACCGGGGTGATGTGACATGATGATGTAATGTGAGAAGCACTTGGTTGCCAGGATTCAAGTATGTCAAGTGCCCAAGGATTGCTGATTCTGTATATTCTCAAAATTGCTAATGTCGCCAATTGCCAACCTCCAGATTCATGTGAATTGACGAGGTATTTAAAGGGCTGGACCAAGCTTGAGTGCGGAATTCCAAAATGGAATCAACAGTTGGGATTTAACAGGAAAATGAATCAAGCGACATGTATCCAATGGAAAATTTTTCATGAGTTGGATGTGTGTTGGACAGTTGTGCACGAGTTGGATGTGTGTTGGCAAGCTACATTCTTGACCAGGTACATTGCATTTTACAATTCGTGGGTTGCTCAAGCCCATGAAAGTACATTTAATTTAGACCATGAGGGCTTGACATGCCCACAAGTGGGGATTTACAATGAAATTTACAACAAGAGAAATTTGACCTAGCTCTCTTGACCATGGATCTAGTGCTGCAGGTTGTCGAGATGTCGATTTGAGGCTATTCGAGTCACTAGGGCTTCCAACTTGAATTGATGTGCCTTTAGAGTTGAGTTGAGTTAAGCTTCAGTGTAAGTCGATTTGTGGTCATGCTGCACTCACGCCCAGCATGACCTCCAGCATGCCCAACATCAGTGTGTCCAGTGTCCAGTGTGCCCATCGTCTAGTGTGGATGCTGCACTCACGCCTAGTGTGACCTCCAGTGTGAGTGAAGAAAACTTGACCTTTTGACACCATTTTTTGGATTCTGAATCCTGGATTTGCTGCCCGAATGTGTTTAACTCTAGAATTTGGAATCTGAGCTTGGTTTTGAGTGGTTTTGAGTAGGTCACACTGGCTATTTTGGGTAGCTCATGTTGTGGTCACGCTAAGCGTGACCTGTAGTGTGACCTAAAAGAAACTTGCAATTTTTTTATGCTAGATGGATGCTGAACACTATAATTTCAAATTTTGAAAAATTGACCTCCACCTTTGACTTGATTTTGACATTCCTCAGAGTTGTTCACGCTGAGGGTGAGCAACCTACCTTAGTCAAATTTTTTCTCCAACCTTCGAGAGGGCTTGATTTGTTTCCATTTCAAAGTGGTAGGCTAAAATTGGTGGTGTTTCAGTTATTACTATTAAAGAATAATTTAGAGAATTTCACTTGGTCTTATGATGATCTTAAAGCTTTCATACTTGATGTGATAACACATAAAATTCCCCTAATAGATGGTGGTAAGATAGTTAAGCAAAAGCAAAGGAAATTTATTCCATCATTTGAACCAGCTATGAAAGCTAAGATTAAGAAGTTATTGCAAGCCTAAATCATATATCTAGTTTGATATTTGACATGGCTTGCTAATATTGTTCTAGTAAGGAAGAAGAATGATGATATTAGGCTTTGCGTGAATTTCAAAAATTTAAATGAAGCCTTTGAAAAAGATAAGTAACCACTTCCTAGAATTGATGAAATGTTGATCAAAGTATCAAGATGTTAGATATTCTATTTCCTAAATGGATTTTTGGGCTGTAATCAGATTATGATGGATAAGTATGATAGATATAAAACACTAAATGGGGGACATTTGCTTATAAAAGAATACCATTCAGATTATCAAATACCATAGCTACTTTCCAAAGAGTAATAGACTTAGCTTTTAAATACTAGGTAAGCAAGTTCATTGTGGTTTATGTAGATGATATTACAATTTATTCAAAAAGGAAGGAAGATCATATTAGCCACCTCCAACAAGTTTTTATAGATGTCATGAATACAAAATTTCATTAAACCCTATGAAATGTATCTTTGAGGTTAAGTTTGGAAGTTTGCTAGGTATTGCTATAGATGACACACAAATTCGAGTAGTACAAAATATTGAACATCCAATAAACAAAAAGCCTCTTAGATCTTTCTTTGAAAAGATAAATTATGTTAAGAAACTTATCCCAAGATTCACCAAAATTACTAAGCCTTTGATGCATATGCTCAAGAAGGATATCACAGTAAGGAAAACACCAAAATCAGAGAAAGCTTTAGTTGAGATTTAAAAAGCTAGTCAAGAAGCTCCATATTTGGTAAAACTAAGATTGAAGGAAGATTTATAGTTATATGATGTTGCCTCAAATGATTCAATTATCATTATTTTAACTCAAATAGACGAAGGTCAAGATGAATCAATTAGATTTTTTGGGTGTCAGTTAAAAGGTTCATAATTAAATTATTCAGATCTAGAGAAACAAGCATTTGCATTCATTAAAGCACTTCAACATTTTAGATATTACTTGAAAAGCCATTCTTGGCTCAAAATGAGATTGGATTGAAAATAGGGAAATGGCTAATGAAGCTTCAAAGTTTCAAATTTTCATTAGAGATATGCAAGAATATTAAAGGAATTGGGTTAGCCAAGTTAATGGCTCAAGAAAATGAAATATGTCTGGTAAAACTTCATGAAAGAAATTGGTATGATAAAATTTTAGAATTCCTAAACACAAGAAAGGTTCCAAATAATTTAACTACAAGCCAAAAAAGAGCTTTCTTTAATAAGGAAATCAAGTTTTTGGTTAAGGATGGAATCTTATAAGAAAGGACTTTAGAGGGGTTTTGTTGGAATGTGTTCATAATGATCAAATTAGTCTTATTTTAGAATAATTCCATGATCATTCTAATTTGTTTTATGAATCTCCTAAGTCCTCTATGCAACATATACTCTGTTATGATTTTTATTGGCTGGACATGTACTAAGATATTAGTTCAAAAATTTAAAAATGTTATAAGTGTCATATTCATGGACCAAGAATTAAAAAGGCTAGAGCTCCCTTGAAACCAGTAGTTGTGGATAGACTATTTTAACAATGGGGTTTAGATTTCATCAACACAATTACTCCTTCAAAATCAAGGCATAAATTTATTCTCACGGCCACTGATTATTTTACTAAATGGTTAGAAGTAAAAGCTCTAAGAAACTGTTCAACATTGGATGTAATTAGGTTCATGGAAGATCAAATTCTAAGTCACTTTGGCATGCCTGAAGTTTTAGTATTTGATAATAGACCTACTTTTCAATCTAAGGAGTTTATAACATGAGCATCAGAGAAATCCATCTTTCTATTTTCTTTTTCTAATTATTATCCTCAAGAGAATGATTTAGCTAAATCTACAAATAAAAAGTTTATTTCGTGCAACAGTCAATGGAGGGGAATCTAGGAAATTGGATCAATTATTTGCAATATGCGTTATGGAGTGACTATATTAGATTTAAAAAGGCTATTGGAACATCAATTTATAACTTAGTCTATGGATTGCCTGCAAGAGTTACGAATAAGATTATAAGCCTAGCCTCTAATTTTGTACAAAGGTACAATGGAAAACTAGATTAAGATAGAAATTTCATGACCTTGTTTATTAGAAGGGAAGTTGAAATAGATAGTGCCAAGGATAATCTATTAGAAAATGCTTCTCTAGTTAAAAGATGGTTCAATAGAAGAGTTATGAAAAGGACTTTTAAAGTTGGTGATCTAGTATTATTATGGAATATGAAGAAACCTAATAAAATTTATAGCAAGATGGTTGGGTCCAGTTTAGATCAAGAAGCAATTATCAAAAGACACATACAAGCTGTGCACATTAAGTGGAATGGAATTATAGCTTGTGTATGATGTTTTACATATAAAACATTACTTTGGGCAATCGCCCACAACTTAAAATATATATTAATTAATAATATATATGTATGTATGTATATAGTAGTTAAATAATAACAATAATAATATTAAGCATACATAGTAATAAATAACAAATTTTATCATGTAAGTCTTTACACACACACACATACAATTATATAATATCTAACCTTAATATTTATTTATATCCTATACATATGTTTAAGCATGTATATATGGTATAATAAAATATGTATATGTTAGAATATTAGTTTAAATATTAAATTCAAAGTGTTAGTTTAAAATATTAAATTTATACTATCTCAAGTAATCATTACTTGTGATGTGTCTAAGTGAAAGTGGTGGTTATATAGCTACATAATGGTAAATTAATTTTAACAACCAAATAATGGAATTTGAATTAGCCAACTGTATAATGATGCAACTTAAATAAGTCTTAGCTAAGTGGGAAAGTTAGTTGTTGGAATTGGTGGGAATTTCAAATTTATCTACACTATATAAAGAGATATGAATTGTTTGGAAATACAACATATCTCAATTCGACACATGAGTGAGAAAAGCAAGTAAAGTGTTTAACTATGAAGTAGAAAGATGGTTCTTTGAGAGATGGTAGTAAGAAGACCTTTTATCCCATATGTTATAGGACGCTCCCTAGAGCATGTCACGAGAGCCTATTGTAAGGCAACTACTCGTGGAGTACCTAGTGAAAGCCCTTTCTTACTTTGACTTTTGGATGAGTTTAGTTTCCTCATTGGTGATTACTCAATACATTCCAATGTTTGGGGTAGCTTTCATCAATGTGCAACTAAAGCTAAATACCAAGGAGAGTCCAATCAAGATGATTCTTGAGGAGAGGCTTTCATGTCTCAAGACATAGAAGTAACTAGTTGGGAAGAACCTCAAAAATTAGTAGCCAAAAATTTAGATGAGAAAGAGATAAAGATAGTTGTTGAAGACAAAGATGCAGTGATCCAAGTTGAAGCTTGACTAAGCAAGAAGAAAGAAGAAAAACATTCATCACCATAGAGATAGAATATGAAAGAATTAGCAATATGAGAATTCCTAAAAGAGTTATCTTAACTATTCTTTTCCCACCTACAAAATAGTTTGTATAAAGCTATGTTTGTATAGTTTCCTAATTTTATAGGGTTAAGGTTTTTATACCATCAAGTCTTAAGTTTGATGGAAATTTTCCTCAAAAAAGATTTATTTTTTTTATAAAAATGTTCAATAAATTGCTATTTTAATGATGATTTAGTTGGTGAATGACCTTAAACACCTTAAATCCTTAAGGAGTTTAAAATGAGGAATAAGAAATGTTGTCACATTTACCCCATTTTAATGGAGCAGATTTTATGAAATAATGTTGAGAACTAAATTTCTCAATGTACCTTTTCAATGGTGAATGGAAAATAAATTTAAATTATTTATTTGAAAGGAAAATAGTGAGAAGCATGATGAAGAAATGTGTTAAAGGAAAAAAATTGAAAAAGTGCTCTTTATATTCAAGGTATGCACTTTTTGAGTTTGTGTTCATAATTCCAAAGGCATGGAATTAATGAAAGCTTAAAAAGACGTTTCTCTCTTAAGGATGAAGAATTTGTGGTTTTCCCATGTAGGAATATGTATAATGATGGAGGTGAAATTTGGGAAATGATTTAGGAATTGCAAGACAATGTATTACAGTCGTATCACCATTGGTTCTTACATTGTATATGTTTATTAGTTTTATTTTTAGTGGTCAATTAGATGTTTCAAAGAATGATTAAAAATAAAGTGCATAAATTTGTGCATCTATTTTCCTTGAAACTGTGCAAGAACTTTGTAGGAAAACTAAAAAGTAATTACATTAGATAAAGATTCATTGTTATGTTGTGGTCATTGTAATTCATAATGTTGTATTCAATCTACGGTGACAAAAATTAAGTTGCAGAGTTATGAATTCCAAACAAAACAAGAGGAAAATATCCAATTCAAAGGCTTAGTAGCATTTGATAAATGTTGGTAGAACAAGATTATACTTTCAACGCAAAGTAAATAAAATTAACAAGATTCTTGTTAAACAGTGGTTGAACAATTCAAAAAAATTGTCTAAAAGAAAATGTCATCGGTATTCTAACTAAAAGAGAAACTCTTGTTGTAGAAAAAAACATGGCAATATGAAGTGCAACAAGCAAATAAAATTTCAAAAACTTGCAGAAGAATACAGGCCTTGCAATTCATAAGAAGGTCTATACGAAATAAATGTTTTAAAGCAAAAATGAGCATGCCAAACCTACAGGCATAAAAAATTTGGCTCTACATTCAAAATCAAAAGAAGCCCTAGAGTAGCAACTATCATATTTAAAAAAATGTAAGTTAAAAAAACCCTAAGTAAAGGGCATTCATCACAGCAAATTTCTCCATAAAAACATAAAAAATTTGAATGGAAGCTCCTCTCCAACCGCCTACGCATGAGTTTTACCTCATAGAGGGTGACATAGTAGCAAGGCATCGATGTGGTGAGAACCAGAGCAAGGTCTAAATCTACAAATTTCTTATTCATGATGGAGTCAATTGTTTTGGAGCAGCACTAAGTAGAATAATGAGTGTAGAGACTAAGGATGACCTCGGTAGGAGAGCCATGCTTGTAGAATTGCAACAATAGGATTTGGGAGTGGAAGTAAGGGATACTAGACATAAGAACTATGCATGAGGGAGGCAGCATAGCAACAAGCATGACAACCACTAACCTCAAACACCACCCCAAAGTACACCAAATATGAAACAACATATATTAAGGTCACATGGACTTAATAACAACTTTATTTAAAAAAAAAACAAATCATCACAGAAAAAAAACTCCTGGTTTATTTGAATTACAACTAGTAATTTTTAAAAAGAGGTTTATAATTCGAAAAGGGGGAAATTTATAATCATTTGATAAATATAACTTTAATTTCTTCTAAAATTAAAACTTTCCAATGAAAGTTATAACCTCCCATGAAAGTTATAAATAGATCTTCTTGATATTTGTAAGGTTGTAATTGCTGAGAAGACACTTGCCAACTATGGCTTGATTTTCTCATAACTCCATATAGAAGTTATAACTTTTTAAGGTAGTTATAAATAAATTCCCTAGATATTTAATATTTACCTTAACCACCTTCAATGATGAACGTAACTATCATGAACTTGCTATAAAAGGGCTTCAAGAGTAGAAGAATATTTTTTTCTAGGGGAAAAAATTGGTAGAAGTAACATTGAAGATTGTAAAATCATGAATTGCTAAAGATATCAATTTGGTTGCTTGGTTTTAATCCTATGAGTGCCTTACTTTCCATTTTGTTTTAGTTACTTAACTAATGGTCTAGATAGTAATGGGTTTGGCATTTAATTTTGGGATTTTCTATATTGTTCTTGAATCTCCGTTTTACACAATACTATATTTCTATTAAAGTTTTCCAAATAAGAGCTTATGTTATAGAAAAACCTCTTAAGCAATTTAATAGTAATATATTATAAAAATTGCCTATTTGAGTTTAGAGGATCTAGAGAGTCTTTGATACTTTAGCTTATTTGAAATAACTTCATTTTTTAAAACTTTATTGCCTTAGAATTCTAATTTAAAAAATTGTCAAACTTTTCTATTTGTTCTAGTGTTTGCAATTCTTAACAACTGTTGGCTAGCCAAGTGTTTTGGTAGTGAATAAGATTATCTTTTATGAATTTGCTTGTTGAGCTCAAATGATTTGGGCAATTTGTAATACTTGGATTAAATTTGAATAGCTTTATTGTGAAGTGTTTCATGATGCTCAATTTATCTTGCTTATATATTTGAGATTTACACAAATTTGCTTTTTTTTTTTCTTTAAAACCCATTAAATCTCGCTCTATTTCTAATTTACTTCTGGAATTTTCTTTCTGAGGGAAACTAAGAGTAGATTGGCAAAATTGTGCTAAAGCATTTTTGCATTAGCCGAATTTCTTTCATGATAGCCATTTACAATTTCATACATAAACCCAACATACTCACATTTAGCTGGTTTCATAACCACTTAGTTTATTTGAGAGTATCTAGGCCTTTGGTGTTGCCAAAAGACCAAGAAGCACCTAAACCCTGTTTTGAGGAACACTTTTATTTCCTGTGACCCCCAAGGAGACTCAAGGGTACCATCGTTGACGTCTCAAACGGTCACCAATAGCAGGATTGGTAAAAAAGGACTGTAACTAGTTTCATACTATGGGTCAAATATCTAATATTGCATTGCATTAACGACCGTGACCATTCAAGGCCCGGTCACATGACATGGTTATCTACCGTTATGGCTTACCATGGCCATCTGACACAGGCAATCGTACATGAACAGAGATGCCACGGTAAAGAGCGTTGTTTTCTGCAGGTGCCATGGTCTTCCAGATTTTAATTTTGTTGAAACATGATTGTAGCTGTCTTGCAAAAATAAAAGGTGCCAAGCTACAGTTAAAATAATGTGCACGATGTTTTTCTATTTTTACTTTCTATGAAGCAATGTCTCATTTCTAGCTATGAAGTGATGCAAGATTTCCCGAACCAGCACTGCTGCAGAATTCATGTAGAAAACAGAGTTGCAGTTGGTGGAATTCATGTAAGAAGCAGCTAAAGAATTGTACATTTTCAACATTATTATTTGTGTTTTTTATATAACTCTTATAATTTGGTATTTTTAAATATCGATGCATTTTTTGAGATTGAAGTTATTTGAGTTAAATTCTACATCATGCTGTGTATCATTTGAAGCATGTGATCTCTGTGATCTGTTTTTGGAGAAGATAAAATTTGACTGAAAATTTCTGTCCAAATTATCTCCTGTATATGATCCATTTTCTTTACATTTATTGCTTTGTGTAGTTAGAGATGCAACAAAAAATATTCTGGACCTACATAGAAGTGTAAAAAGAAGAGGCTATGTAATTGATTTCATATAGACAATTCCAAATATAAAAGGATATCTTGGAAATAATTTTAAAATTATAACGTAAAAAGCCTGGGGCATAGACTCTTACAGCACTTCCTATGTATCCATTAACCCATACTTAAACAAAGGATTTTTCCCATCCATCATCTATAAAGGGATCGAGATTGAAAGTCAAAAAGTGAAAGCTGAAATGAATGTATAATCACCAACATGAATTCTTTGTAAATAATAATAATAATAATAAAACCAAAGTAAACTTAGTAATATCTGAATATACTCCATAGAATTGTAACGTAAGAATATAAGACTAATTTATTCCATCATACTCTATCTGAATATGCTTAGAGATTATAACAAATTTTAGCAAATGAAGGCACTATAAACGATAAACAGAATAAGATCATAAGCAAAGGTATAAGAGAATATTTAGAAATGATTATATTTCACTGTAACAAATGGTATTCCAAAATGAAGATTTCATTATAAAAAGTTCCAGTGACATATTTATAGGTGCTGCCTTATTTAAGTTTCTGTTCCGCGGTGTTGTCATTCCTCTCTTCCATGGGCGATGGTGTCAAGCCACTGCTACCATGCTACCGTTCCTTTCTTTTGCAGTAAAGTAGCCACACCAATTTTAAGAGATGGAGGGAACGTGATCAATAAAATTGAAAATTGAAAAGTGATTTAAATGCACTATTTTAAATTCGTCCAAAGTAGGTACATGTGACCAGCCGGAAAGGTCATGGCACTTCTTTTAACAGTATTATAAGCCATGCCATGTCCCAAAATCCATGACATGAGACTGGGCCCTCAGTAGCAGGAGAATTTATAAGATGCAACGATGCTTAAGATCCATAAACGTTAAAACAGCAACGGAAAAGCATTAGATATTCTGTGTCGTTGGGATTGGGAAAATTTTTGATAAGTATCTCAACGTCATCCCTGCAGAAAATGCTATTGGCAATGGTATGGCTCTACGAAAAAAAATGATATGGTTCTGCTCGATTTTTCTAACATTAGCGTTACAGAACACAGAGGCCATAACCCAGATTAAGCCAAAACAATCGGAAGTCTTAAGATTTCAGCATTTGCAATAGGCAAACAATGGTAGAAAATCAGCATTTGTTTGCAACAAATAATATTAGTTTTGGCATTCGGAAGCCATGAGTTGTTGCAGGCATTTGGAAGTCAATTAGTTCTTGCTAAAAAACAAACACTATTTTTAATCAATATTCAAATTTTCATAAATACGAAATCAAACATTCTAACATTTTTACTAACCTTCTTGTAGTTTTTAGCGGTGCTGCAGTTAGCAAATACATAATACCACCCATAACAAAATAAAAATATTGCAGGTCACAAAAAACAAACTGCAAGAAAAATGTTAGCGCGGATATTCTAAGCATGATATTAGAACAAAGAAGCTAGAAAAACCAACATTTCCTACAGAACTTTAATTCAGGACAGTACCAGGTTTGTTAGGGTAAGTTAAAGTCATAGAAGCCACTCACAATTGGCATAGAGAAATCCTTAGGTGAAGACAGCAACTATCTGCTGGGCATGCTTTAGGGATTAGGTTAGCTTGTGGCTTTGTCATTTCACAAGAATAGACCCAAAAGACATTCAGAATTATCAGAGTTACAGATTAGAGAAAATTAAGAAACATGGTAAAAATGAAAGCTTGAAGAGCTGGAATACATTATTGCATTTTAGAATGCTATTCAAAGTATCTCAATGCTATCGTCAAGGTTTATTTAAGTTCTCATCATCTTAAAATTGAAAGTAGAAGATGGATTCAACTCCCCTAAGAAGAGAGCATTTCCAAGTTGTGCATATTAGGAGCTTTTGAAGATGAGTGACATGTATTTCTTTCATGTGTTGTGACCACCCATTTGAGACAGCTATATAATGTTACAACCAAAAATCCATATAATTTGTTTTTGATGCTATCATTGGAGATTGATTAATTTGTAGGGTTTATCTTTATTTTTCATAAAAATATAATATCTGCCGCAGAATAGATCCTATAGGTCATTAGACATGATAAAGCTTCATTTCATTTTAGATTTACATATAGCAAATTGTACTGCCCTGGCTGCCAGTTCCCTTACCCAAAAAGCCTAATATGTACTTTGAAATCTTGATAAAATTTTCATTATTTAATGATTGAGATGATGATCAGTTGGCATAAACTTGATGGCAAAGATGTTTTGTGGTTGTTAGTGCTAGTACCCTTACCCACAAGCCCTCATGTATTTTGAAATCTTGATAAAATTTTCATCATTCAATGATTGAGACAATGGTCAGTTAGCATAAACTTGATGGCAAAGTAAAGGTGTTTTATGGCTCCTACTCTTTACCCGCAAGCCATAATATCCACTTTGAAATCTTAATAAAATTTTCATCATTCAATGATTGAGATGATGGTCAGTTGGCATAAACTTGATGGCAAAGTAAAGATGTTATATGGCTACGGCTGAGGTGAGGGGGTGAGGTGAATTGGTGACAGACAACACAATTATACAAGTTGAAATAAAAAATAATATTTTAAAACTAACAGGTACTTTGGAATTCACATGCTATTGGAACATACATTATGCAAACTAAACAAAATATACATTATATATCTAATTTATGCATGTATATTTACATATTTGTTCAACTCTACAATCTTACATTGTTGTCTAAAAAATTATAAGTAAATTACAGGCCAAACATGCATGTACAAGAAATGGTATAATTCCAAACCATTTCGAATCTGAATACACAACGGTGTTCTGGTCTAGTACGTTGGGACGGTGTTCTGGTCCTAGTATGTTGGAACGTGACAAAATATAAGTCAACGTTGGTCAGTGTTATGCACAAAATATTAGTGTTACCGATTTTTTTTTTGACTGGTAATGGCCTATCGGCCAAACTATCCGCCAAACAAACTATATATTTATAATATATATCTATAAATTGGCGGATAGAATCTTATAAGATTACAAGTAAAAAGTTGTTTTAGTAAAAAATTTCACGAGACGAAGAACAAGATTTAAAAACCCAAATTTTCATACTTTCTGAAGGCATGAAAATTTGGGTTTTTAAATCTTGTTCTTCGTCCAGAAGTCGTGAAATTTTTTACTCAAACAACTTTTTACTTGTAATCTTATAAGATATATAACTAAGCTAGTTCCAAACCGTTTCAAATCCGAATACACGACGTTCTGGTCCCAGTATGTTGGGACGTGACAGCAACAATAGTGTTTTCCTGTGGGCAACAACGAAAAAATGAAGGTAAGGTAGTTTCATTTTCAAGTGAATCTACTTTTCTTATAATCACTTTTTTTCCTATCTCGAACTTTTTTTATTTTTGCTATTTTACGTCTAAATTAAAATGGGGTAACAAGTTTGGGGAAAAGGCTTAAGCTTAGGCTCTCGACCAATTAAACATGTTTTTCCATTGTATCACAAGCGAGTGGTAATGCCTACCCTTTCAAAGATTAAATACACTTTTAACTGCGTTGATAAGTCAAAGGTACACACATTGTCTCACAATGCAATCATTGTGGACATCTTTTCTTTTCTTCATCTTCTTTTTTTAATTTGGAAAATAAATAATTATTTTCACAGTACGTCAAGAGAATTTTTTCACTAAAATTATTATTTTGGCCAAGACGCCAACTAATAGTTGGCTTAACCAGTAACTAAATAATTATTACCATAATGTTGGGCGAATATATGACCTTTTTCATAAAAATTATTATAAAAATTATTGTGGGCTTGTATTGGCTTGAAAATAAATAATTATCATCATAAAAATGCTAGGTCAACAGATGAACTTTTTTACCTTAATAAAATCTTTGATTTTATTAATTTAAATAAGAAAGACTCTCTCTGCCAAATAAAATATATAGATCATAAATATACAGCTAAACTAGTTTTAAAATAGAAAACTTCAGGTAACAAAAAGTGGTCCATTGGGTGAATTTCATTTAAACAAATACAAACGGACTATATTATTGGTTTATGCTTGGTTGACCCTGACTGATAGCTTTGTTGCAGTCAATGTGAGTTAGTTTGGTCACAGTCAAGCTAACTGTCCGTGAAAACCAGCTTTTCCAACTCATTAATCAACGTAAGTCTCTACTCTCTACTCTCTCTCTGGTCAGGATAGTCCTCCAACTGCTACCATGAATGACAGCTTCCTTCATTCATTTGTTTATCCATTGAATGGTAATTAGTCAGTTTCAACTTTCAACCCGACACCATGCTTCTTTTGCCGAAAGTATCATCGTGTGAANCCAGTTTCAACTTTCAACCCGACACCTGCTTCTTTTGCCGAAAGTATCATCTTGTGAAGGAATTGTGCAGAATTCTTGGGTTTTAGCAAATTTAAAATTGTTGCATTGCCAATCAAACAATCGATACAAAATCTAAACCCAAATATGTAGTTTCTTCACATGACAACAAATACATGGTAAGTGCTTACCTGTGAGCAAATGCTGCACTGTGTGGATGGATGGATTCACACCCTTTTGCTTAACTTTGCAAGCAGGTCTTTTAGGCAAGAAAAGTCAGGTCAATCAGAATTGCACTTAAATATAATACTTCGGGGCAATTCCATTTCAGGTAGTTTTACTCTTTGGTTATGTCCAGAATTTTTACCTAAAGTTATACATTTACACATTGCTTTTAGTCTACATGGATTTGTAATTTTAAAAGTAGGTATGAGCATTTTCCCTATTTAAAAGTTGGATAAGGAGCTGCCCTGTAATGTATTATAAAAAGTAAATAGAGTTAGCAATTGATTTTTATAATTTGACAGTTTTAGTATACGTATTCACTTACAAAAGATTTGCATTTTAAATTTAAGAAGAGATTTGAAACGATATTTAAGGTTCAGTGACCAACTTATACATTAATAATTAATATTACATAGATATTAAATACTTTCTCCACTAAGAAAGGGTTTTAATTGAAAAGATTAAACAATGCAACCTAATTTATTGTGGGTAAAAGGAATTATTTAGACTCAACCATACATTATCCATGTCATTAATACCACCATCTTGATTTATTCTCATTAAAGTAAATCGTTAAAGTAAACATATCTTTGGTGGTGCTATCTCTTGGAAAAGCCAATTACAGTGTTGTGTAGCTTAGTCTACTAATAAAAAAAATATGTTGATGCAAACCTAGTTAGTTGTGAAGCAACATGGTTTTAGAGATTAGTGGCTAAACTCAAAATTCATAAAAAGATTGTGAAAATTGGCTATGCTAATCAAAGTGCAATTTATATATCCAAAAATACCACTTTCCATAGTAGGATGAAGCATATAGAAATATAGTATCACTATATTTGAGAGTAGATAAATGAAAAAAGGATTCTTGGTGAAAAAATTAAGATAGAAGAGAATCCTGCTAATATGATGACAAAATCTTTATTTGCTGAAAAATTTTTATGATGTTGAACAACAGTTGGTGTCACGGAAGGTGATATCATCTAAGGTCTGGATTAGGCTTCACAGCAGCTTTGCCTTCAAGAGGGAGAATTTTGAGTAAAGTGAAGGCAATTGTCATTCACATAAACTCAGATATTATCATCTCTTTGATTACAAACACTATCTTTTTGTAATTTTATGGTACAATAGTTGTGTTATAATATAGTGTTGAGTGTTTAACTATAGATATTTGCAACATAGTTAATGTAAATTGTTCATCTTTGTCATTTTACTATTGTTAATATCTAGTTTACATCCATTTAACACTACGTGCAGATGTCCATCCCATACTATAAATATGGTTACAATGAAGCCTTAAAGGTAGTGTGTTTGGATTTAATACATGTGCTATCTTCTTTCCCATTCTAAGTTGTTCATTGTGAGTGAGAAATTCTCTCTCAATTAACATAAAGATCTAAGAGCTTGTTTTTTGTTGGGGTTTTTCTTATTTATTCCAAGATATATTTGTGTGTTTTTCTATTGATTCTTTTTTACTGCTATCACGAATGATCTAAAAATCACACCTTGATGTTAGCATCAGTTCTCAAGGGATCATTCCTAGTACTCTCATTAATTGCACTTCTCTCACACAGTTGTATTTAAGATACAGTGACATTGAAGGAGCACTCCCACAAACAATAGGAAGATTGCACAAATTGCAAATGCTCAGGCTCCATGGGAACTTTCTTAGAGGAGGCATTCCAAAGTCCATGACAACCCTTCTTTGATGGATATGAATTTGAATTATAATCAAATGTAGGGTAAGCTTCCAAGATGGATCTCCACCTTACCTAAGTTAAAATATCAAGGGTTAGTAGATAATCAATTATTTGGAACGATACCAAAATCATGGATGAATACCAACACAATGTTGCTACTTGACATATTATGCATCAACAAGTGTATTTATGTGGTAGAGAGAGCCTTATGTAAACTATTCTTGTTCAAGGTTTATGAATAATTTTAGATGATTATGAAAGGTGTCAATGGACATTGAGATGCCATGAAACTACATAAATCTAGTGAAAATGGCAAAGGGTTTAAATGTGCTTGGTTTTATTTAAGATTTTTATGCACTCTTAACATTCTAATATGATTAGTTTAGGTACTCTTTCCATTTATTTAAAAAAATCATTTTTATACACTAAAATGTTGTCATTTCTCTTATGAGCAATAGCCCAATTTTTACACCAAATGTGATTTTAGATTAGTTTAGAATTTTTTCTTGATTGTTAATCAACCCTTCTATTTTACTTTTATATTTTTATATTATTAGATAAGGACCATCATTTGGATGAATAGTTACGTGCTTTTTTCTCAATTTATAAATCCTGGGTTCAAGCCTAAGCTCAAACTGATTAGGCTTTGGTTCATCCATTAACCCTTCTAAGATGTTGCTTTAGTAAAATGAGTATTGAGGCTTTAAGTAGGACCAACTTTAATGATGATCTACTATAGTGGAGTAATAAACAAAGGAAGTTTGGATTGTGTAAAGTATATTCTATTATTTTCATGTTTTAAAACGTTAGCCTTGAAACATAAAAGTACGATACGTGTAGTTGGCAAAGAATTTGATGTTAAACTTTTTACCAAATTTTTATCAAAAAATGAAAAAACGAATTCTCCTTCCAATTTTTTTGATAAAAATTTGGTAAAATGGATATCTAAGATTGACTTAGTTACAGAACGCTTTTGGCTTTTCAATATTTTGAACTTAGATTTTTTCGCGAAGTCTTGGCAAAAAGAGCAAGATGTCGCGAAATTGTTTTATCTTGTTCGGACAAATTTTCTGCTTATTTTACAGAGCTTTTTGTAATAAAATGAAGAATTTAAGGAAGGATTTAGTTGGACCAAGGTTAATGATGATTGTTTTCGCTATCATCGTGGCTATTGCAATCTACCAAAGAATAATGTACTCAATCTCCTTTTAAATCGATAAATTTTGCTTAAAGTGAGTGGGACCAACGTGAGCGATGGTCACGTTAAGGGTAGGACCAAGGTTAATGATGATCGATGTCCCAAAGAATACTGTACCCGTTCTCCTTCTTGATTGGTCAATTTTGTGAGAGTCTTAACCGGATAAACGTACATGTCAGTTGTTTGTGCTCACACGATTTACATACCCTCTATAACGTGACCCATGGGTTCTTGTGTTAAAGTCCATGCAGTGCAAGTGACGTATTTGAACCGTTCGTTTGATATCTGGATTGCTTCATCTACGGAAACGACCTACATTGGTTGGTTCATTTGTTTATTATTCTACACTTGCAAAGAGACCGACTGACCATGTTTGAATCTGTTTTAAGGAGCCGACTTCTCATGAACACATCGCTCAAAATTGTTGAATGACATGTTAGTGCAAAATAGGAGAAAAGACAAATAACAAATAATTAAACACACAGCAAAATTTACATGAAAAATACTTCAACATAAAGCGTGTAAAACCACGTGAAGCAATGCAGAGATTTATTAATCCGACAATCCAAATAAACAAATACAGACAGAATCTGTGACGGCATAGCTGTGATACACTCTAACATCAAAACAAAACTTCGAGTAGGTCTTAATGATTCGCATTTCCATTGATTCATGGCAGGCATGATCGATGCAGAAAGATTATCAGAATTTGTGACAGAGAGAAAGTTGCATTTTTCTTCGAGGGACTCAGCCGCAAGCGCGAACCACAGCAGCGAGGCCACTCTGCTAAGAACCACAACTGCGGATCTGAATTTTAGCCCTTTTTCAAATCTTAAAACCGCTCCCACCTCCAAAAAAAAGGTGTCCCTTTGCTAATATCGATGCATCTACGGTAGCGGTATTTGTCAAAAAGACAATACGTACAACCGGATAAATTTGCTTCCAGGAGTTATTTCTTCGCTCACGCCGGCCTCGTTGCACCATTCCATTGGAGCCCAACTGCCCAGGCAATAACGGAAGAACGAGAAATTAAAAAAAGAAAAACAGAAAACGCAAAGCCGGATGTAACTCTCAGGCTCTACCCTCGAGTACAGCGTAAATGTACACCTATGCTTACATTTAGCTTTGGAAGGTAATTTTGGGACCGTGACTATTTATGATACATTTTACATGTTTACTATTTTAACCATGTTTCTCTATCACTTATTTTAGTTTTACTCTCTTCGGCAAGTTTGTTTTGTGTTTGTTTGTTCATGGTGTTTTTCAGCGGTTAGTTATGCAAGAGATGCCATAAACAAACAAAGACAAAGTAGACTTGACTGAGAGAGTAAAACTAAATTGGGTAAGTGGTAGAGAAAAAGAAGAGGGATGAGTGATTTCATTTTTAGTTATCTTGTTACCTCGTTCAGTAGTTGGGGTTGGTTAACATCATCTTCTATAAAATTATCTCAGCCAATTGATAGAAATATATATATATATATATAAGCTAGTTTGTAAATGTTACAGCCAAAACAAGGCAAAAAATGTCTGCCAAAGCACAACCGCTCATGCTTTCACAATACTTTCACTAAGCACTTTACACACAATTGACATAAAACATGTATTCTTTAAATAAAGTTCTAACTCACAGTTTTCTTTTCTTTTCTTAAATTCAAAATTTAGTTAACACCTCTAGAAAATGTAACTTTAAGATTACTAAAATAAAGTGCTAGCTAATTTGGTTTCATTTATCCAACATGAAAACACCTCTAGAAATGTCTCATTATTAATCAAACAACTAACTCAAATACAAAGCTAATTGTGAACTCGATATATTACATGACAACAAATACATGGTAACTTACAAATGGAGCTTATGACCAATTTTATACAAAATATACAACATTACTAACTATGAGAACTTACTAAAAAAAATAGAAGAACCACGTGTTTATGCATAAAAATTGGTCACACAACAACATCCTAAAAAACTTGTTCTAAGAGACTATTGCATAGGGCACCTCTCGTATGGCTAAAGAAACCTAGGAATACTCTCAGCTTGTAAGGGCAACGTGGTGTTTTAACAAATAAAATTCAATAATGATAATTTAAATAACTTTGACAAGAAATTTCAAATAAAATAATTATCCAAATTAATAACTTGATAAGGAAATTTAAATGAAATAACTGTTCGTTAAACTAGTTCGAGAATGAGCATACAAGATGATCAATAACTTAAAGGGAAAATGAGATGGACTTTTAATATAAACAAAGGTGTTTGTAATTAAAAGTGTTTCTTTTACTAAAAATGAATGGCTAACACACAACAGAGATTAAATCTCTTAGCTATTGAAATAACAAATAAAAGATTGCAATAAAGACTTAGCTCAATATAGAGCACTAGATCTGGTTGGCTAAATGGATAGCCTCTTGTGCAAGCTTGTTTGCCCATACTTCCCTTGGCTTGATCAATTCACAACGTCTAATTGGACTCCTTCTGTAGCACCATCAAAATTGGTTCAGTCGAATACAAAGAACAGATTCTTAGGACCTCCTTGCCCAATTGAACCCCCAAAAATCCCCCTTTGAATCAGACTCCACAGAGGATTTTATCAATTTTGATTTCCCTCCCCTAGCCTATTGTGTTTGTGAAACTAGAATTTTCATAGTTTATCCAATCATATTTTTTTAAAAAAAATTTCTATTGATATTGGAAGAGATTACTTATAGAATATCCCCACAAAGTGGAATATGGATTTTGATTTGGAGCTTGATAATTTAGAGAAAGATCAGGTTTAATGATTTTTGTCACTACATAGATCAAGCCATAGCTAATGAGGTGCTGAATGATCATTGAAGAATTGAACACAACCTCATGTTAATGCAATTTTTTTTGTGTAACCGAGCCTCTTAGCCTTTTGGGATTTTAACCTATGGATGACATGAATAATGTTGATGGATAATAATAATAAATAATTTAAAGGTTGAATGATAGCTCTCATTGAAAGCACCCTTATGTATCATGCAATTGTTTCAAATAAAGTAATAACTTCAAATTGTGAAACTATATCCTAGTGGGTAATCTAATTAATCATGGCCCTGTGCCTAGCATGGGAAAGTTGGCATCAACATTTAGTCCCCAAACTAGGAGTTACATGCAAGTGCAAGGATAGCCAAAATAATAGAAATTTAAAAAGAGTGCAAAAATATGTAAAATACAAATAATCAAAAAGATCTCAAAATGATGACAAAATAAAACTTGCAAGTAAACTATGATGTTTTAAACATGATTAAAATAATCACACAATCAAAAGAGCATCAAACATGGGTCACCCTAGTCACACCACCTTTGTTTAATCAAGATTTAATATATATAAACTTTATAGATTATAACTTTGACTATCTATCTATATATATTGATTATAATTTATAAGTAAGATTTCATTTCCAATCATCTCACAAGTAAAAGTAATTAGTATAAGGACACTTTGAGCATAAGATTTATACTAAACTTTATGAAGAAGACATACTTCTTTTAGATCATAGCTAGCCGCAACTTTTGGATTTTTCCTTAGTCTTTTTTCTTGTTTGCAAAATGAAAAGGGAATGGTGAAAAGGGGTAAGGGAAAATGAGATAAATTGAGGAAAATTAGGAAACGGTAAGAGGATATATATATATATATTTAATTTTGGGGAAATGGGTTAAAAAGGGAATGGAGGCTAAGGTGAAGATTGCTGCTAAACCCCATCACACTTAAGAACTTATTACATTGCTAGTGAACATAGTCCTCCTTTTTTTTTTCTTTTTCTTTTGAGGAAACTTTTCTGATAGTGCACTTCAATCTTAAGGTTGGAATTCCAATATGAGTCTGGCCGATTAGCTACATTGGCAAAGAACATGGTCCTTTTGGAAACTTTTCCCATGGTGCAGCTCAACTATCATGCATGTGCCTTTAATTATAAGCTAGATGGCATCATAGTAGGCCTCTTGGGTGGCTTAAGGGTTCTCAAGTGGAGAGGAACACACTTCACCTTATTGTTCATAGGATAGCCATGGATCATCACACTTGAGGGCTAGGATGTATGAATGGGAAAATAAATTTTCTAAGGTTACCTAGTGATTATGGCTAACTAGTCTTCAACCTCACATGTCCTACATTTACATGACCATATTAATAACATGATAAGTTAGCATAAATCTCATCCTCCATAATTCAACATAAATTGTAAAAACCAAAACCTTGAAATAGATTGGGAAGAATCATAGAATTATTGATATAAAGGAGAAATGGAGAAATGAAATAATTGAGTAACTAATTTGATTTAACTAATCAACTATGATTTAACTAGTCCTAACACCAGCATCCATTCCCACTTGTTGGACACATCCTGAACTAGTGTAACACTACTGGGATTACCAAACGCTAGTCATTACTGGGTTACCAAGTGTTTCACGTATGCTCGAGGTGGTCGTATTGAGTGTGCTAATTCGTTGATAATTAACAAGTTAATAGAAATAACATTAATTAACTAATGAGAGTAGAAAATAATAGTAAATAACATTTAAATGAAATGATTAAGCTATTCTGAATATTGCAAGGTTTATCACAAAGTTTGTCTTTATTTCTAGACACAAGGTGTGCTCAAGTACATAATGCTTGAATAAAGAACCATTCACTTTATGACTTTAACTATAGGCACTTAGAAATAATTCTAACTCTGGAAAGGGGAAAATGTAAGAGTTCAGCTAAGGGACTAAGAAACTAATTGCAAAATCAAATGCCCTTGTCTCTTATTTATAGGCAATGAGACAAGTTCTGACATCGCATGCCTGATATCGCTTCGGCAACTCCGATATCAGGTATCCAATATCAAGGGCCCGATATTGTGGGTCCGATATTGAGGGTATGATATCGAGACTCATCATACCCCCACAACTGAATGAAAACTTTTCCTTGAGTTCCTTACAAAATATTGGAAAGGTATGGGATTATTGACTGAGTGACAATTGACAATGACATGGAATGAAAGACTCAAAGTTCTTAGTAAGCGGATCAACAAACATATTACAACATTGGTGTTCATAACCATTATGGTGAACACTATAATAGATGACATCCAAACCCTTATTTGATAGCTTGAAGAGAGAGAGAGAGAGAGAGAGAGAGAGAGAGAGAGAGAGAAGAAAATGAGGCACGTTGCTATCGATGTCAAAAATGTGCACACCATTGTTCATCCACAGCCACATGATCAAGCTTATTACCTGCGTAAATGCTTTTTGCTTCAATCCATCCTTAGTGCTCCCTTCTATCCCAGTCCATTATTCATGTGATCACCATTTGCACACACAACACGATCACAAATTAGCAAGGTTAGATAAGATATAATGTAATTGATACCTTGCCTCGATATGAAGCACATTCGCTAGGTTGTGGGTATGGAAGATACTGGGTTAGAGGTTTGCAATTGATAACTACCCAAGGTGTAGGGGTGAGATAAGTAATGAAATGAAAAAATTTGTGATAGGTCCCCACGACGAAGAGCGAACCTTTGGTAGTAACAGGATAGAAAACAAAAGAACAACGAAGATGGAAGAAATAAAAATGGTGAAGCCAATAAAACAACAACAAAAATAGATGTCATTGATGGGGTGAAATGAGAAATAGTTGATTGCAAGAAATGTTTAAGGGAAAGAAATTAACAATTACACAAAAAAAAGAATGCCAATGGGTCCTCCCCAAAGCAAGCTCATGCCCTTTATGCCCTGACAAATCCACAAACCAAAGAGTTAGTAGGCTCTAGGAATGACATATAGAAACAATGGTTAAGAACTTACCCACAAGAGTTTACCAAATAATAAAAATGCATCAACCAAGATATAGACTAATCAAA
The DNA here is from genome assembly GCA_015680685.1 of Gnetum montanum. Taxonomy (NCBI): domain Eukaryota; kingdom Viridiplantae; phylum Streptophyta; class Gnetopsida; order Gnetales; family Gnetaceae; genus Gnetum; species Gnetum montanum. The sequence goes on from MNCI01000200.1 coordinate 136,500, forward strand.
AAATCGACAATGAGGTGGAATATGGGAAGTAATACGGAAAGAGAAGAGAGAATGGAATGGAATCCCAAAAGCAAGGTTGTGTAAACTCCCTTGTGTATTGTGTGGTTAAGGTGACTTAATAGAATTCATTCCAAATCCAGATTAAAACTAACCACATCCAGTAACCTCGTATTAACACACTTAACCAACCCATCCTCCTGAAGCAATAAGAATGCATCCACAAAACCACCACCATTCCAACAAGTGAAAGATAGAGAAGTGAGAAGTGAGAAAGGGCCTTAGTTAGAGGGAACCTTCAGGCATGGGTAACATGTCTTTCCAGTGCCATAACTAGTGCTTGTAGCCCATGTTTCTTTATTATGTCTAAGGGGTATGCTTTGAATTCCCACAAGGTTTTTTGTTTTTTTTTTTTGAGTGAGAATCACACCATGCAAAGACTTATTTGATTTAGTCAACTTCCTGATATTTGGTTAATAACGGAATGGCGGAAAACCTATGAAAAAAATCCAAGTACCTAAGAGAATAGCTAGTACAAATGCATTGAATCCCCTTGAAGTCACATCTATTTGAATCTTTCCTTAGTTTAAAAAATACCAAGCCACCAATTCATTAATAAGTTTTCTTAGAAAAAGGGACAGTACATTTCCAAAACAAAAGGAGATCATAGAGTTGTATGGATGAATGGGCGACGTGGATTCATTTCCTATTTTATCAAAAGAACCCATATCTTAGCATTAACATTAAAGTCAAAGGTAAAAACCAAACATTAGCAATTAACACCATTATAGTACAATCCATCATCATGAGCGCTTATTATATGATGAGTGAGAGTAATTCAAACAAAATGTAATAGAAAAAGAAATAGTAAAAATGTTAACGATGGTGTAAAACAAAAACAAGTAAAGATGAAGAATGTGTAAAAAGAAAAAGAGAAAGGAACTGAGGGCTTTAGAATGGTTAGCATTAGTGGCCATCTCCCCCATGACTGAGTTGAAAGGAGGAGATTTGAAATAATGAGCAAGGTTGTCCATTAATAGAGATAGTGTTAGTACTAGCCGTTTTAGGCTCATGGGAGGGTTTGGTTTGCTAGATGTTGACTAATAATTTTCTATCTGTGCTTTCAGGTTTATAGATCATCATGCCCTTGAAGGAAAAGTTTCATGAATGATATAAGGTCCTTCCCACAACATTTGAAATTTAGTTCATTGTGGCACATGTGTGGGATTCCAATAAAGAACCTTATCTCCTAGTTGGTATGTAACTTTCCTAAGTCCTAGGTCATGACGTTGCTTGTTGAAGGCCTTGTGCAATTCATTAGATGATAGGGTGACTAATCGGTTTTCATCTAGCNCTAGGTCATGACGTTGCTTGTTGAAGGCCTTGTGCAATTCATTGGATGATAGGGTGACTAATCGGTTTTCATCTAGCAAGTTAAGGTTCATTAACCATTATTTCTGTGCTAGACTGAGGTCAAGTTTGAGGTCACATGCTGTAGATAGTGTACAGAGCTTAGCTTGGATAGGAAGTGTTGGAAGTTTACTATACACTAACTAATAGGGAGAATAGCCTATAGGGAGTTTCCATGTGGAGTGGTATGCCCAAAGAGCATTGTTTAGTTTGGTGCTCTAGTATCTCCTATATTTGCTAATGGTTTGTGTCAATATTTTTGTGATCTCCCTATTGGTGACCTCGACTTGACCATTCACTTGAGGATGATATGGTGTTGTCAGCTTATGCTCAACTCTTAAGCATTACATTAATTTTTGAAAGGTCACACATGTAAAATGTGTACCATTATCAGAAATAAGTACACAAGGCATGCCGAACCTATTTATGATTTTTTGTTGAATAAATCATGCAATAGTAGATGATGTATAGTCAGTGATAGCGGCTGCTTCTGCCCATTTTGTAAAATAGTCAATAGCAAAAAAATGTAGGCTTTTCCATTAGACATTGGTGTGATAGGCCCCATAAAATTAATACCCCATATGTCGAAGGGTTCTAAAGGTTGAATCCATTTTTGTGGATCCTCCATTCTAGCAGTCATTCCCCCATCTCGTTGGCAACACTTACAAGATTGGAAAAATGATAAGCGTCCTGGAACAATGTAGGCCAATAATATCCTACAAGCAAGATTTTAATGGCTATTCGTTTTCCAATGTAATGACCCCCACAAGGGCCCTCATGAGCATCTTGGAAAACTTGTAATTGATCTACATCAGGAACACATCATCAGAACAATCCATTAGAACATACATTATAAAGTTGTCTATTGATTTCCATGAAATATTTGGCTTGGTGAAGAAACTATTGTTTCTTTTTAACGTCTAGCCCTTGTGGTGTTTCTTATGTGAGAATATAGGTAAGAATGCTACTATACAAAATTTTATATATGGTTAAATGATTGTTTATGGCATCTACAAAGAGGAGCTCATTAGGGAAGTGGTCAGAAATTGGATATTTTTCCTCTTTGTTGTCCCATCATAACGGAGATAAGTGATTAGCAACAACATTCTTAGTGCCTTTATGATTGATCATTGTAAGATCAAACTCTTGTAAGATCACGAGCCATTGTATGATGCAAGGGCTCACCATTGGTTTATTCATTAGGAACTATATTACACTATGATCTGTGTGTATAAATATCTTATAGCCCAATACATAGTGCCTAAATTTTTCTAGTGCAAACACCACAGCCATTAACTCTTTTTTGTTGTGGTGTAGTTGAGTTGTGCACTAGCAATACTTTGAATTGCACAGTGAATGTAATAGGGATGTTTCTAGTCATTTAACTATGTAAGTATGGCTCCTAAAGGAAATTTGGACATGCCAATCATTCTAGGGAATGAACTTGACTAGTCAGGAGCTTGTAGAATGGGTGTTTCTACAAGCTTATGTTTCAAGGTTTGGAAAGCTAGCTCACATTCCCTAGTCCATTCAAAGGGTACGTCCTTCTTCGTTAATTCTAAAAATGGTTTTGTAATCTTTGAAAAGTTCTTGATGAAGCATCTATAATAGTCAGTATGTAACAAGAAATGATTGGATATCTTTTACAGTTTTAGGTTGACGTGTGATTCCTTGGATGACTTTAATCTTTTTGGGGTCTACCTCTATTCTTGTTTGTAAAATATTATGTCCTAACACAATGCCTTCTTGGACCATTAAATGGCTTTTTTGCCAATTAAGCCTTAAGTTGGTTTCTACACATAATTTCAATACTTGCTCTAATCGGTCCAATGCTTGTTCGAAGTCTGCTTCATAGGTGGAGAAATCATCCATAAAGAGCTCCACATCATTCCCTATTTTCTACTAAAATATACATAGAACCAGATGTTGAAATGTTGCTAGGGAATTACACAAGCCAAATGGAATTTGCCTATATGCAAATGTCCCCCAAGGACTTGTGAATTTAGTTTTGGCTTGGTCTTCTAGTGCTATTTGAATTTGATTGTATCCATTGTACCATCCAGAAAACTATAGTAGTAGTGCCCTGCAATGGTATCTAAGACTTGGTCAATGAATGGAAATGGGAAATGGTATTTAAATGTTACCATGTTTAACAACCTAAAGTCAATACACACCCTCCATTTACCTCCCTTTTTAGGCACAATGACTAATGGACTAACCTATTCACTATCAGCAATGGGGTAAATGAACCTAACTGTTAGAAGTTGTTCAATTTCTTCTTTAACCACTTACTTAAGCTTTGGGTTCACTTTCCTTTGCAGTTGTCATCAAGGCTTCATGGAGGGGTTAGTGTAAATTCTATGTTGGCATATCCTAGGATCTATTCTGGTTAATTTGGAATATGACCAAGCAAATGCTTTCAACCATTTGTTTACCATCTTCAGCAGCCTTTCTTTTTGTTGAGGAGCGAGCTTAACATTAATGATTACTGGTTTGCCATTTTGGAGAAATGTATATTCCATATTGGTGGGCAATGGTTTTAATTTGAGGGGCTCTTACTTAAAATCATCAGGGATTTCCAACTTTCCCTAGTTGATATTTTCGATGTTAGGACTTGGAAGTTGGTGATGGACTTGCTCTAATGTATCTATGCTATTGATATAGGAAAAAGTCAAGCTCTCAGTTGGTTTCATGCATAGAGTTGAATTTCTCTCTCGGTCAGCTATTAGCCATTGCATGCCTTCCTATCTTGTGGCTACTACATATAAGCATATTTTTATGTTAGTTATTTGTGCACACTAGTTGCATGCAGGCAATGTTAAACGTTGTACAAACTAGGACTTCTGCATGCAATTACACCCTGTATCACTATATGTGATGCATGGAACTTTCTTCTTCTTGATCTTTCCAAATGTATTTTCTTTTGATATTTCTAAGGAAAGATCACGTATTCCTAGGCATGCATCAATCGTGCTTAGCCATGCTCTTCCCATTATGATTGGGAAGTCCCCCTTACAATTGTTGACTTGAATCACTAGAAAATTGGATGGATACGACCACCCACAAATAGTGGTGACAATGTCCTCCACTAGTCCTAATGGGATAGTGATGGACTGGTTGGCCAACTCTAAATGAATGTTACTCTTTTTTAGTGGAGGTAGATTCCAAGCTTTGTACATCTCTGGAGAGATTAAGTTAACACTAGAACTTGAATCCAAAAGAGCTTTGCAAGGCTCATTTTCAACGATTTGCAAATATATAAGAGGACTTCCATGATCAAAGAATTTCCTAGGAAGATGAATAGCTTTAATCCAAATGGTAATGGCATGAGTCAACATGGCCATGTGCATTGGGTGCAATTTTTGGTTCGAAGGAAGCTTTGAGGATTCAATCAATGGCGAGGCATTTGGATAATTAGCCACTTGTGGCTATAAGGACTTGGTTGGATTGTTGGTTCTAAAGAAGGTTCTCTTCTTTGTGTGGTTTTTTGAACCAACAGTAGGTTGAGGATTGATAGCCCTTGTAGCATTACGTTGCTACGGCTGGGCAAGAGGCTCACCTTGCATAGTTGGAGAAGTTGGTAATTGAGCTAAGGGTGGAAGAGATGTAGTCAGATGAGAAGGATAATATGTTTGTGAAACATCACTTCTAGGAGAAGGAGTTCTATAGTACTCATGGGTCTAGTAGTGAGACTAAGGAGCGACATGACTAGTGGAGTCACGTGGAGAGATCGGCTACTGAACGTAGTACCCATATGGGTCAGGTTGACGATAAGGATATTTTTGATGTGGTAATGGAATTCCACATGATTGTGGGTGTTTCCATTATTGATACTATTCATTTGGTTGTGGTGGAGCTCCACTCAAATAATATGTCAAGGGTTGGTGGAATTCCCTAGGATTACCTTGAGAATAAGGTAATCTTTTGGGTGCTTGTTGTCTGTTTAATTATGGGTTTAGTGCATACATCCCAAACTCTTGCAAATGTGAGACTACTGGGCAATATTATTTAGGATGGTCATATTGGCATATCTCACATCTGCCATCATTTTCTGTGTCCAAATCCACAACCTCTTTAATGATGGCAACTTTGCCCTGACCTTTGTTACACACAGACTCAACTTCTTTCTTTTTGTTTCTCTCTTAGTCACTACTTTGCTGTCTAGACTCCTCAACTATTTTTAGAATGGTTTAAAATTTATCATTTAGGGAGTTCCACATTTGATCTACCTTTGTGGATACATCTAATGCAAATTTTCGAATGGGCAAAGTCTTCCTATTCATCATCTCTTCGAGTGGTGACT
>MNCI01000202.1:13670-28046 GCA_015680685.1 Gnetum montanum
GGTAGTAGGGCATCAACACATATACGCCAATGCATCTAGCATTCATCAATAGGGATGCATCAATGCAGCTACTCAACATATGGTGCTTTATGACAAGCTCACCCTCTATATGATTTATTTTTGAACCTACACTACTTTCTAATTTGTCCAAAACTTTTCTTTTCTTTCCAAGCTTTGTAAAAATGACAACCTCTCTTCATGGAATCAGATTTGTGGGAAAACCAACATTTAATTCTACTTTTCGAAGTTTCTTACTTTTACTCCTTTCTTTGCTTTAATTAGATCCCAAACTTTCATTGCATTTATTAGATCTACATCTTTTGCAACTATAAAAGCATTACCTAATAATTGATTCTTTCATTCATGCAATCTTTTCACTACTTATTGAAGAGTAGAAACTACACCATGAAAATAAATATTACTAGTACTCATAGAGGTAGTAATAGCTATAATAATTGAATTCCAATATTCAAGTAAAGAGTTCAAAACAACATGACAATTCACAAGCTTTGGAATTATCATTTATATTTTTCAAATTTAACAAAAGCAACTATCATATCATTTAGATGATCATGCAAAGATGCCCCTTCTTTCATCTTTACATTAAAAAATTTTTGATAAATATAAAATTGACTCAAACCTAAAGCTTTATGTTGTGTGGTGAATGTCAAAGCATCAAAAATGGCAAAGATCTTCTTATTCATGTTCAAAACATTAAGAAGAAGATCTATGCAAAAGATTATGTATCCAATTAAAAGGATCCATGATTGGTTAATGAATAGATGAAGGATAAAAACTTAGAAAGGGGTAGAGCCTCCAAGAAAATGTAAAGAATGGAAGCTCAAGCAAAAGAAGGTCTTCACTACTGCTATTACAAATGAATAGGTTGTTGATGAGTGGCGAGGTACCCCTACACTCAACCATATGAATACGAGCGTAGCACACGTGATCTAGTCAAACTCTGTAGACTAAGTGCCTACATGCCCCATGGAACACTTAGGGTTAATCATTTGTTGACTTCCTAGACTTACTTGTAGTTGTCACAGTGTATGGTTAAGTAAGTCTAAGGTATATGATTTTTATGCTTTTTATGTTTTTGTCTCCTATGCTAACAAGGTGAAGGGTTGAGAAAATAATTGCTAACTCTAACTAATGAATTAATTCTAAATTACCTAGCATCAGCATCCATTCCCACTTACTGTACACACCCTGAACCGATGCAACCATGGTTACCAAACGCTAATCGTTGCTGGGATCACCATGCGTAATGCACGTGCTCGAAGTAGTCGTACTGAGGCACTTAACTAGGACAGAAGGGTTGAGAAGGATTTAATAACCAATAAAGCATGTAAATAATAGATAATAAATAATAGTAAATAAAATCCTATTCCCTACACTGCAAGGTTTATCCATGAAGCTCATCTTTATTGTCGTACACAAACTTGTGTTCAGGTACAATGTCTACTCAAATAAAGATCTATTCACTTTGGGACTCCTACTGCGGGCACATGGAAAATATTCTATCTCTGGAGTGATCAATCTGCCAGAGTTTCCCTACTATTTAGCCTAGGATAAGGAAACAAGGAAGAGCCGCCTCTTATTTATAGACTTTGTGGTGCACCGCGATATCGCGTACACGACATCGCGGGGGACGACGTAATATCGCGTACGTTATATCGCAAGGGATGAAATATCGTGGCCCATGTGATGTCGCGTTCCATCATACCCCCATGACTAAATGAAAACTCATCCTCAATTTCCTTACAATAATATCAGGAAGCTATGGGATTATTGAATCAAATGAAACTAATGAGATGACATGTGAATGGATCATCATTACAAGACACAAAAAAACTAGTGTTCATGACAACAAGAGTGAATACCTTATTACATTGACATCAGGCCTCATTTGGCAGCTTCAGAGAAAAGAGAAGAGAGAAGAGAGAAGAAGTCTTGTTGCTGCCAATGCCAAGATTGCACCTTTCATTGTCCATCCGCAAGTGCATCATCGATCTCATTCCTTGCAAAGCTATTTCAGTACTGCTCCATTCCAAGTGCTCCCTCCCAATCCAATCTATTGTTGCATGATCTCCATCTACACACATAACACAGTCTTATATTAGCAAGGGTAAATGAATTATCATGTAATTGATACCTTGCTTTGGTGAACGATCAATTGGCTGGGTTGTGGTATGGCCGATTATGGATCTGGAGATATATTAATGATGACTACTGAAGGTGTAGGGGTTAGGAGAAAATCAAAAAAATTGGGCCCCGTACCCCCATGACTAATCATGAACCGCCGGTAGCGAGAGAATGGAAAAAAAAAGAATAAGAAAGATGAACAAAAATAGACAACAGTAACATTGATAAAGTGGATGCCAAGATGGAAATGAACAAAATAAAATGGATTGCAAAATGTTAAGGGAAAGGAGTTAACTAGTGCACCAAATAGGAATGCTAGTGGGTCCTCCCCAAAGCAAGCTCATGCCCTTAATGCCCTGACAAACCCACATTCAAAGAATCCATAGGCTCTAGAAATGTCCTTTGGAACAAAAGTTAAAGTCTTAATCGGAAGAATTTACCAAAAAGAAAATGATGTATCTACCAAAATAAACACTAATGATACAACCAGCAATGACATGAACAATGGAGAGAAGGATAGAGAAAGGAGAATGGAATGGAATCCCAAGAACAAGGTGGTGTACAGCCCCTTATGTGTTGCATAATTAATGTGACGTGGAAAATCTCATTCCAACTCTGACCTCAAACCGACCACATCCAGTGACTTCGCATCAATGCATTCAACCAATCAATCCTCGTGAATAACAAGAATGCCTACACCCAAGAGCCACTACCATTCCGATGAAACAAAGGAGGGAACGGGAAGCGAGAAGAGCCTTAGTTAGAGGGAACATTTTTGGTTCCATAACCAGTGCTTGTAGCCCAAGGGATTATTTCGTCTAAGGGGTGTGCTTTGAATTCTCACTTTTATTTTTGTTTTGTGTTTTAATGCGTGAGAACCACACCATGCAAAGACTTCTTATTTTTATGTTTTCAGCTTCCGATAATTGGGTAACATCAGAATGGTAAGAAAACTTAAGAAGAAAACATCCAAGCACCCAAGAGAATGGCCAACACAAATACATCAAGTTCCCTTGAAGTCATACCCTTTTCAAACCTTGAGTCCTTCCTTAGTTTGAGAAATTCCCAATCACTGATTCGTTAAAGTTCTTATTAGGAAGGAACTGTACAGTTCCAAGGCAAGAGAGACCATAGACTCGTGGATGAATGGATGAAGTGAACTCATTTCCTGCCATATCACAAGAAACATACCATAGTATCAACATCATAACTTCAAGGTAAAAATCAAACATTAGCAATCAATAAGAAAACAGTTCATACTGTCATGGAGAACACTTATTGGGTGACAAACTTACAAGGTGGGTAACACACACACAAACACACACACAAAATGGAAAAGTATAACAATGTTGTAAAACAAAAACAAGAAAAGTTAAAGAAATTTGCAAAACAAAAACAACCACCCACAAAACTATAAAATAAAAACGTGTAAAACAAAAATGTGTAAAACAAAAACGTGCAAAACAAAAGCGTGTAAAATAGAAATGTGTTAAACAAAAACGTGCAAAACAAAAACATGTAAAACAAAAATGTGTTAAACAAAAATGTGCAAAAAAAAACGTGTAAAAAAATCTGTTAAACAAAAACTTAAAAGAACTGAGGGCCTCCAATGATCAGCATAGGTGGCCATCTCCCCCATGACTGAATGGAAAGGGAGAGATCCAAAATAATGAGCGCCTATTTGAATTTCATAAAAGTGCCCAACTTCTCCCTACTGATGTTCTCAGATTAAGGGGTGGAAGTTGGCGACACTCATATTCCAATGTGTCTATGCCTTCGTTGTTAACATGAGTTGTTTCCTCAGTTCGTTCTGTGCATATTAGGTTTCTCTTTCTAGTAGCTATCAACCACAGGGTGTCTACTACTAGTGTGGTTGCTACATACAGGCACCTTTGAATTTGTATTTTTTGGGCACATCAATTACATGGAAGAGATGCTGAACATTCTTCCATGTCATCACCCTCTGAGTCACTGTATGTGATGCAAGGAACTTTCTTCTTCTCGATCTTTCCATATATGTTTACCTTAGATATCTCCAAGGAAAGATCACGGATCCCTAGGTACACATCTATTGTACTTAGCTATGGCCTTCCCATTATAATTTGGAAGCCCTCGTTGTTACTGTTAACTTCTATCACCAGGAAGTCAGCTGGGTATGACCACCCACACACAGTGATGATGATGTCCTCCACCAATCCTAAGGAAATGGTGATGGACTAGTCAACCAGCTTCAATTGGATGTTGCTCTTCTTAAGTTGGGGCAGGTTCCAGGCTTGATACATTTCTCATCATATTAAATTGACTCTGGAACCTAAGTCAAGAAGAGCCTTATGTGGTTTGTTCTCGGCAATTTGTAGATATATTAAGGGGCTCCCAGGATCAGAGAGTTTCCTAGGAAGGTGGCCTACCTTGATCCAGTCAGTTATGGTATGCGTTAACATAACTGTATGCGTACAGCTCTGTTGTTGGACTGAAGGGTGCTCCAAAGTTTTAGATGGTGGAGGAGTATACATAGACTCAACCACTTGTTGTTGCAAGTGCTTGTCTGGGCTTTTGGTTCTAAAGAAAGGCCTTCTTTTTTTACAGTTGTCAAAACTAGCAGTAAGTTGAATATTTATAGTTCTCGCAGTGTTACGTTACTGCGGTTGAGTAGGGAGTTCCCCTTGCATTATTAGAGCAAGTTGTATGGGAACTACAGGTGGAAGAGGTGCGGATGGAGTTGGAGGATGGGATGAATGTGGAATGTCTCTCGGAGGAGAAGAAGTCCTCCTAAAGTACTCCCAAACTTGGTAGTGACGTTGGGGAGTTGTGTGACCCTTAGAGTGACTTGGAGAAATTGGCTGCTACACATAATATCCATATGGATCTGGCTGCCGGTAAGGTTACTGTTGTGTTCGCAGTGGCATCCCCCATGACTGTGGGTGTTGCCACTGCTGATGCTATCCGATGGGCTATGGTGGTGTTCCACTTGAATAGTACGTTAACGATTGGTGGAACTACCTTGGGTTACCTTGAGCATAAGGTAACCTTTGGGGTGTTTACTGTTGGTTAAGTCTCGGATTAAGTGCATACACCCCAGACTCCTATAGATTTCAGATAATTGAAAAACATCTCTTAGAATGGTCATATTGGCAAATCTCACATCCACCGTCATCATCTGTTTTTGAATCCATAGCCTCATTAGATATAGTAATTTTCCCCTTACCCTTGTTATATGCAGGGCCAGAATTTCTCCACTTTTTCTTACCTTTGTCACTACTTCATTCCTTCTTAGACTCTTCTACGATTTTCAAGACAATTTCAAGTCTAGAGTCTAAGGAATCCCACAATTGATCCATCTTAGCTGATAATTCTATTGTTAGCTTTTGAATCAACAAGGTTTTTCTGTTCACCAACTCTTCGAGTGGTGACTCATCCTCTTCATCCCAAAATTTCACTCCCTTCTTTTGAAGGGAAGGATCACGGTTGTATTCTTCTGCACTCTCTCTTTTTCGTAGCTCACCTTCTTCTTTTGCTACTTGTTCCAACATGCGATGAAATTCTTACGCTCTAAGTTCTCATAGTCTCCCTTGGTTGTAAGTACCAAGGGTTCTTCTAGTTTCATGCCTTAGCCCATCCATGATGTGGCGAAGTTGGTCCCATTGTGTGTAACCATGGCCCCAGCAACGATGTAACAATGTGTAGTAGCGGCCCATGGCAGCATCCAAGGGTTCATGATTACCTTTCTTCTATCCTTGGACCTGCTTACGCAAATTAGACACTCTGGAGTACGTCTGATATTTATCATTGAAGAGTTCTAACATCGTACTACCTCCTGATAATTTCCGATTCTAAGGACTGATTCCAACTCTCTGCTTCCTTGGTGAGTGTCCTGGGAAACAACTTAAGTTTTTGCCACTCGTTTTCTATGTTCTGCAAGGAGCAAGCATCGTGGAATGCCTGTAAATGATGTTGCGGATCTAAGTTGTATCCTCCTTCAAAGCATGGGATATTATTCATGTCTAAGCGCTTGATCTGACAGTCTTTTTGATACCTTGTTGGAATTCTTACTGCCTCCGTTATGTCAAGCATACTTCAGGTTGCAAGTAGGGGCTCTTCATGATCATCTCTTTCATGATGCCTATGATGTCTTCGTTGTTCCCTACTTTCCTTTCGTTCATGCCATTGTCCTCTCTCTCGACTTTCCCGTCGAGGTCTCTCATTTTTTCTACCTCTATCCTCACCATTATGTTCATGGTGGTTGCGCCCAGATGTGGAAGGAGAGGGTGAGTGATGAGATGAAGCAAAAGAAGAAGGGAAACCATTGCCATGGCGATGTTTCCTACCTTCTCTTTGGCTACTACAACCCCAATCATGATTACGATCTAAGTGCCCATCCTTATCATGAGTTGTTATTCCCTCTATGAACAGTTGGCATTCACGGGGATCAGAACCAGTGTTATGTATCGTTGATCGTAAATTCTGATACCCAACCTTCTCACCATCATTAGGAGGGGGAACATCATTTGATAGAGAACCCGTTATAATGGGTTCATCATCTCCTATTTCTCTAAGGATGTGTGGACCTTTTCCCTTCAACAGTGTATGTTGGCTCTCCTGCCTTGAATCCCTCATACGTTGCACTGCTGTGGGATGATAATCCCTCATGTCAAAGTCTTCCGCAACATATTCAGCATACAATTTTGTCATGCCAATCTGTGCCAAAGCATGGAGAAGCATGTTAGGGACTGATCGATCTGGAGGTAACACGATGTTACCTTGCAAATCTCTCCATCGTAGTTGTTCGTCTTGATGGAAGATAAAGGTAAAGTTTGGAATATACTCATCGGGATGAGTATAGACTATCCGGTATTATTAAGGACTTGGCAGATTTCGGTTATGTGTTTTTGATTGTCGACTGTTTTGTGTATTATCCCTAGGTGGTGAGTTGCTTTTGTTAGAAGAAGACATTGTTATTTATCGGTGTGCTAATTACCGTTATATAAATTTTTGTTTAATTAACCCGAAGGCTCATTTAGGCTCCCCAACGATGTGAGTGATATCCTATGTTCTATTCAGCGCACAAACACTTAGTCCCCAGTAATGGCGCCAATGATGAGTGGCGAGGTACCCCCACACTCAACCATATGAATACGAGTGTAGCACATGTGATCCGGTCGAACTCCGCAAACTAAGTACCTACATGCCCCATGAAACACTTAAGGTTAATCATTCGTTGTCTTCCCAGACTTACTTGTAGTTTTCATGATGTATGATTAAGTAAGTTTAAGGTATATGATTTTTATGCTTTTTATGTTTTTGTCTCCTATGCTAACAAGGTGAAGGGTTGAGAAACTAATTGCTAACTATAACTAATGAACTAAGTCTAAATTACCTAGCATCAGCATCCGTTCCCACTTACCATACACACCCTGAATCGATGCAACCATGGTTACCAAATGCTAATCATTGCTAGGATCAGCACGCATAACGCACATGCTCGAAGTGGTCATACTAAGGCACTTAACTAGGAGAGAAGGGTTGAGAAGGATTTAATAACTAATAAAGCATGTAAATAACAGATAATAAATAACAGTAAATAAAATCCTATTCCATGCACTACAAGGTTTATCCACGAAGCTCATCTTTATTGCCGTACACAAACTTGTGTTCAGGTACAATGTCTGCTCAAATAAAGATCCATTCACTTTGGGACTTCTACTGCGGGCACATGGAAAATATTCTATCTCTAGAGTGATCAATCTACTAGAGTTTCCCCACTGTTTAGCCTAGGATGAGGAAACAAGGAAGAGCTGCCTCTTATTTATAGACTTAGCGGTGCACCATGATATTACGTACGCGACATCACGGGGGATGACACGATATCGCGATGGATGCGATATCGTGTCCCATCAATTGTTCATATTCACCTCACATCTCAACTACTTTTATACATCACTAAAGTTTAGATAGAAGTAGGGTTCACTCTATTAGCTTCTAGTAAAACAACATATGCTTCAAGCTTGTATGTAAAGCTACTTAAATGGAGAGGACCCATGGTTTGTATAGAAGTTTGTAAGCTTTTAAATACAAATCTCCACAATAGTCTTCTAGAAGATTGGTGTATCGCTAGCGTAGAGTGGCAATGTTTTTTAGAAAAGGCGATAGAAATAATCATAGCAATTATACACTCATTATGATTAGTCACCTCATTGCAAAATTATTAAGCAGTATACTTAAAAAAAGGCTTAATAATTGGGCAAAATTAAATAATGTTCAAGCAAGTTCACAAGTAAGTTTTAGGTAACATTGCTTCACAATGAAGTTAAAGGACTATCTAATAAGGGGTACCTTTGCTTTGTGGATTATTCCATAGCTAATAACTCTATTATTTAGTATAAATTATGGAGGTAGTTGAAGAATATCAAGACTTTACTCCCAAAGAACTTATGTCTACCATCCAAAAGTTGTATACTTTAGTATAAATTATATTCTTAAATAATAATACATAGAAGAAATTAATTCTACATAGCAATATTGGGCTGAAACAAGGATGTCCACTTTCATCCACTTTATTTGATATCTTCATTAATGAATTAGAACAATAGATGTCCTTTTTGTAGTAGATTCTATTAAAATTAGAAATTTTCCTTTTGAGTATTTTAAGGTTTGTTGATAATGTAGTTATTATAGCAAAAAATTAAAGTTCAAATGAATTATATGCTTCAAATTTTAGATGATGTTTATATTATCTCAAGGATGAAAGTTAATGTTACCAAAACTAAAATTATGGTGTATAGTACAAGACCTTTTGTAGATGATTGTTATTTTGGGTTAAAGCAATTTGAAATTTTATCCTCATATAAGTACTTAGGCATCTTGATTTTAAATAGATATTCTTGACAAGATTGTATTACTCAAAAGATCTTAAACAATATGAATGCTTTATATTCAATTTGTAGTAAATGTACACAAAAATATATTTAGGCATAGGATATTCACAAACAAATGTACAATCACCTTGTTCATGCAGTTTTATTTTATGGGTGTGAAACTTGGGTGTCCAAGAATAATTTTTCTTGCAAGAATTTTAGGTAAAGACCCAAACTTCACATTATATTTTATTAGTAAAAGTATACATGTTACCTATAGAAATTGTAACTCTTCAAAAATTTCTATAATTTTATAAAAAGATGCTTCCTAGGAATAGTGTCCACCTATCCATATAAGTTTATAAGGTCACCTAGGAAAATAGGATGGTTTAGTGATGAAAAATGACCTCAAAAATAGAATATGAAAGATCAAGATTTAAATTTGAACTAAGGATTTAAAAATAAGGACCAGACAAAAAGGCATTGAAACATAAGTGGGAACCACCATATGGAAGAAATAAATCTTATTTTGAGCAAATTAGAGGAGGTTCCTTAACAAAAATACCTACTTATTTATTTGCTGTTATTTCTAGATAAAGCAAATTTGCAATCACATATGCTTGTGTAGGATCACTATCTATTGATGGAAATAGAGAGATGGATCAATCTTTAAAGAGAGTAACACACTTGTAGATTTTTTGTATGTGCAGTAGTAGAAGATAAAGAACATATCTTTGTAAATTATCTTTTTCTTAATGCTCTTAGACTTAAATATAGTATTCACACAATAACTTTACCATATTTATTTGAGGTGGTATAACTTTGGATCATTTTTTTTATGTTGTGTTCAAACCCTATTATAATCATATTAAAGCCTTCTAAAATTTATTTTGTGTCCTATAGAACCTTTGATCCTTTGTGGCCTTACAAAGATGTAATTAAGCATTTCCATTCCAAATTTGAACTTCATGGACATTACATAGTAAATGAATCTTCCTATTGTAAACTATCAAGGGCTTAGGCATTTAAAGTAGCCATAGTAATAAAAGTCTAGCCTTACACCCCCAATTTAAGATACATTCCATTCTATTCCATTAGAGAAAAACTTGTCAAATATATCAAGGAACTTTCACTGGATGTAGTAGAGGTAGGAATTAAACCCAATACCACTCCACCAAGAGGTAAGTGTCTTGACCACTATGCTATACCCCTGAGTGTTAAATTTTTTCTTACAATTTTTTAAAAATCTATAACCCAATGGATAAATTTTTTAATAAAATATTATATGCCAAAGCCCTTAAGACTAAACTAATTAAGTTAACAACACTATAAAGAATTTTTTCCTCTAGCTTTAAATTTATTTTTAAATAGCGGTTATTTTTCTAGATTTTCATCATCATCTTCCTAAAAAATTGATTTAAAAGTGAAGCCTAACATTTCTTCTTAATCCCTAAAGTGATTCAAAATCTTTCTTACTAGTTTTAATGAGAATAAAAGGGTTAAAAATATAAGCTGCTCTATTCTTGTTATTGTCAATTATTGCACATGAACTTGGACAGTTGTATTTTAAAATAAGTCATAGGGTTGCAAAAAAAATTTTAGACTCAAAAATATTTTAAATTCAAGAGTCAAGATAAAAAGGTATAAAAAATTTTAAATCCACAAGGCACTAATAGTGTGCATGCCAAATTTTATCTTGAATGCCACAGTGCTAACTTTTTTCTTGCAATTGATGCTAAGAAAATTGCATAGTCTAAGATGAAAATATTATATAGTTTTTATAGTGCAATAGTTAAAGGATCATTACTAGATTCCTAGAAGGGTTGGTGAATATCAAGTGGTTACATTTTAGGTTAAAATCCAAGTCTAATGACTTAAGAAGCAAACATCTTATCATCACTCCAAGATGGAAATTTAAATCTTTAATGATCATTTTGGTGCATTCATCTAGGTTAATTTGTTAAAAATAGCAAAGAATTTTGTAGATATATATTTAAGGACTATGGCATGATGTCAATTTGTGTCATAGCTCTTACATATATATTTTTACTATAGCCTGAAAAGAACATATGTTTCACATACAACTTAAAATCAAACTTGTACCTATAGTTAAATTTTGTTAGGCTCCAACACCCTCCATACTTGTAATATGTATTTAGATAGCAAGGTGTTAGCCTAGTCGTAAGACTCTTAAATTTATAAGTCAGAGTTATGAGTTTGATTTTGATGGGTAATACTAAGTTATAAAGCTCTAATTTGATTAATTTTGATCAGCAATACTAAGCTATAAAATTCTAATTTCAACCTTAGTGAGCCATTCTTGATTATTCTACGAAGCCTCAGGAATTAGCAGTAACGGTTTTAGCATTGATCTAACATAGTAAGAGGTCTAGCATTAATATTATGTACAATGCTGCTAAATTCAATAGGTGATCCTTTAAGTAGATCCATTGTTTCTTTTCTTTTGTATGAATTGCCTAATGATTTATATAAATGTATTACTCAAAAATTTCTAGAAGGTATGTTTTCGTGAAAATTTTGGATTATTTACCTCATTCCTCAAAATTTTTAAATCATTTAAATATGGTTTGGAAAGAACAAGATTTGTGATGAGCGATAAGGCACCCCTACACCCAACCATATAAATCATAGAGTGCTCACATGTGATCTAGTTGAATTTCATGGACTCTCTCATTTCCAATGCACTAGTCTTCTAGGAAGTGAACTTTATCCTAATGGTCATTCATTGTCTTCCCAATTACACTTGTGAAGTACAAAGATATGGTTAAGTGTAATCGAGGCATATGATTTTTACCATTTTATGTTTTATATTCTTTGGTGCTTGTAGAGAAAGATAAAGTAATTTAATGACCAATTTGGTTTAACTAACTAACTAATCTCTAACTAGTCCTAACATAAGCATCTAGTCCCACTTTCCATACACATCCTAAACCCACATATCCATTGCTGGGTTACCAAGTGCTACGCTACTGAGCACACCAAGCAATAATGCTACTAGGATTACCAAGAGAATATGTGTTATGCTCGAAGTAATCGTACTTATGTATTTAATCTATCTAGCTTATCTTACTTAACTAGCTTAATTACTAGAAAACATTAAATAAATAAATAAAAGCATTAAATGCATGACTAAATATCTAAACTATCCATAACACTACAAGGTTTATCAAGAAGCTCATCTTTATTGCCATACATACTATCATGCTTAGGTACAACAATGCTCAAATAAAGATCTATACACTCAATGACTTCTATTGTGGGCACTCGGGAAACTATTCTAACTATTGAATGAAAACATTGCAAGAGCTTCACTACACTATGATTGACTAATGCCATAAATGCAACTAGTGAGCATGTATTTATATGAAAAAATAGACCCTACATTGACAGGGCTGCGTCAACACATGAAACAATGCATTAATGAGGCCTAATCAATAGGGCTACATCAATAGGGCCAAATAGATAGGTCTGCATCAATGGGGCCTCATCAATGTAGTCAAACATGATCCATAATACCCCCACGACTAGATGAAAATCATCCTCAAGTTTCTTTACAAAATTGGAAAGGTATGGAATTATTGACTAATGGAAGACTTCACAAATTGACTTGATAAAATTGAATGCTTGAGTGTACTAATCAACACATTATAAAAATTGTGGTGTTCATGGCACAAAATTAAACACCATGACATAACTTTGCAAAAATTGGATAACACATCCTTTAATGATGTGAAGTTGGTTGAGAAGATCAAATAGTCCTAGGCAGTGGAGGTTTCTAAGGCTTTGAAGAACCTTCACCAGCTTTAGACATGTGTAGGCTAAGGCGGTTGTGGCTATCCTACTACTACTACAATTTTTGGGGAAAGATGAAAAGCATCGAGCAATGCTTTTATTTTTTCCTCCTTACTCCTAGGATCATGCACAGTCCACACAGCTTTGCCAATGTGGGCTAAAATTGGCACATTCTAAGGATAGGAAATTGCTAATAATAGCTCCTTAACATTAATGAACCACACAATGAATTACCTGTGTTCGATATCAAACACCCTAACTATGTTTTGCAACTCCTAGTAATCATTCATTCTCTTGGCCAAGTTCTTAATAGTTAATTGTTGATTGACAAATCATGCTTGGAGAACCTCAAGTTCAATGTTTGTCATCTCAAGCTTTTGCTTGGTATCCTTAGGGAGCTTGAACTTGGCCTCAGATAGCAAGTACAAGCTAGCCACCTACTTTTCAAGTTTGAAGCATAGCTATCCAATGATTAGCATTGCTAGGTTTGCATAGCATAGATTTTCCAGTTCCATATACTCTATCATTTCTTCAATTTGTAACTCCTCCAAACAGATCTCTACTCTATTATAGGCATCGATTCCATCAATGATGGTCTTCCACATCTCTCTTCCTTGCTAGAGTTACTGGAGGACCTCATTTACTTTTGCCTTAGCCATTTGAATATGCTTTTCATTCACTTCCTTCTATAAGCCAACCTAGTCCCTATAGTGATTCTTGACTCTTTCAAATTTGAAAGCCTCATTTTTCCAAATAGCAATCTCAATGGTAGATTTTTGGTGTAAGGCTCAAACTCCCTCCATAGATAGATTACAATTCTCTGTGGCCAATTTCCTTAGTTTTGTGTTTACCCTAGCGAGCTACCCTTGCTATTCATGAATAAATTCTTGCATCTATTATTTTTGTGCATCAACGTTGTGCAGGCAATGATTCTCTATGGTTAGTGATTCATTTTCTTAGTGCATCTAAACCAAGTAATTTTTTACCAATGCTATGGACTAGTTGAAGATGGCTATTACCTTTTCCTCCTTAGCTTATTTTAATAAATTTTTGAAAAGCTTCATCTCTAGTTATTGTTGGGCTAAGAAGTGTAGAATTTGCAAAATGGGCACATAGTTCAGCAACTTCCATAGCCAAGTGTTGGTTTTGTGCTTGAGGCATTTCAAGTTGCCCTTCTAGGATGATGCATTTTCCCTTTTCTTCTAATAGATCCAACTAGGTTGTAGTAATGTTGTCCGAAAAATCAAAGATATCTGAAATCAGTTGCCTGATCCCCACCAGTTGGTCTAGTAACTTTTCGTGCTAGGCTACACTCAATCTTTCACTGACCATGCCTACAAACATCTATACATCACAAAGTGTAGGTATATTTGGTATAAACATGATAGGTGCATTAAGTGAATCTGTGACTTAGTCAACAACTACTTCAATAGCAGTCTCCTACCCTTGGTGTTGCATCACCAATATAGTTGCCCCCTCACCCTCCTCCAAGTGCAACAAAAAAGAGACATCATTCCCAAGGATTTTTAAAAATAAATGGTATTCTCAAATTTCACACAAACATTGA
>MNCI01000205.1:0-17312 GCA_015680685.1 Gnetum montanum
TTCTAACCCCTGAAGCCTTTTTATAGGATTCAAAAGGTAGATATTTCGAAATATCTTAGCTAACTTCTCTCCCAAGTAAGGAAGTTATAACTTTCCCAACAAGTTAGGATATATTACTTGCCCAACAAGTTAGGATATATTACTTGCCCAACAAGTTAGAAAGTTGTAAGTTATACATAAAGTTAGGAGAAAATCATGCTAACATTGGCATGTGTAAATATTACAAATATTGCTTTTATAAGTAAAAATAATAATTTTTTAAAAAATAAATCCAAGATATCCAATTTATTTTAATTATTTTATTTAGGATTTTAATTACTAAATGTTATTAAGCCCTAGTAATTCTCATGAAAGTAATTTAGCATCCACCTTAGTGTAGACGTTGGTGTTGGCGGTTGTATGGGTTTTTAAATGAAGAAAGCCAATCCTTGTAAATTTGTATAAATAAATCATTTGTAGTTGCATTTTAAATCTATGTAAAATTTGCTGCTGGATTCCTTGGGAAAATGATCACTGAAAAAAGAAATTTGAATCTGGTGGTGGTTACTTTGTGCCATTATGAACACCTCCAAATGTGAAGGCCGAATGTGAAGGTGCTAGGCCTAGAACTGCCCAATTTCTGCAATCAGTTTCAAATTATTCCACCTTGTGTCATCCTCAGCTAGAACCGTATGTCAACCACCACTGCAAAAGAAGGCTTTGCCACTACATCTGGTAATGTTGTTGTGTTGTGTTCAGTTGCTGAAGAATGGAGGAGGAAGATTTTTCTTGGGAACCATATGATGTAGGAGCAGAGGTTGAATTTAACAAGCCAACCCAAACTGCTAACATGTTTCCAGCTAATCCATGTGAAATTTCCATCATCAATGTTTTTGGCTTGACCATCCTTATATCTTCTCAAAACTTGGAGCTTAACGTCACATGTAAGCAACGGACGGACGCCTATAGCAACTCCCTACTTGTCAATGCTCTGGTAGTAACGCCTGCATCACTATGAGTGATGCCATGGTAGAATCCAACAACAGGTTCTGTTATAGTTTCCATTCCATGAACAAACTGCAAGCAGTGATGACCGAATGCTAGGGTAGCGAGGTCTGTTAAAGTGGTTGTGCTGGACCTTTTACAGAGTGCACCCATGGATTAATTTCTACTTGCCATGGGGCATCTTCTTCACTTGCTACTGCTAGCTTGATGTTGCCGCATCTGAATCATATGTAATTAAAGCCCATTTTTGGCACCAAGATGAAGATGGCATTAGCCATGGTGTAGGCGAAGGTGGCCGAGATGGAGGTAGTTGAACTAGCGCAAGAGCCAGCGGCTTAGGCAATACTAATCAAACAATACAGCTTCCACATTCATCATGCTACAGAATTTCTTTTGCTACGCACCACAACATCAGATCCACCACTAGGGTTTGCAGTTGTTAGAGTTTGTAGTGTCTCCAACGTGTATTGCATCTTGGAAATTTAGTTAGGGTATTGTCAATGTAGTAGCGATTTGTAAGCTTGTCTATGTTGAGGCATGGGGTGCTTGAGAAGAGTGCCACATACTCCACTCACTGTTTCTCATTACACTTGTCCACGGTCATAGCGGCCAACTCCTGTACAGATTCAATAGTGTTTGCTCTACCATCCCCATTACAAATTTTTGGGGAGCTTTCTAGTTTTCAGTTTCAAGCCATATTAGAGTAGCAGGGCATCATTTGCATCCATTTTGTATTACGATGTGAATGTTGCTTAAAATTTTACCATTTATGGACTTCACCTGCAACAATTTTCTAACCAAGGCCTCTTACCATAGCAAAGTTGACATAATTTTTTCCCTCTTTTAATTTTCAATGGTGATTTTTCTTTTCTTTAAAATTCTTTGAGTGGTAACATTGGCAAAATACCTGTCTTAAATTCTCTGCTTGTGCTCAGGGAAACAGGAGTTCCTCGGAATGAATTTACATGTTTATGCCAGGCTTAGAAATAGAGATGGAAAGTAGGCATTGAGATTATCAGGATATTCATCAGTAAAGTCCAGTGGATCATAATATATATATATATATGTTGCCTTGTGAAATGCAATGCTGATAATTATAGAGGGAGCCACTTCTCCAACTCTCAAATTGCAAAAACCATTAACCAATTCTATCATGTCAACTGTTCCATGAAATGGCCAAAATGTGCCAACATTTATGAGTTAGAGTAGCAATATATCTTGTGATTGATCTATTAATGTGTGGTTTGTATGATGTTTGATAATGTTGTATGGATAAAAATGTATGGGTATGATTGTAAAAATACATGTCGTACCATGGAAATATGTTTGATTATGCATGATAGTAATTATATTTATGACTATGTGTTGGCTATGTGTTCACTTCAATAGAATTATGTTAGTACTATATGTAATATTGTATGTGCTTGTATTACTTAGAGTGCATGTCAGATTGACTATTATTGTAGATTGTTTTAAATCCCATTTTGTCCTCTAGTGAAATACCACTTGGTCATCTAGCAAGGAAATTGTAAATTCTTTTCACTTAGTTTTATTCTGATACTATTTTTTTATAGGTGATGACTATAGATGTGTAGATAAGAACCAAGAAGATTATGGAGAGGGATATCTATAGGGACATAATGATGTATATTCTTATGTACATATGTACAATTTTTGTAAATTATTGATATTTGTATGATCCTTATAGTACTTAAATGTATATGATATACATGCTTTTATATACTATGAGATCTATACAAACTTCTAGTTTATGTAGAAACATGCAATTATATACATTGATGTAGCAGTTATATAGATTGATTATATAGTTTGATATTGCAAGATATACATATTGTGTGGTTTATGTTAGTGGATTCTCATGTACTATTGGATTTTTGGGTAGTATCATCCTTGCATATGTAAATAGGAATCAACTAAAATCATTATTGGTAATTAGCCTGAGCAATATGTATCATGAAAATTTATATGCATGATAGCTCATTACGGGATGAGGTGGCATGAGAAATTTGGCTCAACCATAATGCCAAGATCTTTTAAGAAAGTTTCTTGAATCCTACTTATAAAAGCATTAGCAAGTCTATGACCAACTTTCAATTTTGGAAAGATACTTACATATGTGACATGACTACTCTTTATGTGAGGTACTACCAATGGCATGAACCCATTGGCCATGGTGATGTCTGTGTCTCTTCTTCTCTTTCCCTTATAAAGTGAATGGGTTGGGCATACTACTTTTTGAATATGTGTTCCTATCTAGTTTAATAATTTTTTTAAGCCATGGCATTATGGTAGGATCATGTTTAATAAATTTTTTAAACATTATGCCATGGCTTAAAAAATTTCTTAAGCCATGGCTTAAAAGGCATTATTTTGGTTGATGATACTTAGGATTACATCTCACTAGAGTTTGTGGTGGTTATAATAGGCCTCCCCAATGCTAATCTCATTATCTCTAGGATCAAGAAGCAAGGGATGTTGACATGTAACATCCCATATTTTTGGTACCTTAAGCTAGTATTACTTACATTAATTTTTAGGATTGCATAAGTAATGTATATATGAATGTACTTTTATGAGATAGTTATTAGGTGAAATAGTATTCATGTATTTATAATATTGATATAGTCATGCTTTGTACATTGGCCTGGTTGGTTAAGCTAGTAGGTACCATGCATGTTGATAAGGATTTGAGGCTACTTTAGCAATGTGATGGGTTTTATGATTATTTATTATAAATCATTAGTATATTTCAATATGTTTCTGAGAGTACCTTTTTAGGATCATGTGTTTATTCTTTTGTTCATACCAATAGAGTTGGAAATTTTTTAAATTATATGTTAAGCTATAAGTTAGGATTATTGACCTATCCTATGTGTTGGTGGTCTAAAACCTAAACATGAGAGAAGTGTATTTGGTTGAGCTTGTGCTTCATATATCAATCAAGTTACTAAACATCAGGACAAAGAGGAAGTCAAGTTAGATTGAGGATTCTAGGATGAATGGAGGTAAGGATTAATCATGTTAGGATCATCTTTCCTCAACCTCATATGAAACCTAGATGTCCAAGTATCTTGGTGGATGTCTAGGCTAAGAGTAACTAGATTTTAGAAATCAACTTTCATGAAACCTAGATGTTCCAAGCCTTAACCCAAACATCCTAGATTATGAACCTCCTAGGTCTAAGGATTCATGTTTTGATCCTAGTATAGGTGTTCCACTAGAATTTCTTCAATTGTTAATGTGGACATTTCAAACCTTTCAAAACATCTCACCAAAGTTCTATAATTTTCAATGTTGATGTCCAAGCCTTGAATGAGATGTCTCATATAGCTATTAAAGAAAATAAAAAGTCATTTCTAGTCATTTGTTGAGCTTCAATTCTTTATCAAAAAATTTCTTAGGCACAAGGATTATTAAAGAACATGCCTAGATCTTCAATGAAGCAAGAAATCCACAATAATAATTATCTATATCACTTTGGATACAGTAAGGATTTGTATTAGCAAAAGTGTTGAAAGTTTGATTAGTTTGTTAGAAGATACACCACCATTGTTACAACATTGTTCCAAGGTTTATTATCCTGCATGATTAGATATTTTGTATCTTATCATTAATTCATTTACTTAAGTAGTTTGTGTTTAGAGCTTGATATGTAAATTACCTAGTGTGAAAATTATTTATATAAATTAGATTTGTATAATCATCTCGAAAAACTTCACAATTTTCTATATTTCTTAATAACTGTACAAAGCCTAGATTTTCATTGTAATGATATCTTCTTTATAGCCTTGAGGATTTCACTTGGGTAATCAAATCCTTATTCTTACCTTGAGGGGTATGTGAGTTTTCCCTACTAGAATATCAAAATTCTATTTTAATATTGTAAGGTCCTTGGGAGTCCTACAAGATACTAAAATTATTCATCCTATAAGGAGTGTGTAGCATCCAAGGATCTACCATAGTGGTAGCCTCAACCATAGGTTAAATTTAAGTAGAATTTGAAGTTGTAAGATTTACCAAATACACATCAATGACTTCATTTCTTTTTTATGCTTATTTGTAATAGTTTCATTCAAGTGATTTATTGTTATTATAACTCATGCATTCCATGTTCCCTTCTAAGTTAACCAATTCATAGGTGTTATCAAAGCTTGATTACTCTTTCTCTTTTTTCCAATCTAAAAATCCAATGAAATGGAAGGGTAACAAGGGATGTCACTTGCACAACCATATTTTTTTATGACACTAACTATGCCTTTTGAAAGGATTAAGTGCAAATATACTTAGAATTTTTTTAGTTTGACGTGTAAGAGAGTGTTGTTGATTGATATATGGCATCAACAAAGGAACACAAAAAATGTTATGACAATGATAAGAAAGCCTACATGAATGATTTAAATACTAGAAATGAAATATCATCTATATTAACACAAGAATATTACAATAACATTTGCCATTACAAAACTTCCAAAGAAGTATGAGATATCTTGGAGGCCATCTATGAAGGAACTAAAATGGTAAAGCAATCAAAACTTCTTTGGTTGAATCAACTTGAAAATAGTAGGATGAGGAAAGATAAAATAATATATCAATACTTTAATTAGGTACATGATCTTATTAGTTCTATTAGAGGGATAGATCGAGATCTTCTCAAAAATAAAGTTGTTTATAAGATTGTTAGAACTTGGAATCATGAATATAAGATGAAGCTTGTAGATTTGATAAACTTTTAAGTGAACTTATTGCTTATGAAAAGACATTAGTTAAGAAATAAGTATTAAAAGATTATCCCATCACCATCTCCTAAAATCAAGGAAAATAAAAAAACCTATGAAGTCTTAATGTAAGACCTTCTTGTATTATGGAAATGATGATCTAGATGATCCAAAGCTTGCACTACTTACTAGAAGAGTCAATAGGAAGCTTGCAAACTAGGTTAAAGGAAAAAGAGAAAAGACAAAAAATAGAAGTTAAGAAGTAAGCTCTTTGATAAAATGTAAAGGCTCACTTCCTTTGCCAATATTATAAATATTATATTTTGGATATGTAATGAACAAGGACACCTTACCTCCAAATGCCCATGTGTTAAAAGATTATAGGATGAAGTTAAACTAAGGAAGAAAGGAAAATTCCCTATTAGACAATGGGATGATGAAGAAGAAAAAGCTAGTGAAACTAAAGTGATGTAAGGTGATACCTCCAAGTTCCATCTTACATGCATGGCCATAGCATCTAAACTACAAGAAGTGATTAGCACCATTGAAGAAAGGTATGGCTATCTTAAGCAAAATTTTGTAAAATTGCAACATATTTTTCAAAATTCAATAGTAAATTACACCAATGTGAGTATCAACATGAGAGAAAATCATGTCTTACCCTAACAAGTAAAGTCACAATTTTTAAGGCTAAGAATAGTAAGCTAACAATGTTAAATGAGTCTTTAAATTTGTAGGATAGAAAGGAAGAAGAGTTAAAAAAGACTAAACACCTCTCTCCTAAAGAAAAACACCTTACTTAGGAATAAGATTGAGTAGTTTCACAAAATATTTGATCATATAAAATGATTTCTGCTAAAAAAATTTCCATTAGAAAAGCATCACTTAAGAAAATAGTTTAACAATCAAGGAATCCTAATGATAGAAATGGACCATGACATAAATTCATCATGACAAACTCCAATGGATCTACAAGTGGATCAAAAGATATACATCAAATCAAGTATATTCCTTTCTATGTTCTAAAGTTTACTTTCATTGTAAACATGTTGAACATATAAGGACATATTATCCATTTAGAAATGCAATATTTCAAGATGCATCTCATTGGATATCTATGAAGAGATAAAGTAGTAATGATCTATAGGATCAAGGATTAAGGAAATGGATACCCAATGGAGGCCCATAAAAGAAGAAACAAACAGGTAGAATTCAAGGAACCATAAGAACCAATGCATTAAGGAAGCAAGAGATAAAAAGAGCAACAAATGGAAAGGCAATGATAGATAAAGAATAACTCATCCTACACCACTTCTTCACAAGATCAAAGTTTGATATGATTCATATCCAACCAAGTAAATTTCCTTTTAGTTTTTAGGGTAGGATAGTTTAGGTTTTATTTCTTATTTTGTTTTATTTTTCCTTGCTTTCACCATCTTTCCTAGCCTTTGTTAGAATTTTCTAATACATGTTTCACAACACACATGTCCTAGAAGATATCTTCGAGTTTAGGAGGAACATCCATCATATATGTGAGACATTCACGCTATTCTTAAGTTCCCTTAAGCTAGAAATCCATATCAAAAGTAGGACATCCTAGCTGGGTTATTGGAACATCCATCCCAATAGTAGGATGCCCCAGTTGTAATAAAAGAAAAATTTTAAAATACTAGAAAGGCCCTAGGATGTGATCATAAAAAGCATGAAATTCCTCATTTTATCATTGTCCACTCAACTAAAACATCTAAGTGACAAGAAAATCCTAGGAAGAAGAAGAAGGAGTAGGGTCTGAGTAACATGACAAGAATAAAGGCAAGCATCCTATAGTATCATGGAAGCAAATCTAATAGTGTGAAAGTAGTAGTGGATGAGAGATATTCATCCCACCTAGAGGAGAGAGGGTACAAATCCTTATTTAGGTTAGATGCAACCAAGAAAAGATATGAATCCCACTAGAAAGTTTTAATTACTATAAAAAGGATTCTTGATTTTAAATGCTAAATGAGATCTTAGATCCAAATTCACTTTAATGCTTTACAGTTTTTATTTATTTTGATTTCTTCTATTTCCATTCTAAAGATTATGATTAGAGAACTCTTTTATAATATTTAGGGTATGTATGTAGATACTGAGACTTTTTCTTTAGTAAATGGAATTATTATTACGGTATCTCCTAGTTTGATCAGTGATTTTCTAGGGTTTGATGCACCAAGCTCACATAAACTATGAAAGAATAATTTTACTAATATTTTTTTAAATACCATATTTGTTGTTTTAAAGACAGATTTTTGCTTGAGATTCTTTGGTGATCCTAACTTTGTGATACAGCAAAACATTTGTAAGGTAGACATGACAATAGTTGCATCAATTATTTCACTCATTATTTACTATGATTTTGTAGTAAAAGGTTGGAGTTATGATCATTTACTTCACTAATAAGCCTTGGCCCTCTATTTCTTACTATCTAGAGTGAAGTTGGATTTCAAGTACATCATCAATAAGGACATAATATTTGAGCATGTCAAAGTTCAAACATTTAAGCACTCATTGTTGATTAGTCTAATTATCTATAATTTATAGATTGATATCGTTGGCATGACCATCATCTTTGGTAAGAAGGGGATTGATGAATATGAAGAAAAGAAAGGTGGATACAACAAAGTAGTAGTAGCATCATTAATACACTAGAAGATTAGATTTTACCTCTGCAAATCCAGATTAGTTGGAGATTAACTTAGTTCCATCATGAATAAGGCCTTGTAAGCTTTTGCTAAGTCCATTAGCAAGATAGATTGCAACCAGTCCATGTTGACTAGATTATTGAGTCATAGGCTTTTGCAAAATCAACAAAACAAGTGAAAACTTTTTATTTGTTTTTTTTTACCACTTCAATGTAGTGTCTTAGAATAACCAAATAATCAATAGTAGAATGGTTTTTCTTGAAGCTTGCTTGGCAAATAGCCCTTACATTATTAAATTTTGACTAGGTGCTTAAACTCTTTTCAAGAATAGTGCCCAAAAGCTTTGCAAAAATAGTGCTAACAACTATCATTTTATAGCTATTCAGATTGTTCTTGTCATGTTTTTTATGCAAAAGTATTGCCTTGCCAATCTTCCAATGTTGGTCTAAACCAACCTCAACCATTGTATTCAATTTTTGGCAAATTTCTTTATGAATAGAAGTCCTTACCCATTTAAGCAATTAAGCATATAAACCATCAGAATTGACAACTTTACTAATTGCTAATCTTTTGATGCCATTTGTCACCTCATTTAAAGTAAAATGGAGGGATATTGAAGTAAGAATGGGACAATAACTATCAACATCCTCTAAAAGCACAAATATCTTGAAAAGGGACATCAACTGCTAGAGAATTTTTGTGCTAAAAAGTTCTTGTTGATTTCTAATAAAAATACTCATCTTGTTTTTGATTAAGCATTTATACTGGTTAATAAAATTTTGTTTTGATGTGCACAAATGGTTTTAATATTCTTTCTAGAAAGCATACATTCATCGTCAAACCAACGGGCTAAGTATGTTGTTTGTAAAATATATTCCAAGTCCTTAAAAGTCTCATTGCTCTTGTGCTACCTCCCTATATATATCTTTAACCCTTGGCGTCACTCTTTTTTAATATAATTTCTTTTTATTTTTTAATCCATTAAGGAACCGTAGCGAGGCGGGTTCACATTCACGGAATGTGATTAAATAACTGCACATCCGGAAAAGGGGTTTACAGTAGGCGATGCGTTAAGTGTAACGTGACCCAGAAGGCAATGAGCTAAGCAACTATGTAAATTTTGTATCTGTGATCATTAAAAGTAATTTTAAAAAAATTTTTTGATTAAGGCAGGGCAACAATGAGTGTAGCGTTGCGTTGCAAGTGGAATCGTTTACTCCATCACAACAAATGTTGTATTCACTCACTTGAGCTCGTCGAAGGTCGCCGCGTTGTGGCCTGTCCAGTGCGCCGTGGGTGTGCACGCTCGAGCCCAAGAAGGGGGAGCGCCACAGGACCAAGGACCAGCGCCGCGTGGCTTGTCTTATGGTTATGGCCTGGCTCGCTGAAACCAAACAGTACAGGGAGTGCTTCTTGTACTGGAGGATTCCGCCCTAGTGGACGCCATGCTCATGCTCCAGTTGAATGACTGCCTAGGCTACATGCTCCCAGCGCCTGCGTGGCGCAGTCCGTCCGTCCGTCTGTTTCTGCTGGCATCATTAGCAGTAGCAGTGGCAGTGGCAGGCGGCATGTGACTCCTGTGCACAAGTTGGATACCTCCTTCATGTCTATCCACATCCACAGTCCCTCAAAGANATGATAGAAATGGACCATGACATAAATTCATGATGACAAACTCCAATGGATCTACAAGTGGATCAAAAGATATACATCAAATCAAGTATATTCCTTTCTATGTTCTAAAGTTTACTTTCATTGTAAACATGTTGAACATATAAGGACATATTATCCATTTAGAAATGCAATATTTCAAGATGCATCTCATTGGATATCTATGAAGAGATAAAGTAGTAATGATCTATAGGATCAAGGATTAAGGAAATGGATACCCAATGGAGGCCCATAAAAGAAGAAACAAACAGGTAGAATTCAAGGAACCATAAGAACCAATGCATTAAGGAAGTAAGAGATAAAAAGAGCAACAAATGGAAAGGCAATGATAGATAAAGAATAACTCATCCTACACCACTTCTTCACAAGATCAAAGTTTGATATGATTCATATCCAACCAAGTAAATTTCCTTTTAGTTTTTAGGGTAGGATAGTTTAGGTTTTATTTCTTATTTTGTTTTATTTTTCCTTGCTTTCACCATCTTTCCTAGCCTTTGTTAGAATTTTCTAATACATGTTTCACAACACACATGTCCTAGAAGATATCTTCGAGTTTAGGAGGAACATCCATCATATATGTGAGACATTCACGCTATTCTTAAGTTCCCGTAAGCTAGAAATCCATATCAAAAGTAGGACATCCTAGCTGGGTTATTGGAACATCCATCCCAATAGTAGGATGCCCCAGTTGTAATAAAAGAAAAATTTAAAAATACTAGAAAGGCCCTAGGATGTGATCATAAAAAGCATGAAATTCCTCATTTTATCATTGTCCACTCAACTAAAACATCTAAGTGACAAGAAAATCCTAGGAAGAAGAAGGAGTAGGGTCTGAGTAACATGACAAGAATAAAGGCAAGCATCCTATAGTATCATGGAAGAAAATCTAATAGTGTGAAAGTAGTAGTGGATGAGAGATATTCATCCCACCTAGAGGAGAGAGGGTACAAATCCTTATTTAGGTTAGATGCAACCAAGAAAAGATATGAATCCCACTAGAAAGTTTTAATTACTATAAAAAGGATTCTTGATTTTAAATGCTAAAGGAGATCTTGGATCCAAATTCGCTTTAATGCTTTACAGTTTTTATTTATTTTGATTTCTTCTATTTCCATTCTAAAGATTATGATTAGAGAACTCTTTTATAATATTTAGGGTATGTATGTAGATACTGAGACTTTTTCTTTAGTAAATGGAATTATTATTACGGTATCTCCTAGTTTGATCAGTGATTTTCTAGGGTTTGATGCACCAAGCTCACATAAACTATGAAAGAATAATTTTACTAATATTTTTTTAAATACCATATTTTTTGTTTTAAAGACAGATTTTTGCTTGAGATTCTTTGGTGATCCTAACTTTATGATAAAGCAAAACAAGGTAGACATGACAATAGTTGCATCAATTATTTCACTCATCATTTACTATGATTTTGTAGTAAAAGGTTGGAGTTATGATCATTTACTTCACTAATAAGCCTTGGCCCTCTATTTCTTACTATCTAGAGTGAAGTTGGATTTCAAGTACATCATCAATAAGGACATAATATTTGAGCATGTCAAAGTTCAAACATTTAAGCACTCATTGTTGATTAGTCTAATTATCTATAATTTATAGATTGATATCGTTGGCATGACCATCATCTTTGGTAAGAAGGGGATTGATGAGTATGAAGAAAAGAAAGGTGGATACAACAAAGTAGTAGTAGCATCATTAATACACTAGAAGATTAGATTTTACCTTTGCAAATCCAGATTATTTGGAGATTAACTTAGTTCCATCATGAATAAGGCCTTGTAAGCTTTTGCTAAGTCCATTAGCAAGATAGATTGCAACCTGTCCATGTTGGAAAGATAAGTTAAAAGGTTTGAGAGAAGATAGACCATCATCTCATTGCATGAGAACCTTTCTCTCATCTTACACAAGGATTTAGTTAGAAACTCCACTTAGTATAAGAAGCATGTTCCTCATTCTTGTGCTTCCAATGTTGGTCCATCTAAGGGGTATGATCTAGGTATGGTAGAGATCTCTAGGAAGAAGTTACCACTTGCATGGGGAGTACATCAACTGGAAGATTATCAAAGATATGAGGGTCAGCCTCATGCCCCTCTAGAATTAGCCAAAGATACATGCTGAGGAGGATTTATCTCATAAGGGTAAAGGACTACAAATGATCCATTCATCAAGGGTATTATGGGTAGTTTATTTAGTCCTTTAATATCAAATATTTTTCAGTAATACAAATCTTATAGAGAAACTTATGCCTATTATTAACTAAATATTTATCTTTGAAACTAAGTTTTAGAGAAAAACATCATATGTGGAAATGCAAAGTAATTATACTTAAGTCCATAGATTCAAAGGGAGAATCTTGTATTTTGGTAGTAACGATAATGAGGAACAATAGTATTGCTTACTAATGTAGCATAATGATAACTTAACTTAAGTACATATGCGGTTATTTCCATATTTTTTGGTGATGTCCAAAAGAGAGGATGAGAAAAATGAGAATATTATATTTGTGGGATTTAGCCTTAATGCCCATACATTATGTTATTTCCCATATTTTTCTTATACCTTTAATATGTTGTGTTTGTTAGAGTTTTAAACCTTTGTGTTTTTTAGTTATTATAGTTTATATACTTATGTTTGTTATATAATATTGTGAAAATATTTACATTTATGTCTAGCTTGGACTTCCTATTATCTATATGTTCTATCTTATCAAGATCCATGTTTTGTAATTTAGATTATATACTACTTACTCATTCTCAAGTTTTTAGAAATCAGGAAAATATTAT
Organism: Gnetum montanum; assembly: GCA_015680685.1. Classification (NCBI taxonomy): domain Eukaryota; kingdom Viridiplantae; phylum Streptophyta; class Gnetopsida; order Gnetales; family Gnetaceae; genus Gnetum; species Gnetum montanum. Next base: position 12,874 of record MNCI01000205.1, read on the forward strand.
TAATTTTTTTCTTTTATGATGGTCTAAAAGCTAGACAATGTAGAAGTGTACTTGGTTAAGTGTGTGTTTTAGGTATCAACCAAGTCTCTAAGCACCAAGACAAAGCATAAGTTAAAAAAGTTAAATCAAGGATTCCAAGATGAATGAAGGTAAGAATCAACCAAGTCAACATCATCTTTCCTTCAACATAGATGCAACTTGAACGTACAGGTCTCTTAATAAGCATCTAAGCCAATAGAAAGTAAATTTTAGAATTTAACATTTACCCAGCCTAAACATCCTATATTTTTGATATCCCAAGCTTGAGGATGGACATCCTAATCATAGTGTGGACATCGTACAAAAATTACTTTAGTTATCAAGGTGGACATCTTAGACCTTCTCAAATATCCTAGCAAAATTATAGCCTTTGTAGTGTGGGTGTCCAAGCATCAAATGGAATGTCCTAAGTAGCCATTAAAAAAATAAAAATTCATTTTTGGTTATCTTTCCAACTTCAACTCTTCATAGGAAATTTTATTAAGTACAAGGATTATTAAATAATGTGTCCAAACCTTTGACAATGCAAACAATCCATAGTAGTCATTATCTACATCACTTTAGATATGATTCGCAAAATCATCTCCCTACACATTAGACTTTGTTGTATTCTTTGATAGCTTTGTAAATTCTCACTATGATGAGATCTACTTTACATCCCTAGGATGTTTTTGCTTAGGTGGCCAAGTATTTGTTTCTACCTTGAGGGATATGTAAGTGCATCTTGCGAGAGCATCATAATTTGTTCTTAACCATACAAGATCCTTGGAAATCCTATGGGATACCAAGATTGCTCAACCCATGGTGAATGTGTAGTGTCCAAGGACCTACCATAATGGTAGCCTCAGCCAAAGTTTTAATTCAAGTGGCATGCTTTACCAAATATACATTAGTTAGTTCATTCCTTTTTTGTGTTTATTTTAAGCAATTTTATTTTCAAAATTTGTTTTTATTGTAACTCATTCATCCCCATCTCCTTCTAAATGAATTCATCCATAAGGATTATGTAGATATACATATATTTATTATGTGGGTTAGATTTAGTTATTATTTTTTAATGTTACATAGGTAATTTAGTTTATAATTTAGTTCTTTGAAAGGTGTACATAGTGTAGGTAGACATTGTTAATATGATTTTTTATAAGCCTATTGGAATAAGTATTTGTTATATTATATGATTATACCTTAGAGATAAATGTGCTAGTTCAATATGTGTTATATTTAGCAATTGTATAGTATCTATTTAGTAAAACTGTGAATAAAGATTTTATTATATTTAAATTGATAACTATAGCTAGTTGGGCAACATTGCTAGTAATAACTTAATTGTTCATGTAATATATTAGCTAAGTTAAGATTTACATTCTAGTTACAAATGGTTTAGTTGTTTTAGGAATAGTAGGTTGGATGAGATTTATTGTTAGTTTAATTTATAAAAAGTATTTTTATATGAAAGTTATATAAAATTTAAAAAGTTTATATTTTATTAAATAATAGTGTTAGTAGGTGATAAATTATTTTATTTTTTCTATATTCTATAATTTAGCATTTATGTTTTTATATTTTATACAATTTATCAAAAGTTATGTGAGTTAAGTGAGGCATGGAATAGCTTTTCTTCAATTATATTTATCAAAAATCATTAAGGTTAGGTTTTCTTAATTTTACTTAGACTTTTTATATAAACCCCACTTTGTAACCTAGTAGGGCATAATAGGCATCCCGACTTGTGTGGACATTGAAACTCTATTAGTTTGAAAGTTTTTTCATGTGGATCTACCTAAATATACCCTAAATGAACCTAATTCGAAACTCTTCTAACCCAAATTAGCTTAGAGAATATAACAATACAAAAAAAATGGAAAAATCCTTTCTCTATTAATTAATTTCAAAATGATAAATACAGTAACAATAATGAGCAAAGTTTAAATCAAATCTCTTAAGGATCATAGAGGCCCTACATGTCCCCTCATAATCCATCAATTTTCTAACACTTGAAGTATATAAGTTGAAGATAAGATAACACTCATAAGAGACTCTTCACCTTCCTCTAGCTACTCTTGTTAAAAATAAATTTTATGACATTAAGATCACATGGAATAACATAAATTTAAAACCCAAAGTGCATGTTATAGTTGAATGAGTATCATTTTAGAATGTTTAAAAGAAGGTGCTTTAAAAGTGTTTGTTGTTAGAATTGTTTGCATTTTGAAAAAATCATCAAAGCACAGCTAAAGAAGATTTGCAAGGTTGTGGAGGAGTAGGTGATGAATATTCTTATAATCACCATTCAATATTGCTAAGGATATTGGAAGCTTCAAATTTGCAAAATACTAGAATTTGATGATGCATTGACAATAGGAAAATATATGGCAGAGTGATGATGATGTGTCGATGGTGTCATAGCAATCTTGACAAATCAATGTTGAAACAAGAAATACATCCTTTAATGACAACTATAGGGAAAGAAATTCTTACACATGAACATCCGTATCCTCCTTTTCCGCGATATCCGCAAGTGTTGTTGATGCAACATATCATAACTACACTGAGTCTGCAACTCATCTAGAATAGTGTAGGCACATAATCTTGAATTATACAGCACTTGAAAAAGAATGTGAATGATGCTTGGACTAGCATAACCGAAAATAATTTTTTGTCTTGATTATTTTTAAAATTTAGTTATTATATTAGGCTAGCACCATTAATTAAGCAAGCTTGGTATGACTTTTAAATATCCAATTTTGAACGATACAAATCTTGTAAAAGTCATTCCTTCTCTTTCATAAAAAAAAAGGTAGTTAAAAATGGATTATCTCTCAAGAGTATTTTGGTAGAATTCCATATTACAAGAGGAGAAGGTGATGATGATAATCTTAAAAATATTTTTTCCCTCAAGTCATCTTTAAAGGCTTTATTATACTCTCCAAGTATCATGGTTTTATTTTCAAATTTGTAATATTTTAGAAGAATGTTTTGTAAAGTGATTCCCTTTATGATAAACATTGTGTTTGAAATTTTTTGGCATTATTGAAGGTTTATGCAAAGGAATAAAATTTATTATTTTTCAAATAGTGCTAGCACAATGAATTTTTTGTTCTAAAGATTATTGCATGTTTTCTAGCATAACTTTATGGTAAGATGAGTGAAGGCTTTGAGGAAAATACATAAACCAAAGTTTTGAAGTTTTTTAAAGATCCGTATGTGTTATTAGGCTCAACTATGCAATTTGATCCTAGATTTGAATTTTCAACTCTCTCCCTCAAGGGCTCTCACTCTCACCTTTCAATCCTCTCTTAGACTATCTTGTCCTTACCTCAAACTCTCTTGCCTTTATTTTAAATCTTAAACATCCTTTTATATTCCTTGGAATGAATCTTGGCGTTTTCTAATTGTTGTTCCTCTATTGAAAAATTTCAATGTTTTCAAAAAATTACTTTTGAGTAGACTATAAGTACCTTTAGTTCATAGCTACCCCATAGTAGTTATCCTATGATCAAATTGCAACTCACACATTGTTGCATTAGTAAACTCTTCATATTTATTCCTATATTCTTCTACCAACTATGGCCTATTGTGACCCACAGTCTTAAACTGCAACCTCACTACAACTCACAGTAGCTTGCAACTCTTTGAAGAGTACAAAATATCATAGTTTTTGGCTTACGCCATAAACTATAATAGACAACAACCCATAGTTATAAACTATGACTAATTGCAACCTACAGTAATCCCATGTTTTCCTATATGACTATAAAAAGCTACTCAAATGACTCCAAAATAGCCTCAAAACACAAACATACACTTCCAAGACTCTTAGGATACCTTGAGGATAAGAATATAAAGAAGATAGAGTGATGTCCTCATCATCTTCCTCTTCCTTAAAAATGTCATTCTTAATGATCTCTCATAAGTTAGAAGGAACCATGTGCCCATGACTCAAGGCCATTAGACTTAGCATCATAATTCTTACAAGTAATGTATCATAAGTATTACAAGCATGAGTATCACACCTAATTACAACACTAGAGGTTTTGGTTTTAAACTTCTCTTATGATTGAAGGCTTGTCCAGATGCTTCACCATGCTTTCAATAATTGAGCACTTCCTTAGAATGCCTCAGTTACATCCCCATAATGGCTCAAATCTACACAAAGATTACACAAGAATCTAGAAAATTATACATATGTATCCATCAATGAGGAAGTCTTTTCAATTTTAAATGACAATTCTCCATCTTTAGCCAACTTAATTTTCTCATTCTTCAATCATAACTTATATCCAATAGTAATTTTATTATCACCACTTAATGATGATATCAAGAAAAATATCGTACTCATACCAATGTCAAAAATCAAACTTAAGCATAATAGGAAAAATAATTTCCAAGGCTATCCAACA
>MNCI01000208.1:0-28086 GCA_015680685.1 Gnetum montanum
TATCCCTTATGTTCAATTGACATGAAAACACTTAGTCCCAGGCAATGACACCAATGATGAGTGGTGAGGTACCCCTACACTCAACCATACGAATACGAGCGTGCACGCGCGATCCGGTCGAACTCCGCAGACTAAATGCCTTACGCCACAAGAAACACTTGGGGTTAATCATTCGTTGTCTTCCCAGGCTTGCTTGTATGTGTCACGGTGTATGGTTAAGCAAGTCTGAGGTATGTGATTTTTTAGTATTTTTCAATTTATCTCCTAAGCTATGAGGGAAAGGGTTGAGAAACTAACTAACTCTAACTAACATCCTAAGTCTAAATTAACTAGCGTCAGCATCCGTTCCCACTTACCAGACACACCCTGAACTATGCAACTGTGGCTACCAAACACTAATTGTAACTGGGATCACCACACGTAACGCAAGTGCTCGAAGTGATCGTACTGAGGCACCTATTTAGCCTAAGTGTGATAAGCAACCGATTCCTTGATTAGCCGTACACATCCGTAGATGCTCGTAATCAAGTCGTACTCATGCGCACTAGGAAAGCAATAAATAACAATGAAATAAAACCATGTACTNGACGCGATATCGCGGCACTATGCATGTCGCGTCTCATCAGAGGGGGAACATCATTTTGTGGAGAACCTATTAAAAAAGGTTCACCACCCTTAATTTCACTTATAACGGGCAAAGAATTATGGGGTCCTTTAGCCTTCAACGATGTGTGGTAACTCTCCTGCCGTGTGTCCCATTGATGTTGCGCTGATGTGGGATGGTAATTCCTTGTGTCATAATCACATGCAATGTATTCAATGTATAGCTACATCATATCTATCTGTGCAAGAGCACGAAGGAGCATGTTAGGGACTACTCGATCTGGGGGTAACACTAGGTTACCTTGCAGGTCTCTCCAACGCAGTTGTTCGTCTTGGTGGAGGATAAAGGTAAAATTAGGTACATACTCATTGTGATGAGTATATACTACCCGATACTATTGAGGAACTGGCGGTTCTTGGTTATGTATGTTGTGCCGCCAACTGTCTCTTGTGTGATCCCTAGGTGGTGAAGTGCTTTTATGAGAAGAAGAAAACATTGTTATCTTGTCGATGTGCTATTGACCATTGTTTAAATTTTTCTTTCGATTAACCCTAAGGGTTCGTTTAAGCTTCCCAATGGTGTGGATGATTTCCTATGTTCTACTTAGTGCACAAACAACTTAGTCCCCGGCAACGGCACCAATGATGAGTGGTGAGGTACCCCTACACTCAACCATATGAATACGAGCGTTACACGCTGGATCCGGTCGAACTCTGCAGACTAAGTACCTACACGCCTTATGGAACACTTAAGGTTAATCAATCATTGTCCTCCCAAACTCACTTCTATTTTCCATGGTTGTATGGTTAAGTGATTTTGAGGTATGTGATTTTTATATCTTTTCCCTCTTATTGCCTATGCTAATGATGGAAAGGGTGAAGAGACTGCGTAACTAACTTTAACTAACTAAGCCTTAATTACCCTAGCATCAGTATCCATTCCCACTTGCTTTTTCACACCCTAAACTAATGCAACGCTGTTGGGATTATCAAACACTATTTGTTACTGGGATTACCAAGCATAATGTACGTGCTCGAAGCGGTCGTACTGAATGCACTTAACTATGAGAGTTGAGGGTTAAGAGAGATTAAGTCCTTAAGAAAGCATTTAAACAATTAAAAATCATTAAAGTCCTATTTAGCTTAGTCCATATACTGCAAGGTTTATCCAAAAGTTCATCTTTATTGCCGTACACAATTGTGTGCTCAAGTACAGAATTGCTCAAATAAAGATCCATTTACTTTGGGACTCCTACTGCGGGCACATGGAAATTATTCTAACCTTGGAAAGAAAAAATGGAAAGAGTTTGGCTAAGGTCTAGATCTAGATGAAGAAACAAGGGAGAGCCACCTCTTATTTATAAAACTGGCGACGGGTTGCGATATCGCATACGTGATATCGCAGAGAAGGATGCAATATCGCGTATGCAATATCACGGCCCATGCGATATCACGTCCCATTAATCCAAAAATACATCGACATGATGTTTGATATCTTGGTTACAAAAGGATTAACATTTACAAAAACACAAGCTTCTTGATTATCCAAGACATCATTATGCATGACAAACATGGATTTTATTCACTAGCTTAGTTATATATTTAATATATATACCTATAATTTGACCGAGATAATCTTGTGAAAATGAAGTTTGAGTTTAGTTTATCTATTGTATTAAAAATTATTCAAGTTGTCATTTTACTAAATTCTATATATTCTATAGTAATTTTGGTTATATCACTATGATTGCATGATGAGAAGGATAACTAATTTCATGTTTGGTAGTAAATCCTATGTTGCAAAATATTTTGAATTTTCATGGATTTTTGTTTTCATACATACTTTTATGCTCTCTCAAATTTTATTCCTTGTGCATTGCAAGAAGAAGAGATAAACATAGAAGTCATAGATTGCTTGGAGAAAATATGTTGGTATTATGGATGAAATATTATTTAGCATTACTAATCTATGATTGGTAGTTGGCCTCTTAGCCAAAATAATAGAATATATTATGAGAATGATCAAAATAACCACAATGAGATGTACTGCTATGGTACTTGATGAAATATATTCCTTATTTCTAGCATCAATGACATGGTTGGAAGCTTATTCTTAACAATTATAGTTGGTACCACTTTGGCCATTAACTACAAAGTCTAAAAATCATATTTGCAAATGTGGAAAGATACATGAAATGACATATTTCAATAGCAAATAATGCTCTTTTATAAAAGAAACTATCATAACAAAAAAAACACTTTTTAAAAATATGAGAAGCACACGACAAAGTGCAAATAACACAATTCATCATAGACATAAAGGCAAGATTGCAACACTATATTAAAATAAAATAAACATTAAAATACATAGTACTATTTATATAAATACAAACATTAAAGTTCATAATATTATATATGTCCCAACAAAGCAACTTCTCATGAGCTAGTAAATTAAATTATTAACATTGAATACCAACTATAGTAAATAAAAAAAATCTTAACTATCAACAAATTAAAAAAGTCTTAATATAGAAATTTCAAATCCTAAACAAGTAATCTAAAAAATTAAAATCAATCTCAGTATTATATTTTTAGCTCCTAAACTTCTAAATAGAAAAAGAATTATAAAGAGATGTCAAGTAGATTGACTATAAGATTGATTGGATGCATCTTCCTTTTTACCATTAGCAACCTTGGAAGAGTTATCATGAGTGGGGATGTTAAGCAAGGTTTTCAGCCTACCAACAAAGAGTGATGGTGGTTTACAAAGGCTTGCATCCATCACTTTCTTCATAAAGTTATATTGTGAATGTAGTTGATAAACCAAAGTGTTTCTTCCACATTAAAATTGATGTCATTAGATTCACAAGCTCCAGAATCAGGGTAACATATAGGTCATGAATTTTTGTAAGACCTTTGTTTAGACACTTTTCATAGACTTTCAACTTCTTAATTTTTAATTGCAATTCTTTCATCTTCTTTTCAACTGGTGTTATCATGATCCTCTACCTTTTCAATAGCACATCCTTGGTGGCTAATTCACTATGTTAAAATATATATTCTTTAATCATAAGTCATTAAAGAAAATTTTTAAATATTTTTACTTATGTGAGTGTATTGTCTAAGTGCTTGAGTTAACTTTAGTATGATTTTAGTGGGATGGTGATTATTTTGCATATGCCATATGAAATTGTATTATTCACTAGCTTCTATGTTCAGAGATTCAATGGGCCAAAGAATTTCATTAGTAATAGAAATTTCATAAATATATATTTTAAATTTTTTCTTTACTAAATTTCATTGTATGGAAAGATCCATAGAGTTGACTACTACCTACTAAAAATTATTCTCCTAGAGGTTGCTTTGTGCAACAACTTGCTTCACATATTTAATCACTCTGTTTGAGGTATCCTTTTTAATAAATAGATTTACATTTTGAATTACTACAAGTGATACATTTCTTAGAACCATGGCCTAATCACCATTAAAAAAAGAGTTATCCTTTAGTATACTTTTAGTGAGATCATCCTAAAATGATCTATCTATTAATAATGATGTTGGTGCTATTGCAGAGTGGATAACTAGAGGTACCTATGGTTTTTGATTGACTAAGGGATAATTAAACCTACTTGTCTTTTATCTTACCAAGGAAACTACCTATAACAACTCTTATGATACTGACCAAGTCCTTTGCTATCATTTCCTCATAAGCTAGCCCACTTCTAATAGTATTACATTTGTTGGTATAGGCCTATAATATGGGGATGATGTGATACTTGAATTTAAGACTTGAATTTATTTTTTTTCTTTTGAGCTCTGATGGTTTCAAAGCTAATAGTAATAGAAGATTCTTTCTCAAGTTGTAAGAGTTTTAATTGGTGGGTTATCATTAGCAACATCATTACAAATGTTATCCTTTTGGTACTTGGATCAAGAACTAGTAGCCAATGGATTCATTTGATTATCTTTTGATGCTTACTATCCAATGGTAATGGTCTTTGGAGGATGCATATCCATGGACTTCTTGGAAAATTATTAACTACAACTTTATAGAGTGAAAGAGTTATATTTTTAGACCTCTACAACATTTTCTCTAATACAGGGATGTTGAGAGCTAATATTAAATTGCTATAAATATTTTTCTCTATATAGGAATGGATTAGTAAGCTAATATGATCACTAGAATTATCCTTAGAATTTCTCTACAACAACTCAAATTTGATTCCAAGGATGAACTAGTTCTCATAGAATCAAAAGTAGAAGATGTTGTGATAGAGATTTTTGTATCGAAACTTCCTTCTCCATATAACTTCCTACCTTTTTCTTGTGGATCCTAAAGAGTAAAAATATTTTAGTGAATTACCTTTCCAAAATGATAAAATTTAAATCTTTTTAATTACCATTATTTCCTCTGATACCTCATATGAATTTGCTAATTAGGACTTTGTAATTCTCCTCTTCATGCATTTAGAGGTGGCTTTTAATTATCTATGATAAAATTACTCAAGCTTTTCATCATTGAAATGATATCATATAACCTTAAGACTTTGAATTGAAGGATAAATTGTAATACTTGAAGAAGTGACTACTAATAAAATAAACACATTGGATAATGAAAGTCTTTATAGTTTTTAAGCCTCTATGTTTAGCAAGTTATGTGAATGCCTTATTCATTTTTTGGCTACAAATTCAATCTAATTGAAGCTATTTTTATGCCTCATGTAATAGATCTAATATAAAGACTAGTTTGGAATATCATACATACAATCTGAAATTAGAAATCTAGTGGCCATTAGAATGTCCAAATGTTGATCAACCTCCTTTTCCAAATCACAAATAAAAAATCTTTTATAATTTTTTAAAAACTTTTAATTTATACCTTGAAGAACAAGTTCCTAAAATTCACCTTGTTAAAAAAAATTTCACTTTTTGAAATTCAAATTAAATTTTGAATAGGGTAAGCCCCCAACAATTAGACCTAAGATATAATGCATATTCATTGCAAAAATTTCTATAACATGATCATTGTAGCATAGTGATCTTTTTTTTTTTTTTTGAAATCATATGCTTCGATAACATTGTTAAGAATGTGACTTGGAAGAAGTAGCATTGACAAGGATGTAATCAGATAAAAACTTTTGAATAAAGGAAAATCAATATTAGAAAAGCATTTTTTTATATTATAGTATGTACAAATAATTTTACTTTGTGACATTTTTAAAACATAACAAATAGTTCAAAAAATGAAAAAATAGAAAAGAAAAAAAATAGGAAAGATACAACCAAAAAGAAAAATGAAAGAAAGGAAAAACCTAAATTGATACTAGCGTGAATGACATCCAAAGATCAAGATGATAAGACTTGGATGAATAACTTCACTTCTTTAAATCCCTATAAGAACTAAATTCTTAGTGAAGAGCATATTGATAGGTATAAGAACTAAATTCTTAGTGAAGAGCATATTGATAGGTAAAGTCATATGTACATGGTATATGTGAAATTAATCCCAGGTGTTTATTATAGTACTAAAGAAACTTTTCATAAATGACATGTGTCCTTGATTGTGATATTTCTACACCATTAATTGTTAGGTTTTTGCATATTTTCCATATATTCCTTTATTTAAATTTAATCACATGTCAAAATTGACTTAGTAACTAATCACATGTAATGCTAAAAATAAGTAAATATTCCATTTAATTTAGAATAAGTGTTGCATGTAAGTAGGAATGGAACACCATATATAAGATAGATGCACGTGCTACATGTTAGAAAAAAGGGGATGCCACATTTCAAAGCACTCGTAGGTGCCACATGCTAGTATAGAAATATATATTACATGCTAGGTACCACTGCATCCTATGCCACATAATAGGAAGAAGGAGGTGTTGCATGCATAAGTAGGCATCACATGTAATAGAGAAGTAGGCACTGCATGCAATTGAGAAGAAAGCTCTACATACATGTAAAGAAGTAGGCATCCCATCATTAATGCTAGAGAGAAGTAGGCATTGCATGATAGAGAGAAGTAGGCATTGCGTGATAGAGAGAAGTAGGCATCGCATGATAGAGAGAAGTAGGCATCACATGTTAGAGAGAAGTAGGTGGCACATGTAAGAAGGAATTAGGTGCTACATACAAGAAAAAAGAAGACACCACATGTAAGAAGGAAGCAAGCATCACATGTAAGAAAGAAGTAGGATCTACATGTAAAAGGAAGCTAGCATCACATGTCAAAGGAAGTTGACATTGCATGCTACTGAGAATTAGGCATCACATACAAGATAGAAGCGAGCGTCACATTAAAGAGAAGCAACCACCACATGCAAGCTAGAAGAAGACATTACATTAAAATTAAAAATAAAAATAAGGAAATTTCAATTCAGTCACAAAGAAAATTACCAAAACACATTTGAAATAAAAATAAAAATAAAGAAATTGAAATTTACATTTATAAATTCCATAGATTCATACAATCAATATTCAATAGGATTTCACATTTTTCAATTCATTGTATTTAAACAACCAAAAAATATATACATATGAAATGTATCATAGCTAGAAATGCTTTGAATTTTATCCTTCATATTGATTAGTAGCTAGGATGAAAGTCATTTTGTTTACATGCATAATGCTTTTATTTTGAACATTAGTACTAAGGATACTCTTCAAGCCTTCTCTCTATCATCTTGTTCCAAATACTGATGATCTTTTTAAATAGAAATTTAAATATGTCTAGATGTATTACTAGCTCCAAATTCTTGTTCAATATATTTTACAATTTTGACTTTAGAAAACGTAAGAGCGCTGAATACTTGCTCATCATACACCAAACCCATAATCAATATTGATTGGAATAGGAGAAAACTTAAGAGTGCTGAATACTTGCTCATCATACACCAAACCCATAATCATTTATTGGAATAGGACAAACAAATTGGAATACTTTTTCATTCTAGAATTTATTACTCTACTTATTTTTAATTTCTTCCAAAGAAATTTGATAACAACATTTTTCTCAATTGTAGACATACTTATAACGTGATGAATCACTGTTTTCACAAAAAAACATAGACTATTTCTTTAGTTTTTCTTTGGAGATAAAGTTGAAATAATTTTCACGATCTATCTTGATATCTTTCCAAAATATTTAGAAATTGTGGCTACAAACTTTTCAAAATTGTCTTTCAAAACAACTTTATTTATTGCTAAATTTAGAAGTAGGGGATTCTAAATAGTCATGGATTCTAAACTCATCTATACCAAACCTTTCTCATATTTTGGTGATCAAATATTTTGTAATTTTTTAAAAAAATTAAATTATAAGAATAACTTTTCTATGGCTGAAATGGTCGACAAACTCATCTTTGATTACTTTATTAATTAAAGATATAGATACTCTATCCATTAGTATATTGATATAACCTCTTATTTTAGCTTTCAAAATTTTTTTTGGATATTATAAGTCATAATAACATAGGCAATCATCAAATAGTGATGAGGTGAAATACATTGGATTATCTAGAGCTATATACATTAATTAAGTTTCCCTATGAAGTTGGGTGATCTTGGTAAGCCTATTCACATGATGTGACATTGGAAGCATCCTTGCAATTGTTATAATTATATCAACATCTTGTAGTCAACTCAAAACATCCTTGCTTTTATCTAGTTACTTTTTATTCTAATACATAAAATTTGTTAAATATTTGTATGAATTCCAAACTCTTTCTACTGGTTCTAGCATTGAAATTCATCTTGTATCGAAAAATTTAAGTAACTTTTCGCCTTCTATAAATCCTTTGAAATACTAAAATTCCATAATATTTTTAGAATTATATATAAAGTGTGTGTTTACATCTCTTATACTATCTTCTACCTTTACAAAATTCTTAAACTTGCTAATAATTTTATATGCTAAGTTCATTATATGAGTCGTGTAATGTATTAGAATAAGGTACAGAATGTACTTCCTTTATACTCTTACACATAATGTTGCTTTATGTCTTTGCATATTTGTTGCACCATCTGTTGAAATACTTATAAATTTTTTGCTAGTCTTATTAGTTGTTAAGATATATTATATTAATTTGGTTGAGAGGCCAACTACCATTCATAAATCAATAATGCTAAATAATATTTCTTTCATAACACTCTAGGAAGAGCTTATCGGTAACACTAAATAAGGTTTCATCCATAGCATTCCAAGAAGAGCCTATTTGTAATGATAATACAAGGACAGTCTATCTGTAATGATAAATAATATTTCATCCATAACACCAACATATTTTCTTCAAGCAATCTATGGCTTCTATGTTTATGTCTTCTTATTGCAATGCACAAGGAATAAAATTTGGAAGGGTATAGAAGTATGTATAGAAAAAGAAATCCATGAAAATTCAAAATATTTTATAACACAAGATTTAGTACCAAACTTGGAATTAATTATCCTTCTCATCATGCAATAATAGTGATCTAACCAAAATTTTTAGAGAATACATAGAAGTTGGTAAAATGGCAACATGGATAGTTTTTAATATGATAGATGAACTAAACTTCAACTCCACTTTTGCAATTGCAAGATTGTCTCAGCCAATTATAGGTATATATATTAAATATATAACTAAACTTGTGTGTTAATAACCAAGTTATGAAATACGTTCATTATGTCATTTCTATCATCTTATATATAAAGAACAAGTATGGAACATGAGAAACATCTTCTAGAATATACACATGCATACAAATCCACATAGTGTTATCAATTGTTATAAATTCATCTAGTAATAATTAAAAATATCTATTCTTCTTTAATTTCTATATAAATTCTCTTCTATCTACTTTATCTAGATAAAAACATATTTTCCATCCACTTCCTTTTGACCAAAGACAACCAATTATATTAGATACATTGGAAAATAAGAAAATATCTTTATAGTTTGGAAGATCTCATATAGATTGCTCATTATTTAGCATTTGAAACACTATTGTGAACTAAAATTATTTTTTCTAATGTAGATTACTATGAAATATTTTAATTAATCCTTCTATGATTTCAACAAGTTTCTCCAACTTATCCTACTCATTTAACATCTAGTTATAATCTTTCTTGTACTTATGTGTAGGAACTCATCTATAGTTTTTCACTTTACAATTTTTGTTTTGATAGCATCCTCAGTTGTTATTGTATTGTATATTTTTCCACAATGTTTCTTGATTGTATATTTCTTCAAATATATCATATGTTTTATTCTTTATTTTCCAAAAATAATATCACACTTGCATTCTTTGACCTCTTCTCCTTCAATCATTTCACATGTTGAAATGAATGGGATATTGTTGTACTCATTTAGGTTTAAAGCTATGATTGCTCATCCAATCTTTCACTTATATTTTTTTTGTTTTCTTGTATTTAATATTGTATCTAAATTTCTTTTTCTATTTTTTTACATCTTTCTTATTGATCTTGTCCTTCAAAGAATCCTTTTCTAATGTACCTATAGACTTGAGCATTTTTGTGTCATTGGCAGTATCTTCCTTCTTGATGTTTTTGGTTTGCAAAATAAAAAGTATGAGGATAGGAAAAGATTGATAACATTGTGTTAAAATTATTTTAAATACATGAATATTTTACAACTCTAGCTTCACCAAAAGATTTTGTGTTTTCATCTTTATCAATATCAGTTTTGTTATTACATGATCAATTCTTTTCATTGTTGGAAGGCTTTTTCAATGTTCCTCTATAAATTTGTTTTTCTATATCATTAGAAGTGTCTTCATTCTAGATATTTTTCAATTAGAAAAACATAAAGTATTAGTATGGAAAAATATTAATAACATTATAATCAATTACTTTATATGGATAGAGATTCTCCAACTTCTAGTTTACCAAAAAAAATTGGTTCCTTTTCCTTTACCATTATCTATTTTAATTTTTAATATCACTTTATTCTTTTCATGTGATAAAATAGTATTGTGATGTCTAATCTCCTAGATGAAACTGTTGATGTATTTGTCAATTCAATGCAACACATGTACATCAATTCTATGGGACATCTATTTTCAATTATATATGATACCTATACATCAATTCTATGTAGTGTGTTTTTTTAGTTCTATGAAGTCCCTATTTTTTTCTATGTGGTGCTTGTACATTATTTTATGCAACTTCTATTTTTAATTCTATGTGGTATTTGTTCTTCTTGTAATGGAACACCTACTCTTCTTGTAAGCACAAATTCCCTAGTGCTATTTATACCTCATATTACTAATGTGTAAAAAATAATTTAAAAATAATATTTAAAATATTAAATTTCCCTATTGAAAATTCCATAAGTTGAGCCAATGAACATTTGGTAAAACTACCCCCATGATATTTTAGAACCTAGGAAAGAAGTTTAAATTACCATAACAATAAAATAGCCAACTAGTGATTCCTCAATACCTATATAGTATCCTTTTGGTAATATTTTTCCTCTATTATATTCCCTAAGAGAGGGTAAGAAATGTGAACTTTTTGAAACTTATGTACAAGAAGATTCATGCATTTTAAATTAGGGTCAAAGTGAATGATAATGCTTATGATCCTAATCTCCCTAATCATCTTCCATCTTCTTATGTGTTTAATGTTTCAAATCTAGGCCATTTCCATAGCAAGGTTCTTGCATTAAATCTTGTATATAGCATTGAAGTTCTTAATGGAGTAATTAAATATTCAAGTTCATCAAAGACATTAAGAAAGCTGGATGTGCTACAAGTAAGAGAGGAAACGAGCATAGAAGTTAAGAAGAAGTATGAATACTTGATCCACTGGAATAATGAGAAGCTTGAGGATGCAATTTGGGTATATGAGTCTAATTTATCTTTGTGGAGACTTGATGCTAGCCCCAGTGTAAAGCCTACTTGATGATAAGCATTTTTTCAAAAGTATGAGAGATTATGAGGATGTCACCTAGCCTAATGTATTAATCTTAAAATGGTTATATGTTTCTTCATTGAATTTTGGCATGTATTCATATGTTCGAGAATATTTTTCAGAGTATTTTGAGAACTTTGAGGACATGTTTGAAGGTGTTTAAGTAACCTAGGCATTAGAAAAGATATATGTTTTAATAGCCTTGGTAAGATAGATGTCTACTTTCTAGAATAGACATTTACTTTGGAAGGATACATGTCTACTCTAGCAAGTAAATATTTTCTCTAGGAGTTAGACATCTATTACATAATGTCTATCCTTAATAAATACATCTTTCCTAGGCCAAAGATATCTTTTTTGTAATTGTTTCACTCTTGAAAGAGATATCTCTACTTTTCTAAGACATCTTCTAATGCAAATTTCAATAGATATATTTTTGTAATTAGGTTTTCAAGGGAAGATGAAAATTTACTAAAAATGTATAAATATATATAAAGACATAATCTTGAGAAAAGAGATTAAGAGATTTTGAAAGAAGAGAGTTGGAAGATGATTAAAAGAGTTAGTTCAACTTGAGCACTCTTTGTGTAAGCCTTCTAGGTAATTATATGTGTGTGTAAGTGGCATAAAAATTTGAAGTTCTTCTCTATATTTGGAATGTTGCTTCCTTGACACTTGTATTACATTTTCATTTTTTGCAAGAAAGAATAAAGAGATGTGTTTTCTTTTCTTATTTTCAATTAGTTTTTTTATTGAATTTTAGCATTAATTTGGATTTAATGAGACAAAGTTCATACTACCATTATTTTATTTATCACTTTTCTCTTAGTTTAAAGATCTAAGGATGTTCTTTAAGTAATTTTTATGATGCCTCTAGTGCCTTGTGTGTATTACTATCAATTTGGAAGTCATTTTGACCTATTTTATTTTCTTTTAAATTTTACACTAAACCATAAGTTGATCACGAGTCATGGTAAGATTGCTAGCACTAACCATGAGTTGTGGTTAGGTAATGATCTCCCACCGTAGGTCATAATGAGATTGTGACTGACCCTTTATCTTTCCTTGTAATTTTTAATCTCTATTTCTAAAGACCTATAATCCTAGAAGTCATGGGTAGATCATGGTCATCCATCATAGGTCATGGTGTAGTTGTTGTTGACCTTTTGATATGTCAAAACCTTAAGGAAAATGAAGAACATAGATCATTGTGGAATATGATGTTTTGCAAGGCATGAATGAGAGTTCAAAGAATGACATCTACAAAGAAGATCTCAATATGAAGACTACTAGGACTCAAGGAAGCATGAATGAGTACAAGGACTACAAGCTAAATGAAGATGATTCAGTAATCAAGAGGTAGCTAAATTAGCAAGAGGCCTAAGGCATCAAAGTTCAAAAGTTTAGAAGATGTCTCCTAGAAGCAAAAGATGTTTTGGCCAAAGTGGAGTTCATGTAGAGAAGACACCTCCTAAAAATAGAAGACATCTCCTTTCAGAAAAGATGTCTCCATATAGATGTCTCATTTTTAGAAGAGATTTCTTTCCAAAATTGAAGTCATTTTTAAAGAGACATCCCAATCTCAAAGGAGATGTCTACATTAGCTATTAGATAACATTTGCATGAATTTCAAGGTGATTTTAAAAAATTTGAGGCTATAAGAAGACTCCATTCCCTTGGGTATTCAATACAGATGAAATAGTAATTCTCACTATCATAGCAATCATTGTATATTATACTTGTGTACTGCATTGATTAAATCATTTGCTTGATTGGTTGTTGAATTGTAATTGTGCTTCAATATACAAGGATCTATAAATTAAGTTACATTCTTTTCTTGTGATTATGTTTCTATCTTGTTTCCCCATTGGGGTTGATGTGTCTTGCAAGAGGGCATAGTCATTGAGCTTGTTGGGATCCTGCGAAATTGAGTGTTTGTGTAATGTTAAAACACTCTAGAGTGGAGCTCAATTTGTAAAGGTTGTTGGATCATTAAAACCACATTCTAAGCTTGTTATGACATTTTAGGGTTGAGTGGTTTCACATTGACAAAACACTCTAGAGTGAAGCTTAGAGCTTGTACAAGGTGTGGTGCCCTTCAAACCACATTTCTAAGAAACAAAGTCCATAGGTGTGTAAGGATTCTAGCCTTCAAATATGGATGTACCCAAGTTGGGAAACCACATAAAATTTTGAGTGTGGTTTTTGTGGCTATTAATTTTTATTTGGGAAATTTATTCATCCCCCTTCTAAGTTCCACGATCCTCAAGTGGTATCGAAGCTTGGCACTCTTTCATTTGATAGCAATTCGAAGAGTGAACAATGGAGGGGACATCTTACACAAGGCCATAAATGTTCAATGGGTTTAACTTTGCCTATTGTAAGACAAGGATGCAAGGTTTCTTTGAGTTTATGGAGTTTGAAGTCTGGGAGTCCATCCTCAAAGGCTACACTCTACTCATCAATAATACAACAAAATCCATCAAGCCCTAGAGCAAATCAACACAAAAAAAAAAAAAAGATAAGTTCATGTTTGATTTAAAAGAAAAAAATTGTTTGCATTGTGCATTGAATATATTTGAATTTAATAAAGTAGCTAGATGTAAAATGGCCAAAGAAATTTGGATAACTTTAGAGGCTACTTATGAGGGAACTTCAATAGTTAAGCAATCTAAAATATTAGTTTTACAAAGTGAGTACGATAAGCTCAAAATGAGAGAAGGTGAGAAAATAAAATATTATTTCTCTAAAGAAAATGATATTGTTGTGGCTGTTAGAGGTACTAATAAAGTTTTACTCAAAAGTGATGTCATAATAAAAATGATTAGAACTCTTCAACTACAATTTAGACAGAAGGTCACAGCCATGGAGGAGATTAGAGACTTTTCTATTTTGAAGTTTGAAGAGCTTAAAAGTGCTCTATTTCTTATGAAATGAACCTCATAAGCAAAGGGCCTATTCAATAGCCCTAAAATCAGCCTCCAAAGAAAAGGAACCTACTAAACAAGATATGGGTAGCGAAGAAGAGATAGATCTTCTCTCAAGAAAGTTGCAAAGACTTATGGAAAGGAGAGCTAAGAACTTCAATCAATAAGAATCCAATCAATTTAGTGGTAATGAAAGAGGTAAAAAAAGAAGTAAAAAAATTTCAAATTCTAATTTCAATTCCACTTCAATAGAATGTTGGATATGTGGTGGAAGAGGCCATGTATGGCAAGTTATAGTAAAGGGACAGAAATGATGAGGAGATGAAGAAGACCAACTTCTATACAAGTTGGGATGATGGAAAAAAAAGTGAGGAGGAAGAGGATGATGAAAAAAATTCACACCTCATCTATATGACTCTCACAAATGATGATACTAGCATCTTGGGTGATGAATTTGAATAAGAAAGGTATGAACTATTGTGTAATGAACTTTTATCTTTTCAAAATATTTGTACAAAGTTGAATAAGCAAGTTAAAATAAAGGATCAAAAAATTTCTTTATTGAATATAAAATTTTGTAATCATACAAAAGAACTCCTAGACCTCAGGGTTAAGAATGAAAAATTAACCTTGTCCTATGAGTAGGCTAAAGAAAAAATTGTAGATGTCAAACTTGTGAGCAAAAGGCTGGTGAAGGGAAAAGAATCCCTTCGAATCATTCCTAGACAAGGAAGAAGTCCACAAGAAAAAAGTGGACTAGGATGCTATTCTCAAGAAGAAGAATTTGCACAAACTCCATTCCAATAGAAGGATTCTTCAAAGAGTGAAGTAACATTATGTACTACATACCAATCAGAAGAAGCTCTAGTCCATCCAAAAGCACCTCAAAGGTTTGATCATTTTAATCAATTTTATAGGAAGGTTAGATGTTATTATTACAATATACTTGGGCATAAAAAAATGGAGGTGCAATTTAAAATATTATCATATGAGCACCTGGTCATATCATAAGACTCCTTGGTCTTATCGAAATGTGCATACAAAAAAAAATTGCAAGGTAAAAAGGGATAAACACGCAAATCACAAAGGAGTGAAGAAAGAATGGAAGATTAATAAGAAGGAATAGTGTAACGAGAAGACTCTTTCCAAAAAATTATTGAGAGGAATCCAAGCCTTGAAAATTTAAGAACTCTATGTGAGAAGAGAAACCTCAAAAGAGGAATCTCATTCTCTAGCGCTCTAGGCACCTTAATTCTCTTCGGCAAGAAAAGTAAGCAAAGGTAAGTCTTTCATTCATTATATGAATTTTCAAGACTATAATCCTTGGCAGCCAACCCTAAGCCTTATCCTATCAAAACCCTTTTTGTTGAGTAGAGACACCTACCAGGAGACATCTTCCAAAAGACATCTTGTCTAAAAACAATACATCTTCTTGATTTCTTTCCCAATGTGGCCAAGACATGTTCTTTTCAAATGAGATGTATTCCTTCAATTTTTAGCCATGGATGAGACTTCTTTATTTCCAGAGATATGTCTTTTCTTTCATTAAAAACCCTCATTGAGCACTACTATTTAAATCCAAATCCTCATTTTTCCTTCATTCAAGCACAAGACGACCCGAGGGAGATGACTAGAGCTTCAAGGAGACAACCAGGGCTTCATCCTTAGCTATAACCAATGCTTCCTTACTTCAATACATGGTGCATAAGAAGTTTGGGATGTCTAGGTCACCACCTAGAAAGATCAAGAAGGCAAGGAGAGCTTCTATATGTATTGATAACACCTACAAACCCTAGTTTCATTTTGACAACACCAAACATTGGTTTGAGGTAACTCAAATAATTTCTATTATTTTAGAGTGTTTCCTTTTCTTTTCACAATTTAGGAAGAAGACATTAATGGAGTTCTTTCAAATTTTAAATTGGATGAAATTTATCTCCATGAATTATGTTGTGTCTAAAAATCTCATTAGAGAATTTTATTGTAATATTGTCATTACAAATGCATCTATTGGGGCATTTAAAATTATGGTTGTGAGTTTGTTGATAGATGTGTTTCCTCAAGTTATAAATGCATTTCTTAGTATTTCAAGTGCTTATGTGTTTTAGGTAACCATTCATTCTATGAGTGACATTTTCACAAATGGTGTAATTCCCATTTTACATGATGAATGTTGCCATGCTTTGATAGGGGAGTCTATGTCTTTGAGTGATGGTAGAGTTTATAGAAGTCAAATGTCTCCCGATGCTTTCATCCTATCCCTCATTATGTTATATAATATCATTGTTAAATGAAGAAACTATAACTATTTGTTTCCTCCCTAGTTTTTTGTTTTGTACTACCTTTTTATAGGACAACCTTTGGACTTGGGCTTCACTCTCTATTGTGATATGTTGGGACTACTCACCAAGGAGAAAAACATTGGGCATTCACTCCTAGTCAACTTGTTGATTTGATAAAGGGATGTATTAGCTCCTGAAATGCCTTTGCTTGAAGGCAAGAGGAGAGCATTAATGAGTATGCAGCAAAGAGGGGCTTCACCCATGCAAATGAAGTAGAATCCAGCTTCAGGACATCTCTATCACAAAAGAAGAGAGTAGCATCATCATATAGGATCTCTCCTTAGTTGAGTAGGTCCAAATCTACTAGTGAGCATATGAGATCTTTCCTAAAGAAGCTACTATGTCTATTTGCTCATACTTTTAGGATGATCAATAGGAATCTCTCTTACTTTCATAAGAGAATGGATGTTGCTAGAGTACCTCTTCCTCTTAATGGGAAAAAGTTTCAAAAGATCACCACTCCTATTTCTGAGAGTAAGTAGGATATTCCTGCTCCACCAAGACATTCCACAATAGCTAGTCCTTCCTAGGCCTATGAATTGGGAAATGCATCATATTCAAATGAGCCTATTACACCTTATGCACCTATCTAGGGGAAGTTTCTAGTTCCCATGTAGTTGGGACCAAGTCTTCATCATTAGGATGATGTTCCTAGGACTTTTGAGTAGCACCCCATAGAGAGTATCTTTGGGATCTCATCCTAATGGATGCCAACTGATCCTGTCACCTATCAGAGGAAGGGTGCTTCTTCATCTTCACAACAAGCACCATCATAGCTAGCTCCACTAGCTTCATCTTATTTTTGAATGAAGATTTGATCAAGGAGAGCTCCAGTTCAACTACTTTCTTCATATGAAAATGAGGTGTAGCATGAATCTAGCCCCAACACTAGCAGAGATGATAATGAGGACACCTATCAGTCTTCTCATACTATAGAAGCTTTAAAGAAGGACTTAGATGATGCTATTGAGCTTAGTGACTAGAGTCCTTTGGTGCTCTCTCCCCTTTTTTATGATGTCCAAAAAGGGAAAGACATTTTTAATGCTTTGATGTTGGTATGCTATTTTTATGTGATTTTTGCAGCTATATGTAATATGAAAAGTTTGTAGATAGTTTATGATGACAATTTATGATTCCTATATCATTTTTTGTTGCTTTTTATGGAGATAGGTTTTTGCCTTTTCATAGTATAGATTCATTTTCAGATTTCATGTGATTGATACCTTGCATCTTACACTTTAGAGCCTTTATCCTAGTCCCTAACTACCATTGGAATTTATATGTATTAATATTTTTGTTATTGTATTGTTTATCGATTTATTGACTCACCCATTTTCTTAAGTTTTGGACATCACCAAAAAGGGGAATATTGTTGACCTTTTGGTATGTAAAAACCTTAAGGAAGATGGAGAACATAGATTGTTATGGAATGTGATGTTTTACATGGCATGAATAAGAGCTCAAAGAATGACATCTATAAAGAAGGTCTCAATATGGAGACTACTAGGACTCAAGGGAGCATGAATGAGTACAAGGACTATGAGCTAAATATAGATGCTTTAGTAATTAAGAGGAAGCTAAATTAGCAAGAGAAGGCCTAAGGAATTAAAGTTCAAAAGTTGAGAAGACATCTCTCAAAAGTAGAAGTCATCTTGGTCGAAGTGGAGTTCATGTAGAGAAGATGTCTTCCAAAAATAGGAGACATCTCCTTTCAAGATAAGACGTCTTGGTCAAAGTGAAGTTCATGTAGAGAATATGTCTTCCAAAAATAGGAGACATCTCCTTTCAGGAGAAGATGTCTTCATAAAGACATCTCCCATGAGATGTCCCATTTTTAGAAGAGATGTCACCCTAGAAATGAATTCATTTTTAAAGAGATGTTTCAATCTCAAAGGAGACGTCTAAATTAGCTATAAAATAGTCATTGCATGAATTCCAAGGTGATTTTGAAAAATTTGAGGCTATAAGAAGACTTCATTCTCTTGGATATTTTTTACGAATGAAATAGTAATTATCACTATCATAGCAATCATTGTATATTGTACTTATGTACTTCATTGGTCAAATCATTTGCTTGATTGGTTATTGAATTGTAATTGTAATTCAAAGGACAAGGATCTATAAATTAAGTTACATTTTCCCTATGATTTTGTTTCTCTCTTATTTCCCTACTAGGGTTGATATGCTTCTTGAGAGAAGGCATAGTCATTGAGCTTGTCGGGATCTTGCGAGATTGAGTGTTTGTGTAGCATCAAAATACTCCAAAGTGGAGCTCAATTTGTAAAGGTTGTGGGGTCCTTAAAATCACATTTTAAGATTGTTAAGACCTTCTGAAATTGATTGGTTTCATAAAGACAAAACATTCTAGAGTGGATCTTAAAGCTTGTACAAGGTGTGGTGCCTTTCAAACTACATTTTTGAGAAACAAAGTCTAGAGGTGTGCAAGGATTNCAAATCATGATCAAGTTGTTAATTCATGTTTAGTTATCATGATTCATGATTAGGTTGTAGTCAAGTTAGTTTATCTATAGTTTATGCTAATGATTTTTCTAAGAAAATCATTAGTTGTGGTAAGGTTGTGATCACCCATCATAGATCATGATGAGATCATGATATTTTAAGTTTACTATTCTTGCAACTATCTTTCCATTGGAAGTTAGTTGAACATGCTTTAATGATCCATGTGCATGAAAATTTAATCGTTATTTGACATTTGGTTTGGAATTTAATTTGAAAATTATATATGATAATAATTCACACATTAAAATTCAGTATAGTGTGTGCTAGTGCCATTTGCAAGTTAATGGGTTGGAGTGGATAATTTGGTTTGGTTAGTTTTTTGTATTATGCATAGATATATATGTGATGTGTGAACTATGATGTTTGGTTTGTTATGCTTACTAACATGCCTTAATCTATCATGAGAATTACCCTTAATTCAATTGGAGGAGGTGCTAAGATTTCTCACTCAATTTATACTAACATCTTCTCTTATTTTTGGGTTACAAGTTCTAGTTAAAACATGGAGATCTCTTGATATTTGTTGTAGATATTTGAGATTATATACATGTTTATTTTCTAGCATTAGTTATTTATCTCATTGGCTTATTATAACATCTTATAAACATGTATCAATTTATTATTTTTCTTGCATTATGTATTTAGATCATGATATTATATGTATTGCTAAACATACATTAATATTATTGGATATTTTTGGTTCTACATTAATTTTTTTATTTATATGCTATTTTTTATTTTAAATTTAGAATTACCTTTTAGTATGATTTTATATATTTATATTATTTAATTATAATTTATATTCTTTCACTATTAATATCTATTCTTTTCTTTTGGTCATAGTTTTCCTATAATTCTTTTCACTTCCTTATCATTCTACTTGTTCATTTTGATTATTCAATTNCAAGGCCTAGGACTTCTAGTAGAACTAGAAGAAATAAACTAAGGAATTATAGAAGAAGACATGGACATCATAGTAGTTCTTCTAGATCGTCATCCTTCTCTTCCTCATCTTCATCATTAACATATTTTATTTCTAGTTCACCATCATAGACATCCTAGTAGGGATTAATAGCAAGATAAGATACAAGATACTAAAGAAAGCATATATGAGATCATCATAATTAAACACATGGAGATACATATTATAACTACAATATCCTTGATGATTGTAACATCCTCCTTCCTAGTCCTATGCTAGAAAGCATTGCATTGGGTATAGAACCCCTAACAAACTAATTAGCCATGGTAAGAGAAATTGAATAATCAAAATGAACAAGTAGAATGATAAGGAAGTGAAAAGAATTANGGGGAATTTCATATTTATCTTTTTTATAATTACATCTAAAACTCACAATGACATATTGCATGACTTAAGTCTTCATTTTTTGACATGATCTAGACACTTTTAGTAACACAATAGCCTCCATATATATAGCCAAGATAACACCTTAAAAGAGCAACTTGAATCATTGGTGAAGTTGATTAGTTAAATGGAAAAACAATACTTTCTTATAAGTTTTTTTACCTAAACTATTCATTTTGATGAAAGATGAAGATAAAATTATGATAGTAAGGATTTGAATGAGCATATGAAACCCTCACTTGCAATCATCCATTCTAGTTTTCTTTAATATGAATCCTATCATTGTCCTCGTTAGTATTCTTGTTGAGTAATGGCTATTGATACTATGTAAAGAAGTTATATTTTAGTTAATAATATGTGTATGATTTAAAATATTAAATTTTCATAAAATATAAATCATCAATGCTTTTACAATGATCATTTATAATCTAACTAATCTAGATTAATAACATCATCCTTGGTAATAGTGCTAGTGATGAACAGTCAATATGCCCTATGCCCAAGCATACAATCTATAAGGATCACAAGTGACCATGTCATAATTTATGGATGGAACTAGAGGAGTACATATATAGTTAAGTATGAATCACAACTAATTGTCTTTTCATTTGGACTACTAGTGGCTCTAATCTTTATATGGCATATGATATTTGTTAGCATTTAATTAACTAAGTATATATATATATATATATATTAGTTAAACTAATAAATAATAAAATAAATCCTAAGCTAGCCTATAGTGATGAGTGTCCAATTTTCAATTTTTTGTATACATCAAGAACTCATGTATTCACAACTAGGATTACTACATATTATGCAATTAAATGATCCAAGAAATAGCATTGTTGGGATTACCAAATGAATATGTAGTTATATTCAAAACTACTCATGCTTATTTTGCTTATTATATTAACGTGCATGAAAATGTAAACGCTGATCTAAATTATGTTGAAAAATAAATAAAATAGAAAAGTAGAAATTTTTTAGCCACAGTGCTGTAATGGAATGGTATCAATCTTGATGTTTGATGTTACTTATGGAATACGTCTAGGTATATTTCACTTAAAAATTGGCATTGTATAATTGACTTACAATCCTTTTGTAGGTACTCATTAATTGCTACAAGAATTAAGAAATGAAATTATAAGAGTTTGAGTATGTTATGATCAAATGGTGCTATAAATATGGTGGAAAATCTATATTTATAGGCATTTATTATAACTATGACATTTCATCTTAGCTTATTATATCACATATATGATATTATAATTATTTGACTTATTTTTTATCAATCTTAAGACAAGCATTATATCAATGTTTCCTAATGAAATATCTCCTTAGCCTTAATCTTCTTGATATATGATATATGTTATTTCATTAAAGATTATTAAATAAGTAGGAAAATAAAAAAGATTAAATGTTTGAAGATTCATTGACAAGAAAGACAAATAGGAGTGAATGTAAATAAAGGGATTGAAGATTCATTATAGTAATATTCTAAAATATATATGCATGATAAAGAGTCTATACAACTATGAGAATGTTATAAGATGAAAGGATATATGGTTGTAGAAAATGTTACTTAGAAAGAGTTAGCATAGAAGAAAATTTCATAGGTTAAAGCAGGTATAACTACAAGGGAGTATAGCCCTTTGAAATGCAAATATTTTAGTAGTTATAAACATAAAGAGAAATGACAATTTTAGTAATTTTGTACGACAATTCCTTTTTTCAACAAAAAAAAAATCACAAATACACAATCTTGTATGCATATTCATTGAAAGGGAAAGAAAAATGAAGCTATAGTATCCATAGCAATAAAAGAAGAAGTCACAATAACTAAATGGAATAATCACATTTCCTAAGATCATAGAATAATACTAAATTAAGAATATATGATAATTCCTTCTCTAATATCTATTTTATAATATTTATAAAGATCTTTAATTTTTCTTCCTTCAATGTTTTCAATTATTTATGCTTAAGAATTATTGATTACTTGTCAATATCTTATTATGAATGGAGAATTATTTGGTGGGGTTGGATTCAAGAAGAAAATAAGTGACAACCCTCTTCCTCAGACCCCATAACTATATCTATAATATTCAAGATCACTTAGGATGAGATGTAGACACCAGCCCTAAAGTGTATCATGTTTGAAGAATTTTAGGTAGTGATACTTTTGGTTGTATTTTTCTTCTTATTTGAGGGGATTTATGTTAACTATAAGTTTTGCTACTCTTTGTGGATTACCGCTAGGTTGTGGCATTGTCATTTTAGAAGAAAGTTATTAATTTCAAGGTGGTTAAGACTTATGATTAAATATTATGAGTCAATTACAAGTCAAGAGTCATGATAACAATACATGAATTGCAAACAAATAATGTAGGCTATAATGATCACCATAAGATTAGAATGAGCTAGCTTACCATGGAGTATGATTTTCTTAGATATGAAAAATTTAAAATGTCTATAAAAATATGTAAATTAAGTTATTTAGTATGTGTAGCTTTGTACATTCAACATGATTTCAGACTATTGAGAAAGTGAATTACAATAAAAATAACACTTTATGATTATATCATAAAGTTGAAAAGTTGAAGTGATAAGTACATAAATGTGGAAATAGTAGATAAACATTTGGAAAATGTAAACACAAATTTATTAATACATAAATATTAATTCATAAGTATAATATCAAGCACCACACACACAAAAGTCAAATACCAAACCATATAATATGATAGAATAAACGTTATGATTGATCATCATAGATTATTTTAAGAATCTATTTATGATGTAAAATGATTCTTATGATGGATGTTTCATCCTTTATACCAAGTCAAGAAAAGTTACATCTCATAGTCATAATTCATGTTAAATAATTAATGTTAAGTATCATGTAAACATTTCATGGCTATATATCTTTAACCAATAATGTGACATGTTGATGTTAATGCTTAACACCAAAATCCTTAACACTCATCCTCAAACTTAACATGAAATAATTTTAAGAGGTGGATAGCAATTTAATTAGTAGTTTAAACTTTCTAAAACAACATAAAATATAATTTTAAAAGTAGATTAACTAAAAGATCATTAAATGTTAAATTTTGATGACTTTTCCCTAGAAAATTCTGTAGTTTGAAATATTTTAATATATCATAGTAATTTTTTTAGGGGAAGAATTTTGGGACTTGAGACATCTTTTTAAACTTATATTCATCTCTAAGACCTATAGTTTAATTAGAATTGTGTAACTCAATATTTCCTACTAGAATCAAATGCATAACTTGAAGTTATCATGTCAAGTCTTCCCACTAGGATAACATCTCATTTTTTACATCATAGTAATTTTGTAGAAATAACATGTCAAGTTTTTGTATCACTTGATAGACTACCATTTATTATTTTCTACATTATTATGAGTTAATTTTGATACTTTACATTTTGTATAATGAAACTTATTTAATTAGATTATAGTCATATAGTAAATAGTGATGGTTATATCTTATTATGATACATATTACATATCATTCTTGTATTTTAATGTTTTTTGAAATAATAAAAGGTATGGACTTGAAGAATATAAGGATGAATTAGCATTCATCATAGGAATATAAAACATGGTATAACATTAAATAAATAAGATATAAAATCAAAATATTTTTATTAAAATTCAAACATAGTATAAGAAGTTGATGAGCAGCAAGGTACCCCTACACTCAACCATACGAATACGAGCATTCACGCACGATCCAGTCAAACTCCATGGATAGGCTAGTTGTGGTATCTAGATAGTTACACGTTGATCGCAGTTCACTATCTTCCCACTTGGACTAGTATTTGCTTTGTCACATATGGTTTAGTCCAGAGTGAGGCATATGATGTGATCCTAAATTAGTCCTACTCCTAGAGACAATGGAGAATAATCTTGATTAAACTAATGAGTAATATGAAATGATATCTAAGCTAACCTAGGTGCGATGAGCATCTGTTCCTTAATCATCTGTACACATCTTGGACCATGACTACTACTGGGGTTACCAAGCGTAGATCCTAGGTACGCTACTAGGTTACCAAGTAGTCACACTTAAATGCTCGTGATTAAGTTGTACTCATTTCGTAGTTAACAACAAGAATAGTAAATGATGGTAAAGAAATATTAACTAAGAAAATAATAAATAACAATAATAATTAAATAATTAAACTAAGTGAATGCTGCAATGATGAAGTAATCTCAATCTTTATTGCCGATAATGTGCGTGTCCAAGTACGTCACACTCGAATAAAGGTTCCGTACAATTACAAGCATCACCCTACGGGCATACACTGGGAAAATAATCTAAGTCCTACGAAAAAAACTACAAGATTCTAGCTACAATTAACTCAAAAGATGCCTAAATGAGGCAAAAGGCCCTCTTATTTCTAGACCGGGATAGGCAGATGCGTAAACGAGGCCACGTCGATGCAAGAAGGCTACGTCGACGAGCCCGTGTAGACACAACTGCATATACCAGGCCCCATATATGTAGCCTAGTCAACACATCAACTATATAGCACTTCATCATACCCCCATGACTAAGTAAAAACTCGTCCTCGAGTCAAAGAAAGTGAGGAACAAGCTCAATTGAATACACAATGGATAGGTATGGGATTATTGATTAACTAGAAATTTATTCATGCCGTAGTGGATATGAAAAAATTGGGACACAGAAACAAAATGAAAAAATTTGTGGAACTCATGGGGTTCCCAGTAGTGGTGGCTCCTCCATGGATGCCTTTCCTTTGTTCTGTGTGCTAGGCTTCTGAGATTGATACCATTGAAAAAGTGCCTGACATTTCTTTTTCTTCCATCCACGAATTATGAGCCGTCCATACTGATGTTCCAATGTTTGATGGAGTCGGCACTTTCCATGGATATGGTAGCTATGGGGATAATTGATTGGCCTTGACATGCCATGCCATAGATAGCCATCATTCCTCTTCATAGGCGTGGGCCCCAACCTCTCCACCTTTTTCTTGGCCAGCTTGTGTAGCGACAGGAGGTCCCTAATGGATGCTAAATGATTATTCCTCCTACTCTGCATGTTTTGCATGAGGTCCTTGGCCACTGCCTCCCCCCCCAGGTTGTTTGGTTGCACCTTGAGAAGGTCCTCCTTGTTTTCTCCTTTTAGGGCCATCTATAATCACACAAAGATCAATTGTTAGTAAGGTTATTTAAAAAATGTTTAATGATTTCATACCTTACTCATTGCCTTTAATAAATATTGAATTCTTTACTTAGTGTGATTTTAGAGTTAGAAATTTTTCAAGGAAGTTTCCCTAAAAGTTTAATGTTGGACCTAGTTTTGAGGAACATTTGATAAAATGATGACAAATGAAAGAATAGATTTGGCAATGAAGTACTCAGAGGGTATAAGATGATGTGGTGGTGTGAAACAAGTACAAATGACAAAAGTCACGCAAGTGGATCCTCCCCAATGCAAGTTCCAACCTATATGCCCTTGCGTAACCACACCTTAAGATGACCATAGGCACTAGAAGGGTTAAATGTAATCTATACCGATGCAAAAAAACACACACATGTTGATACCACCGTGCTGAGGTATGAATTCAATGCTATACAAGACACGAGTCACAAATACATGAACAACGAGATGGAATGAATCGGAGAAGGGATTGCAAAGATTGGGACGTGAGGTAACTGACTCAAGGCACAATGAATCCTACATGTAAAGCATGATTAAGGTGTTATTAACCTGTTGTTCCAAGATCAGGACCAAGTCCATTCCTCTAATCAGTGACATCACATTGTTTCATCCAATGATGGACAACCATAAGAGCACCATGACAGCAAGGCATACGATCACTTGGCATTTTGTGCAAGGGAGGACTGACTTGGAACTTCTTTGTGGCATACTTTTTGTTTGGCCTCTTTGGCACACTTTCTTCTCCCTCTCTTCTCTCTCTCTCTCTCTCTCTCTCTTTTGGATGCCTTTAATACTCTTACTCCCATTTTTTGTTAGATCTACAAGGATCTTAGTACAACCACATTGCATGATAACTCCCACAGATGTCACCAAAAAGAATCCACAAGTCCCCTTGATGTCACACCCTAATCATTCCCTCTTGGTTCATCATTCTTCACTCTGGGCACAATGAACACAAAATTAATTTTAAGATTTTAAGAATGTCAGGAATATCACCGTACCCTCGAACAGAACCTCTTATTCGTAGAATGGATGAGTGGGTGTAATGGGCTCACTATCCAACTAATTGACCACTCAAGACTCGATAACATAGAACACACCTCAACCAACAAGCCACGTGAGTGTTTTATTCGTGGATGAGATTACTCAAATAAGAAGATAAAAAGATAAAAAGATAAAACAATAAATTAAAAGGTGCAAAACTGGAAAATAAAAAGTTGAAAAATTAAAGAAATAGAAAACCATTTATTAATTTTGTGTCGTTAGAATGGAGGATACCCCCCATAACTAAACGGTTGAGCATGGCTAGAATTAATAAATGGAAGGTGGGGATCCTTGCATGTTGAAAATATTGGGACCTGGTCATACTTACCCCATTGGGGTTCACACACTTGATTAGAGTTGACATAGTGGGGCAAGTTATAAGATGTGGTTAATTTATAAGGAGTTGACCCACTATGGTACTTGTGACCGTAAGATGGTATGCAAGGATCAACATGTCTCCCCATGTGGCAATATTCATTGGGCCCCATGGTGGTTGGAGTGTTGATTGGTGGCCTAGATAGAGTAACATGAGGCATTGGGTTTGAAGAGGAAGATGCCCCACAGTGTTGGATTTGTGCTGAGTTGGCGGATGCAGTGGTTTCTGAATTGTGGTGTCCCCTTCGACGGTCACATCTAAAGAAGGGACGCCTTCGATGTTGTGAAGGACCTCCACTACTATTGATAGTAGCAACATAAGTAATGTTTGTAGGTTGGTGCTATGGTGCAAAATCTTCTGGCATAGCTGGCGGTGATGTAGAAGGGGGTGAAGTATGAGAATATTGAGGTTGAGGAGAAGTGTAAGGCACATGAAGTGGTGATCTTGTTGAAGAGGACATGGGTGGATAGTACTTGGGAGAATGATAACGATGAGGTGAGGTAGAGGATGCTGATCCTGTTGGAGAAATAGGGTGTTGAACATAATAAGCATGTGGTGTTGCGACACACGAAGGGTATGGTCCAGTTGGTAGTGGCCTCCCACACGACTAAGGTTTTTGCCACTATGGTTGAACCTGGTATTTATGTATGAAATCTGGATGTAACATTCATCCCCAATGCTCATGTAAATGTAACAAAATTGGACATTGACCTTTGGGATGATCGTACAGACAGACGTTACATTGATATGTGAAATTGGTAGTTGAGTTCTTATTCTTAT
>MNCI01000208.1:29465-45625 GCA_015680685.1 Gnetum montanum
AAATTAAATAATTAAACTAAGTGAATGCTGCAATGATGAAGTAATCTCGATTTTTACTTCTGATCATGTGCTTGTCCAAGTACGTCACACTCGAATAAAGGTTCCATACAATTACAAGCATCACACTGTGGGCATGCACTGGGAAAATAATCTAACTCCTATAGAAAAAACCTGCAAGATTCTAGCTACAATTAACTCAAAAGATGCCTAAATGAGGCGAAAGGCCCTCTTATTTATAGGCCAGGATAGGCGACTGTGTAAACGGGGCCACGTCGACGTAGGAAGGCTACGTCGACAGGCCCGCGTTGACTCAGCCGCGTATACTGGGCCCCGTATACGTGGCCTAGTCAATGCATCGACTATATAGCGCTTCATCAAAAGTAAAAATATTTAAATACAAGCAACTTAGGATCAACTATAATTGTTTTAGGTATAGAGGAGCTACTACTAATATTTGTTTCTCTTTATACCTCTACTACTCTAGAAACTACCACATCATTGATCATTACATCATTTATAATCTTTAAAAATGTAGAAGTCCAAAAGGATAGAATCTTAGTGTTGTTACAATAATACCATTTTATGGAATAGTAAGAATTTGAAGTATTGGGCTTATTTGGGAAAATGGTTTGAAGTTTGTCACATCAATAAAACATTTGGTGAGATTCAAATAGTATGATAGAAATAAATCAATTGCACTTGCTAAATAAGAAGAATGATATTCTTAAGAAGCTTAAGAAGGAATTTTGTAAATACACATTGAATTTTGGTTCATAATTTCATTCACTAAGAATTTGAGAGCATAATATGAAAACACCCTAGATGAAAAATGAAGCTTTCAAAAGAAACTAGTCATAAAAATACCTACATATAAATAAAGGACTTTGCTTAATATAGTTGAGGTTTTTTAAATGATTCTTGAAAAATGGAAATTATAGTATTAAAAAGAGCAGAGATTGTTTAGTAGTTACATATATTCATAGGATCATTGGTTCAAGATTCCTAGAATTAGTACATAAAACTAGATTTTGAGTCTGATTAATTTGATTTTACAAGATGTCCTTTTATCACATTAGATAATTATGGTTAAAAACAAAAGTAATTATACCATAATAAGATTATAAGAAAAGAAATTACAAGATCACATTTTTTTGGATAATGCATTCAAGCTTATGCATTATTTAGAAAGTGCAGAATAAACAAAAATTACTTTTGAATATGAAATTCATAAAACCAAAAAGATTAATTCTACCTAAAATCTAGATCTACCATGTTAGCTTGTGATAGGTCAACATTTACATGAATGCTTAAGTATAGAAGGTTGTAGCTCTAATTCAAGTTATATTAGTAAAGACTTGTAGAAAAAGAATTTGGTTCTACATAAAGAAGTAAAATTGCTTCTACAAAGATAGCTCAAGCCATTTTACCGCATCAAATTTAAATAGAAAAGCTTCATAGAAATGAAATTTAGTTCTTTTTAGGAATCATGAAAATGATCTAGCAGCCATGTTAGGTCATAAAATTAAAGTAGTTTATAGAAGCAAATATCATTTCTACAAGGAAACCAAAAATGGTCTTATGAATCATGTTAATGATTTCCTTAGAATAATTTTATTAAATAAAATGAATATTTTATTAAAAAAAGATCAATTAATTTTATAAGCCATGTTAGCTAACTTAAATTCTAAAAGCTCAACTTTACAATGGTTCAAGACATCAAAATTTAGAAAATTCTAAGCAAAGCTCAAATAATACACCATGAGAAGGAAGCTTGACTTATTGAATTAATAAAGAGTACTATAAAAAGAAATATAATTAATTCTATGTATAAAATATTTTATCATTTTCCCATGTTAGGTTGAGAAGCTAAGATTTATAGAACCAAAAATTGATTTTACAAATTAGCTTGAAATTGGTTCTATCATGTTAGCTAGCCACTACTTAGTTGACATAAGTAAGGTTAGAACCTTTCAAAAAGCTCATTCAAAAAAGTGATGTCACCAAAAGCCAAGAGAATAGTTCAAAGAACCAAATATTATCTCTACAAAAAAAAATACTAAAATTTTTCTACAAATAATGTTATTACTAAGTATCTATAAAGGAACCTGAAAATGATTCTACAAGTCACATTGATACTCTTAAAAGTAATAAATATCATAAAAAAAATATGGTTCTATATGAAAAGCTCAAAATTAGCTCTACAAGTAAAACATATTTTCCATACAAGCTCAAAAAAGAGGCATAGTTTGTGGAACCAAAATTTGGTTCTATAAGAAGGCCTATTTTTGGTTGTACCATGTTAGCAAGACAAGTTGATGAGCTTGTAGAACCTAAAATTGGTTCTAAAAGAGAGATTTAAATTGATTCTATAAATTTCATTAGCTTTTGATTTAGAATAGGTTTGTAGAACCAAAAAGAGATTCTATGAGTAAAAGCTAAATTGGTTTTACAAGACATATTTGCATAAAGAACAAAAGAGAAATCTTATTTTAAAGCTCAAATACATATTCTCAATTATAATTTTAATCCATCTCAACAAGGCTTAGTGTTGATAAGTTCTTAAGAGATTTGAGCTAAGAAGATCTAGAAGCCACATAAGCTAAAAAAATAAAGTAAAGCTTGTAAAACCAAAAACTAATTTTATGAGCTAGGTCTAAATTGGTTCTACCATGTCATGTTACAATGAGAAGAGAATTCATAGAACCAAAAAAGTGGTTCTAAAAATTTTTTCTATAAGCCATGTAATGTTTTGAAGGAGGATAAATTTGATAATTTAGACATGGAACTCACAACGGAGTAACAAGTAGAATTTATGCATATGCTTAATGATAATTTTAATCCAACTCAGTAGATCAAAGCAAATCAAAATAAGAAAAAAGAGAATTAAGGAAGATCTAAAATTACCTAAGAACCACTTAGGGAATACAATCATACAACCAAAAATTAGTTATATGAGAAGCTTGTGGATTTAAAAGGAATCAAGCCCTGAAGTAAAGAATTGCATGAAAGAACATAAGACTTCATAGCAGCATAAGCTTAATAAGGTTAAAAATTTGTTCTATAGAAAACTCTTCTTTTTATATTTACAAGACAACAAACAAGTATAACTAATTGGTTTTATAAAATAACTAAGTTTAGTTCTATTAGCCATGTTAGCATTAATAGAAGGAAGAGTTAAAGAAGTTTATTTTATTATCAAAGTTAGTAGAATCAAAATAGGATTCTATAAAATGATTCTAATTACATGACATGTCATCATAATAGCTCTTAATTATCTTAAGATAAAATAAGAAGCTAGATTAATGGAAGATAAGTAATGCATCAAATAAAAGCTATTGTTATCAAAGCTCATAGACATTAATTATGTCAAAGAAGTAGCTCAAAGAATTTAAGACATGACATGTGTCAATAGATTATTCTAATAGACTATCCTCAAGCAAGTGAATCAGAATCAAAGCTTCAATGTTAATTCATAAAGTCACATTGAATTTCAAATTATCAACCTAGTACTAAGTAAATATAGATCATTATTACAAAACATAGACAATGCTATACTTAAAAGCCAAGACTTAGAATTCTAGAGTGTAGAAAAACCTTCTAAACTAAGCTTTCTTTGTAGAAATTCAAAATGTCTTATAAGGAACATGAGAAATTGTAATGTTACATCCCTTGTTAAGGATGAACTATATTATTAATCATGTAATTATACTTCAAAAGAAGGGGTGCCTTGTTATGAAAAATTGTAACTATTCATAGCACCCCTTGAGGAAGGGTTTGTCCTATGACATTTAAGGCTAATCCTAGAGGTCATATCTACATGGAGTTATGGAGCCAAATTGACAAGTGATGAGAGTTGGTTGAAGTGGAACAAGAAGGTACTGATCATCCCTTTTTTTTTATGGCCTAACCATGGTGGTAGTGTTGGATTGCCTCTAAGTTCCTAAGTGTCATAGCAAGGTAACCCAAGAACATTAATAGTGTACCCAACCATTCTATTAATAATTTTTTTACTATTATTTTCTTTTCAATTCCATGTTCATTTATCATTATTTTGTAAGTTAAGTGATCCAAATTATTTTCACATAACACAAGAAATTTATGCAATGAATGATTGTATTCATCAACATCTATGAATGGGATGTCAAATTTG
The DNA here is from genome assembly GCA_015680685.1 of Gnetum montanum. Taxonomy (NCBI): domain Eukaryota; kingdom Viridiplantae; phylum Streptophyta; class Gnetopsida; order Gnetales; family Gnetaceae; genus Gnetum; species Gnetum montanum. Next base: position 33,616 of record MNCI01000208.1, read on the forward strand.
GTATTTGAGAAAGCCATAATTTAGAATCCAAAGTGGAATAAAAATGGGAAAAAATATCATTAAATTCTTATTATGAATATAAGAAGGGGATACATTACAAAGAGGGGATATGAAAAGAGTGAACATAGCAGAGATCAAGCATCAAATTTAAAAACTTGAAGGAGATATTTGATAGCTTTGGCTTAGGCCTCACATTCTTTCTTAGTAACGTCATCTTTGTTGAATACACCTTGACATCCAATCAAATCATCATAGATTTTCCTAATGTGTTTTGTGGTACTTTTGATAGTAGTGTTTGCCTCATTAAGCTTCATAAGTTTATATTCCAATAGGTTGACTTGAAGGATTTGTTATGTCACATCTTCCTACCATTCCTTCTTCTTCCTTTTTATGCAAAAGATTAGGGATATAAGTATTAAAAAAAGAGAGAAAAGAATATATATATATATATAAGATAAATTTATTACTTACACAAAGCTGATCATTTTGAATTTGAAGTATTCACTTACAACTCAATAAGTGTAGATTCAAGAACGTAGCACTCTCTACTTCCTCTAATGTTTGTTCAAGGTTTTTACTAACCTTTGGAGCATCATTAGGGATGGCATGAAATGTTGATGAACCACTAGCCTACACGAACTTATAATCAATTTTTAATTCATAGAATTTGGACTCTCTTAAGTGATATAACTCCTCATGAATAGAGTACGAGGTATTCTTTACAATACGATTACTATGATTATGAGGAAGAAGAATTTCCTATTTTGTAGTAGCCGCCATCTATCCTAAGAAGTAGGATGAACCCTTGATGGTAACTAAGGAATTCAAGCTAATAAAAAGGGGTCCAAAAGTAGTAAAAATTAATATGATTTGTGGGTCCCCAAATAGAATGGAACCCTTCATCAAAGTCACCTATGGAGATAGAACTCAAACAAATTTTTGAGGTAGAGTCATAGTTTGTACAAACTCAAACTCACATGGAGAATCCCCCTCCAACTCTCAAATAAAATATCCTTGACCCATAGATACTTGCAATGAAAAAGTGAACATAACATAAGAATAAAAAAAGGAAGTATTTAAAAAAAGCTTTATAATTAATAACTATTAGTTAAGTTACCTTTGGCTCTTTTCCTTTTTCTTTTCACTTACCACATAAATATTTTCACTAGAATGTTTTTTGATGCGTTGTTTCAAATAGATAACAAAAAAATAATAATGATATTGTACATGTGATGAAAAAACCTTAGAACTAAGTTCTATTGCTACCACATCATCCTTTTCTAGAATTATCTTCTTAGCACCTTTCCCTAGTTTGGTCAACATCCTAGGGTGAACTATCACATAAATACCATAAAGAAAAATAATCAATATTTTATACCTTATCAGATCCCTCCAAATTATGGACTTCTTAACCTCTTTTGGAACCTTCAATTTGAGTTCTAGCAACTTTTTCTTTTTTAAGAAACTCAGGGTATAGATGAGGATTGTACTAAGGAATGCTATTTTTTGAAGAATCATAACTTAAAATTAAGGTCATCATTAAGGACATAAAACATATGGTATAAGGTTTTGTAGTTTTTTTCTTCATATTAGTTGCAAGCTCCATGGCAAGGAATATCACCTAGATTGCACAAATGCTTGTAAATACACAGAAGTTTCAACAAATAAAAAGGATATCACACAAAAGGCTTATATTATTCATACCAATGTATGCTTTTAGGGAGCAAATAGCTTTACCTTAGATCACTCCTAAATATACAAACTAGTATTAAGGAATTCTTAGCTCAAGAATGCTTTCTAGAAGCTAGGCGCTTCACTAGAGATCTCTCCAAACTAATGCCTCTTAGTTAATTAAAAACATCTATATATAGCTAAGGCTCAAGGCCTTAGAGCACTGTATTCAATGCATTACAATGAATATCACACTAAGGCATTGTACCCAATGCATTACAACAAAGGCCACACTAAGAGCATACTATTTGACACCTCAAAAGTGGCTTTACAAAAGTAACTTTTAGAACACTAAGAAACTGTACAATATGGAAAATCTTGAGAGAGTAGGATTATGCGTCACCTAGTAAATCATAGCTACCATGCAAGCCTACTTCATCATCAAAAGATGGATAATCCTAGATGCTTAAGCATACATAGCGTACTTCTGTAGTCCCTCCATAATGATGCATTGCGTAAATTCTTAGGTAAAGATTCCCAAGTTGGAGAGTTCAAGGACCCAATGAATAAAAACCACAATAGTAATTGATATTATGATGTTTGGCAATGTAGACGTCATGATAGAAAGAAAAGAGATTAGGAGAATTCTAGTTAAGGTGCCTAGTGATGCATGAGGTTAGGTAATAACTACGTGGTGTAGAGTACCTTTGGATGTAGGCATTCCTAGCTTCAAGATTTCCATAAAATAGATCATCTTCATTAGGTTTAGTGTAGTGTGAGTATAGGTGGTCTAGGTAAGAAGGGTGGTAACATATAGCTGTATGTCTGAATAAATGCCACCATTGGCAAAAATTTCCATTAGGAAGGATCCAAGGATTTAGTTCTATTTTATAGACATGCAATGGAGAAGGTTAATATCTAGCCTAGTTGAAGGTATGTGGAGAGGTATGAAAATACAAAGTATGGAGTTCAAAAGTAGTATAGATTATAATTCTTTGGTTAGGATTAGGATCTAAAAATTCTACATGAAATGTTATAGAAAGCACCTTAGAAGAAGGTAAGGCAATAGAAAGGTTATGAATAAACTATTCATAACCTTCTTTCCATTGATCTTGAAATCCTTCATAGAGGAGAGTCACCAATTGATTTTCATTATGACTATAAAACTAAATATGTTTGGAAGATCATAATATCCATCCTTCTCTTATTAAGATATATGAAATATAAATATAAACCAAAAAAATATAATTTAAGAGAGTTGATACACTTTTGTTAGAAAATTAGCTAAACTATTACATTTTCAATTTATAAATTTCATGGATAAATCAAAGTTAGATAAATATAAAGCCCATCTAATTAATCATGTATCAGCTACTTTATTTAAATACTTGATACTTAAATATTTATCGAAATGTTTTAGGTCACGTTGAATAATGAAGTGTGTGTTTTGTAGAAATAACCTAAATTTCTCAACATCTTTTACAATAGCTAATAGTTTTTTGTGCATGCTATGATAATTTTGTTATGCCTCTATAGACATACCTAAAGCAAATATGTAGATGTAAATTACATTTTCTTTTTGTTTTTTAGGCTAGCTTTCCAAAAAATCATTGGAGGCATCTATTTCAAGGATCAAAGTGCCTATGGTAGGTAGCTAAAGATGAGGAAGATTGATGCACTTTGATTTGATTCATTGGATAGTGGCCATGTGTTCACTTATCAAAGGAGAAGGGTTTTGTCCAAGTTGTTCATTGAGAAGTTTTTCTATCTTTGGTTAAATCTTAGTAAAATCTTGAAATATAATTTACACATCCAAGAAATCTTTGGAGTTGTGTGTGTGTGTGTGTGTGTTTGTTTGTTTGTTTTTTTTTTTGAGTTCATCAAGAAAATTCTTAATTGATTCAAGGATATGAGGTTGGAGAGTGATGGTTTGTCCTTGTATTTCAAGTATAAGAAATTGGATATATTTTTTTGCTATTGCCATTTTGGTTGGAGATAGCACTAAACCATTTTCATCTACTATGGTTTTAAATATTTGGAGGTGTTCAAGATATTCTTGAGGGATTTTACTCGTTACTAATATGTCATCAATATAGGCTAGGATAAAATTATACCTACTAAACATCTGATTCATGCATTTTTGAAAGATTGATGGTGTAGTCTTAATGCCAAAAAGAAGGATTATCCATTCATAAAGAGCACTAGTTTTAGGAAGGGTTGTTTTCCACCAATCTCAAAGCCTTACTTGGATTTTCCAAAAATCAAATTTTAAATTGAATTTGGAATAGATATTGGTATGTATAAGTCATTGAAAGAGAGGGATAGGGTGTTGAATTAGTTTAATTAGATCATTTAGAAGATTATAATTCACCACTAATCTTTTCTTCCCCCCTAACCTATTTAGCTCATTTATTGACATAAAATGTAGCACAAGCAAACATGTTATTACTAGGTTGAATGAGTTGCTTGTGCAAGAGTGAATTGATCTCTTTATCAAATTTTATCTTTAGAAAGGGTGGCATTCCAATGTGATGTGCCTTGGATTTGATCATGATATTCTCTTTTAGTTCTATATAGCACCAATGCTTCTTCTTCTATCTAAATGCAATTAGATGTTTTCTTGCTGAGGTGAGGAGGCCTTGTTTGATTAGATTAAATTTTTCTTCTAATCTATTGATATTGTTTACTACCCACTGGGTTTTGTATTCTTTTGATGGTGCTTGCTTTTTTTGGAAACCTATTGGTATATTGAGCTTTTCTTTGTAGTCTAATCCAAAATAGTTCAATGAAGTTTGGCCTGTTTCTAAGTTATTAGTCACTATTAGCATATCGTAGGATTTTATATCATAATGTATGAATTTGAGGCTGATTATCATATCTTGTTGTAACTAACAAATATTTTTGCTTTGTAATGACTAGCTACTTTTGTGTGTTAAACCTAATGTAAGTCTTTTGGGAATCTTCCTAAAAATTGGTTGGTATGACATGCCATTTTGCAAAAAAAAAACTTCAACACTAAAATCTCTCAATGCATCAATGGAACAAGCTTTATAATGTTTTATCATAATAAATAAGGTACATACTAGTACATTAGTCCTAACTTTATTATTAGTACTTATCGCTAATATGTGCATGGCTTGAATCTCTCTTTGATATTGCTCCTATTGGTATCTAATGAATCATTGACTGGCTATGTTGATGGGCATGCATCGATGTAGACCTATCAACGTAGCCTTGTTGACATAGATGCATTGATGCAATGTCATGTCAAGTCTATATAAATGCGAGTACCCACTGCATTTATGGCACATTATGTTATTAGTGTAGCTGAACTCTTGTTATTAGTGTAGTAGGAACTCAAGCAATTATACAAATCTTTATTTAAGCATCTTGTACCTAAACACATTGATGTCATCAACAATAAAGATAAGATTCTTGAAATTACTTATAGCACTTGGAATAGATTAATATTTCCTTCATGCACTTTATGATTAATGCAATTTACATTCTTTTTTAATTAATTAATGTTTTTAATAATGAACACATAAGTATGATCACTTCAAGCATACCTTTCATGCTTGGTAATCCTAGTAGTGGTGATTTGGTACACTTAGTAATTAACATTTAGCAACCCAATAGCATTGATACAAGTTTAGGATGTGTATTGGGCTCATATACTATTGTTAGGCTAGTTAGCTTAACAACCATTAGATAATTTAGTTGTTAATTTACCAACCATTCATCTTTAGTTTAACACTTAGGATAAAATTATAGAAATATAAATAAAAATATAGATAAATATCACATGCCTTAGTTCATACTTAACCATACATAAGACCCTACACAAGTGAGAGCTAAGAAGACAACGATGATATCTATCTAAGTCACCATCTTTGTTTATAAGCATACTTAGGTACTAAGTCCACAAAATTCAATCAATTTTTTAATGCACACTTGTGATTTGTATGGTTGGGTGTAGGGACAACTTGCTGCTCATCATTGGCACCATTGCTAGGGATTTAATTTAGCTAAGTATGTTAATAAGGGGAGATAGTGAAATTATATAAAGACATTGTAAAAGATCATCCAATGCTAAATCATTAAGAAAATAAGAGTAAAGCACGCTATTATTTTTAGCAAATGCTAATATGGCTTCTTCACATAGGGAGAAATCTCCACCATTCACAAGTAGATCCAATCAAAGACATGAGGTCCGGAAAATGCCCCAACAACTTTGATTTGTTTACACTCATTTGGATCCTTATACTTTTGATTTAACCTTCATCCTACATCAGGATGAGCAGCTATGATAGAGGAACATGGAAGGCAACATCGTATTTCCTCTTGACCAATCTTTTCCTATCATGTTGATGAACAATCTAATCAAGTTGGGGATCACCAGACTTAATGTAGAATATAAGATCTAAGATCACCTCTATGAGGATTATCATCTCATTGATGCCCAATGGAAGAAGGATTGGTAGATGGAGGCTCAATATGAGGCTTCAAAAGGTATGAGGGTCCCTACCTAGTTATTCTTGTAGCAACACAAGGAAGGTAAGGACTTCTTTTTGGGCACATCCTAGTACATGAACTCTCCCCCGTTCTTTTATGGGAAGATTCTTACCCACAGGTTGCAATAAACTATGGACAACCTCGGTGGGGGAAAGAATATATCTAAAGATTTAGAAGCCTTGAAAGATAACAACTAAAGCCATTCATCCAAAGGCAAGTATAATGATAAGCATAAAGAGAAAAATAAACAAAATGATTGGGGTAGGGATTGAAGAAGAGGATCTAACAGGCATTTCTCTAGTGTTGGCTCCCCTTCATCCTTATCCTCCTCATCATCCTCATCATATTTCTCCTCCAACTATGATAGGAGAAGTAGAGGTTGAGATAAAAAAATAATAGCAAAAATCATGGTGGAGATGAATGGTAGAATAGGGATGACCGTAGATTCCACTAGGATAAATAAGAACAAGGGAAAGGATAGTAACAAATGGAGGACTGTCATCATGATAGAAGGCATATTAGAACTCATCATAGGCATCATGGCCATGATAGAAACCACCTAGATTATTATGACTATGATGAGCCTCTGGTAGCTACTAGAAATATGTTGAATCTTTCAAAGGTAGTTAGAATATCAGCCAAGCACTTGAAGATAAATGAATCAAGCAACTAGATATTAACAATATCCCTAGATTTGGAGTGATATAACTCATATTCACAAAACCATCTATATGTCTTTCATGATACATGTGCCTTACAGAACATTGAAAACAAATAGCAAAAGCTGAAACTATTCCCTAGGATACTCATCAAATAAGTTGAAAGTTGGTACCAGTTCTTAGTACTAGAATCTATTTGTTGATGGGATACAATATTGGAGATTTTCAATGACAAGTATTAAACTTACTCTAGAATGTCAAAATTTCATAGGCAAATCCAAGGATAAAACCAAGGAAATCATGAGTCCTTGGATGGAGCCTTGGGTAGGTACTATCCTTTTTTGCACCAATGCCCAAGCCATGAATACTCTCAAAGGAACCAACTACATCATATCATAGATGGGTTTAACAATAAAACAGGGAAAAATCTTGGGGTCTATGCCTAAGTAAGAATTTCTAAGCTATGGATCAATTAGATCCAAAGACTAATTGATCTAGTATCCAAAGAAGAAGGTGAGCTTACGAAAAGAGAAAGTGCAAAAGAGTATAATAGGGATTCCTCCATTTGCAAAAGGAAGGTCCTTTTCTTTGATAATGAGGAGGAGGCACCACTTGATGAAGTGATCTAGAGGAAAACCTTATCAAACCAAAAATATATTACTAAAATATTGGGTAAGGTAGACATGATGTGGGATTCCTTCAATGTTCCAAATCGCTCTAAAGATTGTAGAAGAACGAGGAGACCAAGTGGGAAGTGATCACGAAAGAAGCAAGAAATAGGATATAGAAAAGAGATAATACAAAAATAAGGGTAAATCTGTAGTAGTAGAGGAGGTTGAAAATTCTAAAATAAATGATGATAGTTGTGACATTTACCAATACAAACATCCTAAGGGATGTTATTCAGTATTGTCACACCTACAAGAATCTAGGATGTACACTATGAATTTTAGATTAGCAAGACAAGAAGTACCCAAGAGGTTTCCTTATTAACAAGAAAACTATAGGAAACAATTCCATCAACAAGATTATTATTTGAGTGGAGTTGCACCTCAACCTCAAGAGTAATATTAGCAATGGCAACACCCACGATCATGGGGGATGCCACCATCAAGGTAGCAGTATCCTTATTAATAATTAGATTTCTATGGCTACTATGTTCAGTAGCTTACATCCCCATGTGACTCCTCTAGTCACACTTTCTTTCCATATCACTAGTACCCTTTGAAATTCTACAAAGAACCTTCTCCAAAGGAGGAGTCTCCTTTTTCCTTCTATCTTCTTCAGCACTCATCTACTCTTGCACCACAACACCTTTGCCACTTTTTCCATTTATGCAAAGTGAAATTCCAATACAATCATAGCAAAGAAATGTTGTGAGGTTAGTGAACTTACAACCAAATATCCATTCGAGTGGTCTTGAACCCAAGCCTCGTAAGAGGCCATTCTTCAAAACCAGCAATCCCATGAAGCCCTCTTAAACACCTGTGATTGCCAACCTTGCTACTTCTATCTCTAAAATTCATATCAAGTAGCCTTCAAATAAAAGGCCTCCCCAAATTCATAATGTCATGTTGACCCATGTGGTCATAGTTTGGATTACAGATGGCCACCTTTCTAGGAAGAGATCTATTGCTAGGAGTTCCCTCATATACCTATAGATCATAGGAAATGAACCATGAAAGGTTCTTTTGGATTTAGGTTTTAGAGTTAATTTCTTAAGAGATGTACAAGCATGAAACCTACCTTCTTTAAAAAAAGCAACATCAAATTGGAGTTGGTGGATCAATCCATCACTATTCCTTTAGGGCTAGTGAAGGACATTGTGACTACCGTCTGTGGGTGGTGCTATCTAGCTAATTTCCTAGTGATCCATGTGAAGAACTACAAGTGGAACTTTCCTATTATCATGGAAAGGGCTTGATTGAGCATAATTGATACTAGAATGGATATTCAAGACATTTCCTTGGATATTTCCAAGCAAAATGAATTTGGAAAAGTGGAGAAGAAAAGAATTACATGCATTGCATGCAGTGACATAAGGTGCCATTATGTGCAGAAACTATGGATCATCAAAGACACATCGCTTCATGCATGTAATCAATATGCATAAATAGCTATGATTAAAAGGCGCTTGTATGCAATAGCTAAAAAAAGGTGGGGGGTACCCACTGGCTGATAACTAATAATAACACTAAATCAGCAATGTGCATGGAACTGAGTAAGAGCCTTACTAGTACTTATGTTGAGAGTATGAAAAAATTGGAGCAATTCCATCACCAACTCTCCAATAAAAAAAGTGACATGGATTGGAAAGAGTTGAATATCCTTGAAAGTTTTAAGTAAGAGCCCCTTGAGTTAAAGGCTCTATTGGCAGGCATATGCATTTCTCAAAAATGATAAGTCGATAATCATTAATATCACATTTAATCCTAAACAGAAATAAAAATTGTTGAAAATTATGAACAAGTATCCAATAGCCTTTTCTTGGTCATATTATGAGCTTATAGGAATAAATCCTTAGATATATTGGCATCAAATCTACATAGACTCCTCCATTAGGCCAAAGAGGCAACTACAATAATAGTTGAACCCAAAACTCAAGTAGTCTATCAAGGAGGAGATTTAGCACCTCTTGAAAGTTGGGTTTATCTACACAATTAAGGAGAGTGAGTGGGTGAGTCTACTTTTTATTATTCTAAAGAAAAGAGGTAAATGGAGAGTTTGTATAGATTTTTGATTATTAAACATGGAAACATATAAGGACCATTTTCTGTTGCCATTTGTGAACTAGGTTTTAGGACACTAGTGCAGGGCATTGTTACTATGGTTATAGTCACTATAACCAAATCTAGATAGCACTAGAGGACTAGGCCAAGACTACATTCATGAATCCTTAGGGAATTTTTTCATATAAGAAGATTTTCTTTGGCTTGCACAATGCCACTATCACTTTCCAACAATTAGTCCTTATCATCTTTTAATAATAGATTGGTAGTAAGGTAGACGTCTTCATGGATGACTTATCTACCTATGGGGCTATCTTTGAGAAAGCCTTGAACTACCTTTAATAAGTGCTTCAAATGTATGTGAAGATCAACCTAAGGCTTAACTGGCAAAAGAGCCATTTAATGATCTGAGGCATTATCCTGGAGCATCAATTTCTCAACAAAGGGATTGAGGTGGACCTAGAGAAAGTACAGGTCATCCAAGGAATAACCAAACAACCATAAATGGTGAAATATGTATGTTTATTCCTTATCCACACATGTTATTACAGGAACTTCATTGAAAACTTCTCAAAGATTTTCAAACCATTGGTGAAGCTTACAAAGAAGAATGCACCATTCACGTAAACCAAGGAATGTAAGAATACATTCCAATAGTTGAAAAAGAAACTCATAGGAACTCCAATTCTATGAGAACCTAACTAGTTCAAGCTATTCCACATCATGATTGATGCATCTAATTATGCTTTGAGGGTCTTACTTACATAATTGGACAATAAAAAATGTCCATACTATATCCATTATGTAAGCAAGAGCATTATGGGAGCACAACTAAAATACAACATCACTGAAAAGGAGCTTATGGTAGTAGTGTATGCCTTAGAGAAATTTAGGTACTATGTGCTTAGATACCATGTTTTTTTGCACATTGACCATAGTGCCATGTGGTTCTTGATAAACAAACCAACAGTGAGTCCCTGTGTCATACGGTAGCTAATAATTCTTCAAGAGTTCGATCTTATAATGAGTGATAGAAAGAAGACCACGAATGTGGTTGTTGATCACTTGTTTTGGTTAGGATGGGATAGTAAAGAGGATGAAAATTCATTATTTGATCAATTCCGAAATGAACTCCTCTTTTCAGGTGTTTTGGATGTTCAAAATTCCAAAGTGTCTGATGAGACATGATATTGCATGGGTCGCGATATTACATCCCATGTGATATCATGTACGCGATATCACGTTGTCCTCAGCAATATCGCGTACGTGATATCACGATGCGCCATCATATCTATAAATAAGAGGCAGCTCTCCCTTGTTTCCTCATCCTAGGCTAAATAGTAGGGAAACTCTGGCAAATTGATCACTCTAGAGATAGAATATTTTCCATGTGTCCGCAATAGGAGTCCTAAAGTGAACAGATCTTTATTCGAGCAACATTGTACTTGAACACAAGTTGTGTACAGCAATAAAGAAGAACTTCTTGGATAAACCTTGCAGTGCATGGAATAGGCTAATTAGGATTTTATTTATTGTTATTTACTATTTTCCATTTTAATGCTTTATTAGGAATTAATTCTCTCTCAACCCTTCTCTCCTAGTTAAGTGCCTCAGTACAACCGCTTCGAGCATGTGCATTACGCGTGGTGATCCCAGCAACGATTAGCGTTTGGTAGCCACGGTTGCATCAGTTTAGGGTGTGTACAGTAAGTGGGAACGGATGCTGATGCTAGGTTAATTTAGACTTAGTTCATTAGTTAGAGTTAGTTAGGTAATCTCTTCAACCCTTCACCTCAATAGCATAGGAGATAAAAGATAAAAACTATAAAAATTATATACCTCAGACTTACTTAACCATACACCGTGACAACTACAAGTAAGTCTAGGAAGACAACAAATGATTAACCTTAAGTGTTCTATGAGGCGTGTAGGCACTTAGTCTACAGAGTTCGACCGGATCGCACGTGTTATGCTCATATTCATATGGTTGAGTGTAGGGGTACCTTGTCACTCATCATAGGCACCGTTGTCGAGGACTAAGTGTTTTTGTGCTAAGTAGAACATAGGATATTACTCACATCGTTGGGAGCTTAAACGAACCTTAGGGTTAATTAACAAAAAAATTATATAACGGTAAAATCAGCACACTGATAAGACATCATGTCTTCTTCTTCTTCTCACAAGACCACATCACCTAGGGATAATACAATAAACAATCAGCAATCAAAAACACATAACCTAAATCTGCCAGTTCCTCAGCAATATAGGTTGACATATACTCATCCCGATGAGTATATCCCCAACTTTACTTTTATCCTCCATCAGGATGAACAAATGCACTGGAGAGATTTGCAAGGTAACATAGTGTTACCTCCAGATCAATCAGTTCCTAACATGCTTCTCTATGCTTTGGCACAGATTGGCATGACAGAATTA
>MNCI01000209.1:0-14167 GCA_015680685.1 Gnetum montanum
GATAAGGTAACTGTTGGGGTGCTTGCCATTTGTTAAGTCATGGGTCAAGTGCATACACCCCAGACTCTTGTAGATGTGAGATTACTAGGAAACATCCCTTAGGATGGTTGTATTGGCATATTTCACATCCACCATCATTGTCCATATCAGAATCCACAATCTCTTTGGTGATGGCCATTTTACACTTACCTTTGTTACATGCATGGTCCATGTCCCTCTTTTTCTTTTTGTCATAGTCACTTCCTCGCTCCATAGACTCCTCTACAATTTTGAGAACAATTTTAAATCTACTATCTAGGGAGTTCCACATTCTATCTACCTTTGCCGACACCTATGTTGTTAATTTTTGGAGTGGCAACGTTTTTCTATTCACCATCTCTTCAAGTGATGACTCTTCCTCCTCCTCATAGAATCTTGCTTCCCTTTTTTGGAGGGAAGGATCACGGTTGTACTCTTCCACACTTTCTCTCTTACGTAGCTCCCCTTCTTCCTTGGCTACTTGCTCTAGAAATTTATGAACTTGATGAGACCTAAGCTCTGATAATCTCCCTAGGGCATATGTTCCAAGGGTTCTCCTTGTTTCATTCCTAAGTCCATCTACAAGATGGCGTAGTTGATCCCGCTGCAAGTACCCATGGCCCGAGAAACGATGTAATAGTGCATAATAATGGCCAATGGTAGCATCCAAAGATTCGTGATTTTCTTGCTTCCATCCTTGGATTTTCTTTCCCAAATTGGACACCTGAGAGTACGTTTGATACTTATCATTAAAAATTTCTAGCATCATACTCCACTTCGAAATGGATTCTAGTTCTAAGGATTGGTACCGGCTTTCCGCTTCTTTCACTAGTGTCCTTGGGAATAAATTTAGTTTTTTCCATTCATTCTCAATGTTCTGCAAGGCACATGCATCGTGAAATGCTTGTAAGTGGTTTTGAGGATCAGCGTTTTCTCCCCCCTTAAATTGTGGGATATTGTTAATGTCTAACCTCTTGATCCTACTAACTTTTTGGTGCTTTGTGGAAACTATTATGGCCTCTGTGATATCTAACATGCTTCTAGTCGTGAGTAGGGGTTCTTCGTGGTCATCTCGTTCATAGCATCTATGATGTCTATGCGATTCCCTACTCTCCCTTCTTCTATGTCGTGATTCTCTAGAGTGTCCTTGTCCTCGTTCTCGACTCTGTCGTCGAGGTTTCTCACTCTGTTTTCCTTTATCCTCATGGTTAGGTTCCCTATGACTGAATCGTGACACTGAAGGAGAGGGTGAATGTGACAATGAAGGTTAAGAAGAAGGAGAACCATTGCCATGACGATGTTTTCTACCTTCTCTTTAGTGGTCTTTACCCTGATCGTGATTACAATTAGAACGTCCATCTTTATCGTGTGTTTGTGTTCCCTCATTGAACACTTTGTGTTTGTGGGGATCACAACCAAGGTTGTGAATCCTGGTGTGGAGGTTCTGATACGCCACCTCTTGACCATCGTTAGGAGGGAAAACATCATTTGGTGGAGAACCCATTAAAACCAATTCACCACCCTCAATTTCGCTCAAGACATGCAGAGCGTTATGGGGTCATTTACCCTTCAAGGATGTATGATATCTCTCCTATTGCAAGTCCCTTTGATGTTGCGCTTCTATGGGATGGTAGTCCCTTGTGTCATGATCGCATGTAACGTATTATGCATATAACTATGACATGCCTATTCGTGTGAGAGCACGAAGGAGCATGTTGGGTACTGATCACTCTAGGGGAAACACTATGTTACCCTCCAAGTCTCTCCAACAAAATTGGTCATCTTGATGGAGAATAAAGGTAAATTTGGGTATGTACTCATCATGATGAATATATACCACACGGAACTGTTGAGGAACTGGCAGATCTTGGTTACATGTGTTATGCCGCTGACTGTCTCTTGTGTTAGTCCTAAGCGGTGAAATGCTTTTGTGTGAAGAAGAAGACATTTCCGTCTTATTTGGTGTGCGATTTACCATTGTTTTATCTTTTCTTTGATCAATCCTAAGGGTTCGTTCTAGCGTCCCAATGATATGGATGATTTCCTATGTTCTATGGAGCGCACAAACAACTAAGTCCCTGGCAACAGCACCAATGATGAGTGGTGAGGTACCCCTATACTCAACCATATGAATACGAGCGTTTCACATGCGATCCGGTCGAACTCCAAGGACTAAGTGCTTACATGCCCTAATGGAACACTTAAGGTTAATCAATCGTTGTCTTCCAAAACTTACTTGTATTGTCATGGTTGTATGGTTAAGTAAGCTTGAGGCATATGATTTTTATATCTTTTATCTTTTTAATGTCTTATGCTAACAAGGGAAGGTGAAGAGAACTAAGTGACTAACTTTCATTAACTATTCACTAACTATGTTTTAATTGTTCCCAACACCAGTATCCGTTCCCACTTGCCACACACATCCTAAACCATTGTAACGCTGATGGGATTACCAAATGCTACTTGTTACTGGGTTACCAAGTGCTACACACATGCTCGAAGCGATCGTACTAAGTGTACTTAACTAGGAGAGTCAAGGGTTGAGAGAGATTAATTAACTAGGAAAGCATTTAAACATTCAACAATAATTAATTATTATTTCTCTTAGTCCATATGCTACAAGGTTTATCATAAAGTTCATCTTTATTGTCGTACACAAATGTGTGCTCAAGTACAATTTGCTCGAATAAAGATCTGTTCACTTTAAGACTCCTACTGTGGGCACATGGAAATTATTCTAACTCTGGAATGGTAAAACTGCAAGAGTTTAGCTAAGGGTCTAAGTCTAAGTGACTAGAACAAGGAAAGCTGCCTCTTATTTATAGATAATAAGATGGGACGCGATATCGCCTATGCAATATCGCTGCTCATCACCAAGTTAAAAGTGTTGAGATGAAATAGTGAAGGAGAATTTACTTTAAATGAATTTAGATCCTATTATAAGGCACATTGGATAAAACAAAAATTCAAAGTACCTTATTCTCTATAGCCAAATGGTATTGTAGTAAGAAAGAATAGAATAGTAATAAAAATGGTATGATGTATCATGCATGATACTTAGGTGCCAAATTTTCTTTGGATTGAAGTAACTTATTATACATTTCATACTATTAATTGCAACTGCAATTTTATAAGACACTCCACGAATTATGAAATGACCCAACAAAGACAATGTGTTAATATCTCATCTTTATCCCTTTGTGAAGACATGTTACATCCATATCCCATAAGTACACTATGATGAGTTGGACCTCAAGGTCATGGTGGAGTTGCTACTCAATTATTCAATAGATCATAAAGACTATCAAATTTGGAATATCAAAAAACATAGAATTATTAAATTATGTGATGTGGTATTGACAAAATATTTTTGAATACACATTACATTGTGAGTCATGAACAAATGGAAAAGTCTATGGTGAGCTCTCCTAAAGTTAAAAATAACTACAGCCTTATGTATCTTAACGATAATATGAGGTGTTAGCCTAGTGGGAACCCTAGGTCACATGTTCAATTCTACTAGGTAGCATTGAATTATAATTTTTAAAAAAATCCTTCAGAGGAATTCTGAATAGACATAAGTAAAATTTTTAGTTTCATTATCTTCTACAATGTCAAAATATAAAGTTTTAGTCAATCTAATTACTAAGTTGAAGTGGTTGTGTTAGTTATATGAATAACTTAAGAAAAAAATTCACTTACTAACATGATAATCAAGAGTGTAACTAAATTAATAAAAAACTAGTGTTTCATGAAAGAACCAAGCATAGTAAGGTTTCGGTGCATTATATCTATCATGCATTTGTTGAAGGGTTCATTTCCCTAACTTATATCAAGTAAATGACAAATCTACTAGCTCCCACATACTATTATCAAGTAAAGCTTGGTATTCTGATTCCATGTCTTTCTTCCAATAGGTGTATTGGACTACTTCAAAGAAGGTAGGTTAACCATCAAAAGTAAGATAAAGTTCAAGTTCAACCAGTTCTTCCATAACTCTACATTGATCATATTATCTTCTTGTCTTATTTGAGGATTTTTTCTCATCTATCTTTAAAGATGGAAAATCATCAATAGGTGCATCCTCATTATCTCACTCGATGTTAAGTAAGGAGGCTCATGAGCTAGATGGATAATTGATCAGTAGTTGATTTTATGAGGAATGATGAGTGTTAATCAATTTGTTTGTGCACATAATCAAATAACAATAATGACCAATCATCATTACTACCTTTCCTCCCTTTCAATGGTTAGGAGATGAAAATCTTTTACTACTTCATTGTGATAGAAAGAGTTAATGCTCAACCCACCTCATGGATTTCAAAAGGCTAGTAAATAAATAAAAGTTTAACCTCTTTTTGGGGGTTGTTAGACCCTTGAAAAAAAATTTATTAATTAAAATGGATCATCAAATACACATGAAGCATCTAACAAACCACATAGAAAGGGTAAAAAATACATAAGTAGCATCTGATACAATGGATAGAAATAACAAGAAAGGAAAGACTCAACAAATTTGGAGATGCCTACTGAAGATTTCATCTTTAAAATTAGGTCAATAATAGAAAAAAGTACAATTTCAAGAATTCAATTTTGATCAAAAACCAACTATAATTACTAGTACAATTAGAATGAAGAAAGAATCAAATGAAATAGACAACCAGAATTAAAAAGAAGAGCTTCCTTGTAGAGTTTAACCTTTTTTTAAGTAGCTATGCCTAGGCTTGAAGCTAAATTTTACTACTTAAGAAACAAACAAGTACCTTATCATCTCTAAGTTTTAACCAAAAAAAAAAAAAATGTTGCAATTGCATTATCATCAATTATATTTATTGATTCACAATTTTCGTATGTAAAAGTAGTATTTAATGTCCATTACTTTTGTCCAACTTGAACTGGAATTCAAATAATAAAGAAAGAATAAATGTGATTGGCTCCATCTCAAGTCGGTGACCAGTATAATGTTGCTCTAGTGATAAGACATTGGAAGTCTCAGCACAGAAATCACCTTTTAAAACTTAACCCATAAGATCTTGTACGTAATTAAAGAACAATTTATACAGTATGATTGATGGCAAAGACTATGATCTTGTGAGACATGTATGTAACTTTTAATCCAAATTCATCATTCCTCAATCTAAATCTCCTGAAAGAATGGCTGGATACACCAATACAGAGGCTACAGGGGCGGTCGCTACACCTTCATAGAAAAAAGCCAAAGCATAGGCCCGATCACGAGTGTCCATTGTCGAGTGATTAAGGGCGATCGCAAAAGGCCAATCCACCTATGATCTGTAAAAATGTAGTAGACTCGATGGGGAAACCTTTAGTGGTATGAATCTCCTTTGGTGGATCTTCAATAGGTTACAGCGATGAAGCTTTGCACGTACTAAGACATTCTTGTCGGTACCTCCGACGTACAGCGAAGATTTTGTTTATTTTCTTACTGTGATCCATCCCTTGTTAATTTTTTGTTTGAATAACAGCGGCGACAGCGATGCAGGTTTTTGTTGTTGAGAGGAAAGATTACGGGAAAACAGGTAAAGTAGGCAAATAAATCCTAAATAAGCTTAAGGGCAGAAAATGTAGTGCATGAGGACAACCCAAAAACACCGTCGAAGAATTGAAGGGCAGCGATGCTGCTATGACTATCTCTGTATCTATCTATGTGTTATGTTATGTGATAGGCTACTCTACTGCTAAATCTGTTATTATTACTGCTACTGCTGCTCATGCACCGTAAATCGTAATCCAGACTTTAGTCCATTGATCCTCTCGGCGTTGGTGGCTTTTTGACGTCTAGGCTACGATGTTCATGCTTTTGTGCGGAGATGTTCACTGTGGATAGCGACGCCTGATACTATTCCATTTCTATGGCTCACCCATCATTCATTTACGAATGAATGTGTGTTTATATGCACCGAGATTCACTAATCCCAATAAAATTTCACAAACCGTTTGCGGTGGATTCGGGCAGGCGTACACAAGCATGTAAAATTCGCATTCATTTACGTAAATTATAGTTTTTGGTGCAATAAAATTTCACAAACCGTTTGCGGTGGATTCGGGCACGCGTACACAAGCATGTAAAATCCTTGCGTACGTGAATTGTAATTTTTCGTGCAATGGTGGATTCGGGCACGCGTACACAAGCATGTAAAATCCTTGCGTACGTGAATTGTAATTTTTCGTGCAATGGTGTCTCAATTTTCAACTTTCAACCATAACATTCATTGTCCATTCGAATCTTACCTGTTACCCATAGATGCTCCTACTCCACCATTTGTAACGAATTGGATGCTTCCGCTGCCAGACTCTTCAAACGCTTGTATTTCTCTGTTCCTCTGAAATTCTTTCACCTTTAGTTTTTTTTAGTATCTATATTGTATGTTTTTAAGAAATTTGATTTATTAATGTGAACTAATTATAAATTTTGTGAAACAGGTATGCTTCATATTTTATAATGTTGGAGAGAATGCAAGAGATACAAGAATCATTACAAACAATGGTTATAACCAGTAAATGGAAGAACTGGGAGGAAGCCAACACAACTAAGGGAAAGACCGTTAGAGAAAAGATTTTATAGATGAGTGGTGGAAACAAATGAAGTGAAAAATAATTTATTTGAAATATAATACTTTATTTTTTATTGTTTGCATCTTTATATCTTATTAAAAATAAGTATTTGTTATATTGTAGGAGGATTGTTGGCATGCTGCAACCTATTGTTGATTTCATTTGCTGATACAGATACCTACCTGCATTAGGAGAAATTTATGTAATTTATGAAAATATGTTAACAAAAATTAAAAAAAGGGGTTATAGAAATGGATAGCTCTCTTGATTTTTATAATGCTCAATTACTTCCATTAATTCTAAAGAGATGGAATGCTACAAATACCCCATTGCATATGGTTGCATCTGCATTAAATATTAAGTGGTATTCTTCAAAACATAGAGATAAAAATCCAACAAGGCCTTGTGATGATTTTGATGTAAAAACAAGTTTTTTAAAATATGTTAAATGGTTATATTCACCTTGTGAGGCTAACTTAATTAGAAAGAAATGACTTCAATTTACTAAAGGACATACAAAAGCATTTAAATGTGAAGATGCTATACTTGATATGGATGGAATAGCTTAAGAAGATCCAGCTGGATGGTGGAGTTTGCATGGTGGAGATACTCCTAGACTTCAAACTTTAGCAGTGAAGCTTCTTTCATAGGTAATATGATTGGTTTTTCATTAAACATATAACAAATATTAATATGTATTAATAGGCTATTAGGTCTAAACACCATGATTAATAGGCTATTAGGTCTAAAGCTTCAAATGACTTTGCTTATTAATAAAGTTTTGAATAATTTATAAAATGAATCTTTCTTCTTCTATTGCTGAAAGTAATTGGTCAACATATTCTTTCATTCATCGGATCAAAAGAAATAGTCTAACTCCAAAAAGAGCTAAAAAATTATTATTTGTTCATAGCACAATTAGATTGGAGGAAAGAAAAGAAATGAAATATAGGCAATCACCTACTCTTCGTTGGGATGTTAATCAAGAAGATGATGTTCCAATAGTTGATGATAGAGAAAGTTACTCTACTGACTTAGTCAATGTTCCTGGAGGGATGAATTTTAATATTGATGATTCAATCCTTGATGAAGATGATTACTATCCAAATAATATTAATGACATAGAACAAAATGAAGCAGGTTTTACAAATTTACTCTTTAGAGTAGAGCAAGGAGAAAATATAGGCTAAAATTAGAATTTGAACAATGTGACAATTTCTAAGCTTTGGCAAGAAACTCTTTTGTGATGTAAAAAGGGATAGATAATTTTGTAACATTATCATATATATATATATATATGATAATGCTAAAATATTTTATAACACACATTAGACTCAATACTTAATGTTTCATTGCAATCTTTTATGCAATTTTTAAGCATTAACAATATCTTGAATTTACATTGTACTTGTTCTATATTTTACAATGTTTTTTATGATATATGAGATTTAATTTTTTAAAAAAACTAATATATTTAAATTTTCTCTATCATGTCCCCTTGGCTACATACCCGTCCCCATGTTTTCTCTATCATGTCCCCCCAACTACAAACTGGTCCCCACTTTTTCTCGAGGCACATGTACCCAAACATATTCAGAATCATAGATTCTCCATTCCTAGCTTCCACAAATCCGATTCTTTTGATGCATAGGTGTGTTTTTGGTAGTCTTTCCTGCACTATTTAACAATGCTCGCCCTCCCTCCGTTTCTCCTACACACCAATCGCTTCAGAATCATGGATAGCCAAAGGGCATCCCAGCAGCAGGTGCAGCCTACAGCAACAGCCTCAGCCTGCGCCGACGAGGCCGCCGCGGTGCAGAAAGGCATGGAGGCCAGCGGGGTGCTCGTGGACTGGAAGGGCCGCACTTGCAACCCCCAAAAACACGGCGGCATGAAAGCCGCCGTCTTCGTGATGGGTCCGTCTCTGTCCGTCTACAATTGCAACTTGAGCTTCAACTGCCATGTTTCCATATTTCCTGCTTTGATTTCTGTCTATGTCTCTATCTCTGCCTCTGTGTGTGTGTCTTGCTTTGTTGTGGCTTCTAAGCTGAGCTACAGATATGGGCACAAGTTTTCAGGCGTCGGAGATAATGGCGATAGCAGCGGTGGGCAACAACCTC
Organism: Gnetum montanum; assembly: GCA_015680685.1. Lineage (NCBI taxonomy): Eukaryota > Viridiplantae > Streptophyta > Gnetopsida > Gnetales > Gnetaceae > Gnetum > Gnetum montanum. Next base: position 8,715 of record MNCI01000209.1, read on the forward strand.
ATCACTTACGTCTTCAACGACTTGCATTACCCTCTGGCCAAGGCCACAAATATCGTCACCAACTTTATGAGCACCATATTTCTGGTGTCGCTGCTGGGAGGATATCTAGCCGACTCCTATCTGGGAAGCCTCCTCACCATAATCATCTTCGGCCTAATTGAGCTCTGCGTAAGCTAATCCACTGTAAATTCTAAACTAGCAGGCCACACCTACACTCTCTTATGTTCTGAAAATCAAATCCTGAATTCGTGGCTCTGTGCAGGGGTACTTGGTAATGGCGGCACAGGCACATGTGTCGGCGCTGAAGCCGGCGCCCTGTGACATGCTGAAGCAGCAGAATTGCCGGACACCGAACTGTGTGCAGGCGCTCTGTTTCTACGGCGGGCTGTACCTGGTCGCTCTGGGGAGCGGCTGCCTCAAGCCCAACATGATCGCCTACGGAGCCGACCAGTTCCAGGGCGACAGACGCATGTCCACATACTTCAACTTCTCATACCTGAGTTTCTGCATCGGGGACCTTCTGTCGGTCACGCTGCTCATCTGGGTGCAGACCCACGCCGGCGTCGATATCGGCTTTGCCATATCGGCCGGTATCATGCTGGCGGGCCTCCTCTCCGTCATCTCCGGCCGCCGCTTCTACCGCAACCGCGTCCCCGGCGGCAGCGTCTTCACCCGCCTGGCCTAGGTCTTCGTCGCCGCCTTCCGCAACCGAAACCTCCATCCACCATCGCCCCCCGATTGCTCCAACCTCGCCCACCGTGCCCACAGCGACCAATTCAGGTATCAAATTCGTCTATGTGGTTGCCCATTTCCAATCCTATCCATGTATCCTAACTGAACAGAACCTGAATTCCGTCCAGTTTTGTACCTTGTTTCCAAACCGAGTACGATGAATGCAGTGAAATATTGCGTGTGAGTGCAGATTCCTGGACAAGGCGGCCATGGCACGGGAAGGAGAGGAGGGGGCGAAGCAGTCGGGGTGGAGGAGGTGCAGCGTGGAGCAGGTGGAACAGCTGAAGGCTGTGGTGAGGGTGTTACCCATATTCCAATGCAACATTATAGTGAACTGCGTGCTGGCGCAACTGCAGACGTTCTGGGTGCTGCAGGGGGCCGCCATGGACAACAGCATGGGAGGAGCAAAGGGCTTCAGCATTCCACCGGCGTCGATGCAGGCAATCTCGTACGCCATGCTCATCTTTGCGGTGTCGCTATACGAGGCAGCACTGGTGCCGGCAGCGCGCCGAGTCACCGGAACCCATTCCGGCATCACCGAACTGCAGCGCATCGGCGTGGGTCTACTACTCTCGGCCTTCTCAATGCTGGCCGCTGCTCTGGTGGAGCAGCGCAGGCTCCGCCATGGCTCCTGACGGCTTTCGATAGCGTGGATGGCTCCGCAGTTCGTGGTCTTTGGCGCCTCAGAGATGTTCACGGCGGTGGGCCTCATCGAGTTCTTCTACAGGCGAGCACCCGCGGGCATGCAGAGCCTGCTCATGGCGCTCACGTACGTCTCCTACTCGCTCGGCTTCTTCCTGAGCTCCGTCCTCGTCAACGCCGTGAACGCCGTCACGTCGGCCCACGGCGGTCGCGTATGGCTCGCCAGCAACGATCTCAACGACGATCACCTAGATCGCTTCTACTGGCTTCTGGTCGTGCTCAGCATCCTGAATCTCCTCCATTTCCTCTTCTGGGCACACTGGTTCCAGAAATCTTGTGCTCGCGCAGCACCTGCATCGTCGGCGTCCTCCGCCGGACCGGCGGAGCCTCATACTCAGCCTTAGCCTTAACCTTGCGTTGCCTTGCCTTTATTTCTGAGTGTAAAGCCCAGTAAGCCTAATTCTGATCATATAACTATACTGTAACAAAAGTGTTATTATCCTCCTAGTTTTGTCTCACACCATCATCTCTGAAATTTGGGGCACACCATCATCTCTGAAATTTAGGTCAACGTGTGCCTGGAATGTTTTTTGCTTTTCCAGAAAACCTCATATGGGCACTGCCATATGTATTGTGCATGCCAATTGATCAATGATGGGAAGAAGAATGATTCATGAAACCCAACCCAACGTGGAATGTTAATTATTGAGGAGCGCCGGTGGCGTGGCACAGGGAGGCACAATACTACGCTGTCATGGTAGGGTGGGCACACGCATAAGCAAAAACGAAATATGAATGTTGGGGGATTACATAGTTTAAATCCTTCAGGGGATTAGATAGTTAATATGCTTTGTGTATGCGTATGATACTTTTGCGCTTCTGTGAGTCTTTTTGGGCGTCTTTATGTGTTTTTAAATTCCAGTGTTTGCGTTAGCGCAGGAAGCACTAGCATTAGCGCTCCTTTGCTGGCATGGAATCAAGGACCATGAGCACCCCATCTTTCTTCTTCTTCTGCAGCATCAGCATCCATTCTGTCATGGGCAGCGTTTATCAGTCAAGGAAACCTTTATCGTGTGCTCTGCTGTGCTGTGCTGTGCTGGACTGCTCTCTAACAAGGGCGAGAGTGTTCGTACGTCTACTTGCACGCTTTGTACGTTCATAGAATATAAAACCTCCAATATGGCAACACGATGCGAATCAATATGGTCCCATTTAAAGAGGATTTGGTAAGGCCGAGGTTAATTCGAATGGCCCATATGCATGCTATGCTTTGGTCCAGAGATTCCAAGAAATTTGTTTAAACCTAAGTGTAATTTATTTAGGTGGAGCTAATCATCAATAATAACCAAGGACTCAATCTTGTAACGTTAAATATTATATGGCTGGCTAATCAATCCTGTAATGATCCTATATCTAATGATATAGATACTAAAATTTCAAAACTAGGCATAGGCAATTTTACATTAGAGGCAAAGATGTAAATATACTTAAAATAATTTCAAAGTATAATAGTAGAGGAACACCAAAGAGAGGTGAAATTCCAACATAACATAAAAGGAATGCTTCACTAATTTTAGGAATACCTTTTAGGTATTCATCTTACAACCAATCTTGAAAAAGCTCCCTTCTAAGATAGGAAAATAATAAGACATTACCCTTTTAGCTTTTTAAGAAAAAAAGAAGAGGGATATAGTCACGGCAAAAAATGAAGCATGATGTTAACTAGAGCACACAAAGGGAAAACATTAATTAGAGAATTTTCAGTGAACCACATTACATTGAAATTTTCAAATGGTATAAAAACAAGGAAACAAAAACAACTCCAACTACCTATCTGGGGTAGCCTCTATTCTATGGAAAGAAATCAACTAACACTTGGTAGGGAGTGTTAGGAGAGATGCAAAAGAAGTTGGCCTCTTGGAGAGGTATGTTTCTATCTTCTACAAATAAGCTAACTTTGGCTAAATCTATCCTCTCAAACATTCTCATTTATAGTGCACTCATTTTTAGTTCCCCAGCCCAATTTGTATCGCAAGTCAATTAGATTATGAGGAATTTCCTTTAGTCAAGTGGGGAGGAGCATCGTTGATTTCATTTGATTGCTTGGGATAAGGTGGCTATCCTAGTTCATGCAAGTGGTTGTGGGCTTCGAGATTTCAAGAGGTAGGCTTGTATTCTAGCTGCTAAGCTGGATTGGGAGGTTTGGTCTCAAGTAGACAAGCCTTGGGTCAATTTTCTTCAAATGTGCTATCCTAATTTGTGAACCTACCTAGCTAAATCCTTGAAGATATAGAAAACCATTAAGAAAGGATGGACTTTCTTTCAAGTCACTTAGGCATTAGGAATTTGGGGAAGAAGACATTCTGGTGGAAGGTCTTCTAATAGAACAAGCTTATCACAAAATGATTGGGCAAAGTTTTTCTAAAGTAGTCATCCTATTGTACAAAGGTCCAAGAGCACAAGTAAAGGATTGATTCAATAGGGGGTAGTGGAGAACTCCATCAATCTTTCACAATCATAATAGACATGGCCAATTCACCAAATTGTAAATATCCTTAAAAGACATAGCCCCTCTAATTTAGCCCATGAAGATACCTTGCATTTTACTTTGACAAACTGGAGACAATGAGACTCATATCTTTATATGCAATCCTTTGCCAAAGTAAGGGGATGGGACCTTATTTGAAGGTTGCATTGTTGACCAAAGATGAGGTTTTTTGCTTGGTTGTTGGCTCATCATGGAATGCTCACTCAGGAAAAAATCTAGTAATAGCATTTTTCCATGGCCTCCTAGTGTATCCTTTGCTATAAGGAGATTGAAACTACAAAACACATTTTCACAAAATGTCTATTTACAAAGGTTGTAGGTTGATTTGTGTGCATGTGGACTAGGATCCTATGGGATCAATGTTAGGCAATGATTACAGAAGGGTCCATCATTCAAAGCCACTTACATGAGATTTCATTATGGGTGGAGGTTGCCTAGGAGATTTGGATCAAGAGGAATGTTAACACATTTCATGCAAACTATGTAAACTCTCCCTATAAATGTATCTCGAAAGCATTCACCAGCTTTCACTTATGGAAAAACATCCATGAATGCACAATGACAGTGTTTAATGCTTGTGACTTCTTGTGAGATGAGCTAATATGGCACTCGTAAACTATGTGTTCTTTTGCTTTTCTGAATATGAATACCCCTTGTTTTAAATGAACTTTCTTATGTAACACATGATTATTTTTTGGTTCTTAGTTACAATGCCCTATAGGAATGCCTATGGCTTTTTAATTAGTCTAAGTATTCATTTGTTTTGCTGGAGGGTCTTCTACCCCCCATGATGATATTGCTATTGTAATTGTTGATTTGAGGGTTCATCCCTCTTCTTATATAAATGACTAGACTTTCCCTTTAAAAAATGAACAACTCCAAGAGTGAAGAAAAAATTCTTGAAGTTAAGGACCATCACTAAATAAATTTTCCTACAAAATTGGCTTAAAATTATGTAAATATAAGCTACACAAAAACCAAGAACTGTAAGCAAGGAGACAAGTAAAAAAGTAATAGATGAATTAGTCTTCCATATTGCAAAGTATTGCAAAGAGCACATATTGGATCATGAACAACTAAATGAGAGCAGTAAATGCCAATAGGAAAACCTTACTAAATTAAATACTATTAAAAATATTTAATTTTTTAAGGAGTGAAAACATTCTCAATCTTTTAAATTAAGTGCTTCCATAATTGCATGTTATAGCTAACATTCCATAGATAATTGAATCTTTGCCAAATCATAATAATCCTAGCCCCTCCCAAGACTCCACCTTGGTGACATGAGCATTGAGGCTCTAGGTGATGATCCTTGGTCAAATGCTAGCATTAAAACTAATAATAGTACAAGAAAACTAGGGTTGAATTGAAAAAATTGAGTGATTAAAATTTTGTCTAATATATGCAAAAAAGTCTAAAAAATTAAACTATTTAAAGCCATTAATCATTTGCACATACGAAAGGATGAAAGAAAGGTAAGGCCAAATTTACACTACACACAATAAAGGCATTATGCTTAATAACCCATGGT
>MNCI01000213.1:0-126589 GCA_015680685.1 Gnetum montanum
AAGACTGTTTGTGCTAGTTTATAGTCATAGTGGACTGATGGTTACCTTACTTGTGTAAAGTGTGATGTTGCATGCATGGTCATGCTATGTATCTGCAATATCTTGCAAAGATCAACTAGGAAGAAAACAACATCAAGCGACACCTGTTGTACATAAAGTTAGAATGTATGACTGAAAGAAAAGCAATGCAAAAAGTGATAGTTTTAGGCTGTTCTAGGCCGTATGCTAGTTTAAGGACTTTTCGGGCCATGTATTTTTGTAGTTTTATGTTTTTTATTGTTTTTCTTTGTTTTCTAGAGTATATGTGTGCAACTAAATGTAAAATAAATTTCTAAAGTGTAGTGCAAGATGTAAGGTAAATAATTGGAAAAGAAAGCAGCGGTCGTGCAAGAATCTAAATCATAACTTGTAACTTATAAGCGAAATTTTAATGTAAGGTGACGAGAGTTTGTAAATTTGTAATTTTGTTGGCTCTAGTTTAAAGCCATTTTGGGCTTGGTACATTAGTTTAAAGTCCTGATGGACTATTGCATCTGTTGTTAAAGAAAGGATTACCAATTTTATGCCATGGAGGGCCAAAGGTAGTAACATTTTCAAAAAGTTTTTAAACTAAACCAGCCATTTCTAACCGTGGCTAGTTTAATGTCATTGCAGACGTTTATTGGCAGTTTTAAACATCATACGGGATGTGTCATAGTTTAACATCATTTCGGACAGTTCATAGTTTAATGTCATTTCAAACAGTTCATAGTTTAACGTCATTTCGGATAGTTCATAGTTTAATGTCATTTTAGATAGTTTGTAGTTTAATGTCATTTTGGACAGTTCATAGTTTAACGTCATTTTGAACAGTTCATAGTTTAACGTCATTTTGGATAGTTCATAGTTTAACGTCATTTCAGATAGTTCTTAGTTTAACGTCACTTCAGATAGTTCGTAGTTTAACGTGATTTCGGACAGTTCGTAGTTTAACGGCATTTCGGACAGTTCATAGTTTAACGTGATTTTAGACAGTTCGTAGTTTAACATCATTTCAGATAGTTTGTAGTTTAATGTCATTTCAGATAGTTCATAGTTTAACGTCATTTCAGATAGTTCGTAGTTTGACGTCATTTCGGACAGTTCATAGTTTAACATCATTTCGAATAGTTCATAGTTTAACGTCATTTTAGACAGTTCGTAGTTTAACGTCATTTTGGATAGTTCGTATCATTCGTTCTAGTTGTTGAGTTGCCTCTTGATCTTTTGTAGCTTAACATGTGGAGCTGGGTGTATGGGTATGATTTTATATTCACCTTCCCCGTCGGTGATTTCAAAGGGTAGTTCTGACCAAGAAACATCAGCAGGAATGGCTCCTATGTCTATGTCTTCTTGTGTTTCTTCAGTGCTAGTTGGATTGTGAGTCAACGTTGGGTTCACATTCTGATATATGTTCATGGTTTCTTGTTTAGGCTTAACAAACTCAATTTCTGATCCTTGACCTACCTCAAGATATGAGGAAGTGATCGATGATGTTTTATCCCCATGTATGATGATCTCACCACCCTTGTAAGGTAGATGTATCTCCTGATGGATTGGTGAAGATACGACTTTAAGTTGAGCTAGCCAAGGACGTCCTAGGATTAGATTAAACCTTGGCATTTCATCAACCACTATGAATTCAGCTGATATAGGGAATTGGTCTCCGGCTATGAAATCTAAGGTAACCATGCCTTTCACTCCCACACAGGAACCACTGAAAGATCTTAAGAAAGAGGTTGTTGTGGGCTATACTTGTTCAGTGAATCCTAATTTTTTGATGATGGAAAAAGGTATTACATTTGTTGCCACACCATCATCGACATGCACCCTACGTATTTTAAAATGATCAACCTGTATTGTTATGAACATAGGGGCTATGGTGATTTCCCCTATTTTTCTATCTAGCTTAATGTCCTCAACATGGAACTCTAAGGATGTGATCTTCGATTCTTGAAGTTATGGAGATAATACTGCATAAATGGATGGTTCATCTGTAGGAAGATCCTCACTAACAGGAATTGAAGTTAGCATTCGTACGAGAGCCTCTCGATGTACTAGTGAATTCATCACTAAGTCATACAAACTTAAAGAAGTATTCTTTTGTTTTAAGGCTTATGTGACTTGGGTCAACACATTTGCTAGGTCTTTTCCATTTGGGACATTCTTATCTATAGATATTTGGTCCATTTGACCTAGCATTCACATTTCTCATGGAGGGGTTTTTACGTTAGTAGCTGAGAATGTTGGGTTTGGGATATGACTTGTAACTTCATCTTGGTTTTGGTGACTTGTACTAGGCTCATTAATGGATGGACTCATGGGGATGGTGTTTAGTAGTGTAGGCTTTGGTAGTCCTAATTCGTGTCCATGGTTCTCTCTCTCCATGCGCTTTCTTTTTTCTCTTTCTAAGCACTCTCTTATTAGCCTATTGGCAAGACATTCTCGCAAAGGTCATCGAGAAGTGGAGGCAGTTTGTACGTCAAGATGTTTTGGCACTTGGACCACAAAAGGAATGGGTCGATTTTCAAATGGTATGTTTGTTGTGGTGGCAAATGAAGGAGGTATGCGGATGATGAATGGTTTTGATGGTGTAGGGGACATGCGTGTGGTAAAAGGGGTTTGAGGATATATTGGGGTAAGTGTGTTTTGTGAATGCCCACGAATCACAAAAGGCTTTCAAGGAACATCTTGTCTATCTTCCACATGGATAGTATTAATCACATAGGGAGCATCATCAGTTTTGGTATTGAGAGGATCCTTGTAGACCCCCATGGATTGGTTTTGAGGCCTTATTGGGTTTGTCTTGTCGAACACTACTTCACCTCCATCTATCATGCGTTGTATGTCTTGTTTCAATGCAAAGCAGTAATCAACCCCATGACCACACCATTGGTGATATTCACAAAACCTATCCAACCTAAAGCCTTTTGGAATGGGAGGTTCATTAGCTATTGCTAAGGCTGGATTTTTGGCCAATTCGCAAAAGTGATCATGTCTTTGCGAGGTTGAAGGAGACATTTGTTTGTGTTGAATTAGCCCAACCTTTAGAAGTTGATCAAGTAGTTGTGAAGGCTTCATGGGCAATGGTGTGTATTGAGTAGGGTCTTTCCTTTTGAAGGTACAGGCATGACCTATGTTGTTGTTTCTATTTCAGGAATTTTCAGGTGTATGAGTGGGTGTGGTTCTTTCATAGTTGTTTGGGATAGTAGGTTGTTTTCTCTTAGCCACTGCTGCTACCCTTGTTTTGGATTTATCTTTCCTCATGTGTTGGCTCCTAAAGGCTTGTTTTTGCCGCTTCTTCTATTTCTTTGATTTGTACGAATGCTTGGCTCAATGTGTGGGCTTTTAGGTAGTAAAGTTTTGACTTAATAAAGTCATTCACAGCTGACTTAAGGAGAGTGAGTAAATATGTTTCAGGGATAGGTTCGTGAAGTTCATTTAAGGTTGCACTCCACCTTTGGATAAATTTTTGTGCTGGTTCTAAAGGCACTTGTTTAATTTGAATCAAGCTATCTAATGTGGCTTCAGGTTTTAGATTGTACTTGAAACGGGTGACAAACTAATGCAACAAATTCTCTAAAGAAGATATGGAGCTACGAGGTAAAGATCGGTACCATTCTAAGGCTTTTCCAGTTAAGGACATTGCAAACACTCACAAAATTACATGGGGCCATGCTTGAAGTAAAAGGCTTTCGGTTCTATATGTCACTAGGTGGGCATTTGGGTTCCCTTCTCGATTGTACTTAGTTAGTTGAGGTAATGAGACTCCTTTTGGCAAGGTCAAGGGTGGAATTGAGGGGTCAATTGGGTCATCTTGATAGAAATCTAGTACCTTGACTTCCTCATTGTTGAAAGTTTTTAAGGCATTTTAATTCTTATGCCAACGAGTGCATCATTTTTTGTGTGTCTGCCCATTCTTGGGTGGTAGGAAAACTGGTGGATTGAGTGGATTGTCGATGATAATGGTTTAATTGTTGCATTTTTTTGTGGAAAGGTAGGTTTTTGGGCTAACATTTGTTGTGGTGGGATGGTATTCGGGACTGAGACTATCAGTGGAGCCCAATGCCTAGCTACAGGTTGTGAGGTAACACCTCGAACATGTTGGGTTGGAGTAATCAATGATGCCCCATGAATCTACATTTGGGGTATGTAATGGGTGGACGTGGAAGTTGGTATGACTGATGGTATTCCAATTACTTGAGGTTGAAAGATTGACCCTGCATTGGTTTGGGGGAGTTTTTGGGATTGCACTAGTGGAGGAATCATAGAAGTGGATGCATCAGAGTGAATGTTATTGAGCATAGAGAAGATAGGAATGGAATGGGGAACAGGTCCTTGAGTGTTTGTGGATGAAGAAGGAAACACAGTTTCTTCCAAGAAGGGATGGAATAATGGGTTTGTGTGGGCATGGGGGCTAAAGGTATGGTATGATTCTCCATGTTCAAATTGGGCTGCAAAGTCATCTTCTTGATTTTGAGGCTCTATGGGAGGTAGTTGTAGGGCTTGACATCTAGCCATAAGAAGTTGGGATATGAGTTTATGATGGTTTTTAGATAGTGGGATTATGTCAAATGCAGAAGGGATAAACTCACATCCTCCTTTGTGGATAAATTCATATTCTCACTTAGCTTCCCTCTCTACATGATCAATGGGTAGGTTTTCTTGGATTTTGACATAGATAAAATTATACTGTTCGGGTGTAAGAGTTGTGTGAATGGGGCCTTTGCCCTGTAGCCTGAGGAATTGGCATGTAGGGCCTTGAGGATTTATGTGTTCAATAACAGTTATCGATTCCATAGCAGTTACATGGTTTGAAGCTTCAGCCCCAAAGTCAGTAATCGGTACTGTTACTGGGTTGGCTTGGGAATATTCCATGATAAACATGAATGGACTGGGGTAGATGAATGGAGTTGGATCGCAAGCAGTTGTAGCATGGGGTGACACAAGCTCAGTGTGATCAACAGGGATGAGGAGACTCAAATAGGCAAGATGGATGAGTTTTGATAGGTAGTGACGTTTTAACCAATAACAAGAAAGTGGCCCTCCTTCTAGCGCCAAAAACTGTACTGACCTAAATCATTGGTGTAAGGCTAGAAAGGAAATAGATACTGAGAGATCATTGGGCAGCCACAGCTAACCCTACCTTCACTCAAGGGCAAGCTGGAAAAGTAAACGAAGGTAGAGTGCCTTGGATGGTTTTCACGCAAATCAACCAAGGATTTCCCTGAGGGTAAGCTACAGCTAGCGCTGGGGTTATCATAAATGGGATTTAAACGGAATGTAAACAATGATACGAAATGTAAATAAAGCATACTGAGTTATGAATAAAGCATAAACAAAGTTATATTTGTAAAGTATAAACAGAACTAAACAATGTAAATGGGAGGCAATAATGAAACTATATTGTATTGTTTCAAACAGGAATATGCACCAGTCGAAGCATAGTTGCACAAGTGTGGATGACAAGTTAAATGCCTAGCCCCAGAATGATATGACACGATGATGCAATGATGAAATGGGATGAACGTGAAAAAAAATTGGAAGCCAAAAATTAGATGTGCTGAGTGCCCAAGGATTGCGGGTTCTATCCTTTTTTAGAATTGCCAATCTCTCCAATTTTTCAGAATTGCCAATCTCTCCAATTTTTTCCTTCCTCCATCTTCTTCTTTTTGCCTCCTTTTCCTTGCCTCCCTTGCTTGTGTGAATTAATAGGGTATTTATAGGGTTGGGCTAGGGTTTTATTTGACCAGGTTCAATGTATTTTACAATTTTTGGGTCATTCAAGCCCATGAAGATACAAACAAATTAGAAAAACAAGCCCTCAAGTGATAAAAATTTAAAGAAAATTTAGGAGGATTAACTCTAGCTCTGGCCCACTTGAAAAATTATATTTTTTTTTTGTTGTGTTTTAGACCATGAGGGCTTGACATGCCCACAATTGGGGATTTATAATAAAATGTACAAAAAGAGAAATTTAACTGCCCAGCGTGACCTGCAATGTGACCTGTAATGTGACCTTTAAAACTTGCAATTTTGAGCGAAATTTGGAATTTCTGAAGGCTAGGACCCATAGTTATCAATAGTCGACCCTGAGGACGACTTGCACCCTTGAAATCAAGTCATTTTGGCTCAGTTTTGGGGCTCTAAAGGTTGGTGACGCTAATCCTTACACTGTGCAACGTCTAAAAAAGTAACCCCAGCATCACCAAGTTAAAATGGCATATTTGAGGCCCAAATCTTGATTTTTGGGAGGCTGGGAGCTGCTAGGGACCTTGGTGAAGGTCATGGGGGGTCCTTGTGCTCGATTTCGGCCTGTTTTGACTCAATTTCAGGGCTCCAAAAGTTGGTGACGCTGATCCTTACACTGTGCAGTCTCTGAAAAAGTAACCAAAGTGTACTTAGCCAAAACCAAACATTTTGAACCCAAAAATTTTGATTCTAGATGCTGGAAGTTGGTGCAGTCACTTGTGGGCCCTGGGGGAACCTTACTTGTTGAATCATGGGCCATCGGGGGCTATTTCGGAGGCCTCCAAGTTTGGTCACACTGTACTCATGTTGGGCAACAGCATGACTTAGCTTGATTCTTGTCTAAAAGTGCTAGGACAAAATTAGTGGTGTTTCAGATGCATCAAATTGAGTGTTGGTCATAGAAAAAGTAGGAATGGGGGCGGATGCTTCCTATTGAGAAATAGGTGCTTGGGTACTTGTAGATGCATGAAGAGGCATAGTCTCTCCCATGAAATGATGGAATAATGGGTTCGCGTAAGCATGAGCACTAAGAGTGTGGTACAAATCCCCATGCTTGGATTGAGCTGTGAAATCATCTTCCTCAGCTCCACTTTAAGGCTCTATGGTGGGTTGCTGCAAGGTTTGATTCCTTACCATGAGGAGCTAGGATATGAGTTCATAATGGGATTCAGAAAGGGGTATGACATCATACACTAAAGGATTAAAGTTATGACCCCCCTTATAGATGAGTTCATAATGTCATTTTGCTTCTATTTCCACATGCTCAATGGGTAGGTTAGCTTGGATCTTTACGCAGACGAAGTTGTATTGTTCTAGGGTGAGAATTGTATAAGTGGGGTCTTTTCCTTGTAACCTGAGTGATCGGTGAGTTGGCCCTTGAGGATTCATCTCTTCAATGATGACTATGGGTTCAGTTGCAGTCACAGGATTTGAAATTTTGGCATTAAGGTTAGAAAGTTGCAATGCTGCTTTGATCTGAGAAGATTTCATATGTGTAACTGGCTTGACTAGCTAAATATGTGTAAAAAGTGTATGCAAGTTGGGCATATGCAAGTCGAGCTTGAGCAAGCTAGGCATATGCAAGCTGAGATTGAGCAAGCTAGACATATGTAATCTAAGCTTGAGCAAGTTGGGCATATGCAAGCTAAGCTTGAGCAAGCTACATGTGAACATTAATGTTAGCGCAACTTGAACATCTATACGCTATTTTGTGCACAACGTATACAAGTGCAACATACATGCAATGTAAGTGCAATGTAGCACATGTGTGAGTGATGTGCATGCATAGTGTATGTACGCCAAACATGTGCAAAAATGTGTGTATGTTGCTTTGGGTATTCATAGCGTATGTTGTTTTGGATTTTCGTAGCATTGGGGTTTGCAGCATGTGTATGCTGTGTTGGGTTTTCACAGCATGTGCATGTTGTACTTAATATTTTTGCCTGCAGATACAGAATTTATTGCATTGGCAGCAAGGTAAAAATTTTACAAGGATTTAATTCAATCATTAACAGATTGGTATGGTTGGAGCAAGCTAGGCTTGCATTCTACACCCGATCTGCATCATGCATGAAAGGTAATGAAATCAACATTTTATTGGGATGAAAAATTGGTAACCATCCTTCTAGTGCCAATTTCTATACTATCTGAAATCATCGGTGTAAGGCTGGAGGGAAAGGAACACTGAAATATCTTCAAAGAGATATAGCTGACCCTATGTTTGCACAAGGGCAAGCTGGAAAAACGAAGGTAGAGTGCCTTGGATGGTCTACACACAAATCAACCAAGGACTTCCCTGAGCATACCATATGACCTGTGCTAGGGTTATTGCAACAAAATGTAAAATGGATAGCGTAATGCAATGAAATGTAAATGTGGAATATAGTATGTAAATGTAAAGAGAATGTATGCACAAACATGCAATAAAATGGGATAATGTGAACAATGAACCATAACAACACAACGAAAGGTAAAAAAATGAAATTGTGTTGTATTGATTAACAAGATGTGCACTGGTCAAAACATAGTTGCCTATCTGGATTGCAAGTCAGACATTAAGCTTCGATGCGAGGTGTTTGTAGGCACTGGGGATCATGTGCGTCTGGGCTCAGGATTGCTCTTTTCTTTTATTTTCTTTTAAATTTCCAATCCCATTTATATCAATGAATAGGATATTTATACATTTTTCTAGGCTTAGGAGTAGGATTTGTAAATGAGGTTAATGGCTATGGGATGCAAGAAATACAGATCGCGTGACAGGTGTACATGGGCAGACTACGTTCTAGATCAGATACACTATATCTTACAATCTATTTTAGCTTATGCAAGTTGGCTTACACCCATAGAAGCATGTAATTGTAGCATAACAACTTGACCAGCTCAAAAATGTGAGAAATTTACAATAACTGATAATGTACAGTAAGAGAATTTGGCTTCGGCTCGCTTGGAATTTTAGAATCTATAGACTGACTACTGTTGAAAGTGTTTTTTCTTTACTAGGGTGGCCGGTGCATGTTGATCTTTTCCTAGCATGCCCTCAGCATGTTTCTAAAGTGCTTTAGCTCTGTCGTGACCAATGCTCATGCTGGAGTCATGCTGCCAACATGACCTCAACGTTTGACCTCAACATGCATGACCAAAAATCATTCATTTTGTATTAAAATGCCATCTTTAAGACCTTTTTTTGGAGTGTAACTACTTCCTGACCTTGAGGACATCCTGCATGTTTAATTTGAGCCTTTATATGCTTGGATTTAGGTCACTTTTAGCAGCTCATGCTGGGCTCATGTTGTCAGCATGACCTGGGCGTGAGCAAGCTGGGATAATACATTTCACACCAAATCTTGATCTTTTAGACCTATCTTTCAAGGGTAACTACTGCTTGACCTTGGGGGCAACTTGCATGCTGAGTTTGAGCCTTTTTGTGACTTGATCTAGGTCACTCATAGCAGCTCACATTGGGCTTACACTGTTAGTGTGACTTGGGCGTGAGCAATGAAAATGAACATTTTTGGAGCTAAAATCTAAAGTTTTGAAGGCTGAAACTTGGAGAAATCATTAATGGACCTTGAGGGTGAGTTGTACCCTTGAAATTAGACCATTTTGATGCTATTTTGGGGCTATTTTGAGGCAGTTTTAATTTACTCATGCCAGACTCACGTTGTACTCATGCTATCAGCGCGACCCCAGCATGAGTTCATGCCTTAACCAAAATTTTGTTCCCGAAAGTGCAAAAAGATCCAAGTTTTTCTCGTTTTGAAGTTCTAGGCCAAAATTTGGGGTGTTTCAACAACAAAAGCAATGTAAGTAGAACATCCTCTATGACATTAAACTAGCCTAGAATGTCTACTATAACATTAAACTAGCACAAAACATCTGATATGATGTTAAACTAGCATAGAATGTCTTCTATGATGTTAAACTAGCACAAACCATCTGCTATGATGTTAAACTAGCATAGAATTTCCTTGGGTTATGACATTAAACTAGCACCCACAACATGGTCTGTTATGACCTTAAAATGGCCATCCATCATTTGCTACAATGCTAAACTAGAACAGTGGTCTACTAGGACCTTAAACTAGCACATCACGGTTCACCTGGACCTTAAATTGAGATCATGGTCTACTGGGACCTTAAACTAGCACAATTGGTGATCTACTAAGATCTAAAACTAGGTTCAGAATTCTGCACCTACAGCCCAACATACATGGTTCTGTGAACAAGTGAGTGAGAATACTTCCAATCTTCTATTGCCTACCCACACCTCTTGGGTATGATGAGGTGGGATGTTGTAGTTCCAAAATGAAGTTCACATCATTAAGGAAAACCCTCTAGGACATTTGTAACATCACCGTCCTTAGCATCTTACTAATCTTTTAGAGATGTTGTTTGGCATCTTGCTGACCTTCTAGAGCTACCATCACCACCACCAATCATTTTGGTCATAGCTCTCATCATTAGTAGCACCCACTAGAGTCCGAATAGCACTATGACCCAACCACATCATTGCCATCCTCCAGCCCTCACCATCACCTAAGTTTCAAATAGCATCTGGCAATGTGGCTCTTCACCCTACAGTTGAGTTTCCTAACTCCTACCTTTGGTGAGAACTCCTGAGCACCTACATCACCATTACTTCTAGCCACTTGAGTTCTCACCTTTGGTGTGGCTACTAGAGCTTTCTAGCTTACCATCACTGACACATGCACTAGCTTTCTTGCTTTGGACATTTCATGCAACTGATGCAGCACTCATAGCCCTTGTAATGCCCCTAGCAGGCAGGACTTCATTCTCATCTTACATGACGGTTATTTTTTTCTTATTTTCTTTATGTTGCATTTGTAGGATGAAGCCTGGTTGGCATCGTTCAATGGTGCATTTCATTGTGATGGCAAGGCATCGCATTATTTTGATGTGTCCACCTGAGCTCACCTGGCTACTTGAGAGTGCATATCCTTAATATCCTCTCAACCAACCTAACCTCTACCTCTTGATCATGCAATCTTTCACATCCCTTGCAAGCTTTCCTAATGCACATGTAACCTTTCTTGTAGTCAACCACTAAAACCATGATAGATGTAACACAACCCATCCCAATGGAATCCTTTGTGGGCTAGTTAAAGCCTCAAATGGATGTAACACAACTCATTTTGGGGAGGAAACACCTATCCTATAGATGTGACATGGTTGTTTCCAAGAAAATACTACGAATGGCTCATCTGGCAAAAAGAAAAGAAAAGAAAAGAAAAGAGAGGAGCCTAAGAAAAAGATAAAAAATAAAATAAAATGGGATAAGTCAAGTACCTAAGAAAAATGGCATAGTTTTTATTTTTCAACCAACTCAACCTTGAATTGACCATCTCATTTGCAGTTCGATGAGAGGTCAAAATCCAAAGGGGAGGACACCTCTCCATGATGACTTCCTCATAAGCACTTTGACAAGGGATCATGGTATGGAAACAAGCCAACATGGTGCTACACCGCACAGCTATTCACTCTATCCACACTATCCATTATTCCTTAAACCATATCTTGAAACTATTCCCTATCACACCTCATTACTTTGACACTCTCAAGTATAGTGAAGCATAGTCGAAGTGGGCGCTGACGAATAGTGTTGGTGTCGTATTCATCATGGTTTTTCATATTCTTTGTTGACATCTCTCAGGCCATTTATCTAGATGTCAACAAAGATGAGCCAATGAAACACCACTAATTTTGGGCTCCTACAATTCAATGGTAGATTTGTCAAAACTTGGGAAAAGGTTTTCTAAGTTTGGTATTATGCTATGTAGCGTAGACAACATAGCACACTGGGAGTCCTCTGTTTGCAAAATTTTTCTAGGTTTGCCTACTATGATCCCCAACACAGCCAGTGTAGCACATGCTTCCAAGGCTAGTTTGCACATATGTCAAGCTAGAAGTAGTCAAGGGTCACTTCAGATGGACCAAATAATTTGGAAAATTTTCTATCTTCTAGGTTGTCAAGCTCACTATGCTCTTTAGCTTGTCCAACTTGACACATATTTCAATTTCCAATCCACCTAGGCACCAGGCTGGGAATTATACAAAATGCTCAGGATGGACAAAATAGTTTGCCAAATTTTCTATCTTCTGGGCTTGTCATGCTATGCTACGCTTCACAGTGTAGATAGCATAACATAGGTTTCATGGCCTAAATTTTTCTAAGTGTTGGATAAGAAGTTTGTCAAGCTATCTAGACATGAAGATGCATTTGGAAATTTTTTGACTTCTAAGGTTGCTTGTCCTACTTCACCCCCAGAATGTGGTTACCGTTCCATGAAGAAAAATTGCATGTTTTGGTAGAATTCATCAAAATTTTAGTTCTACACTCTGCTACACTACGTAGCATAGGTAGCATGACACTTGGGAAATGCCTCTAAATGCCTCTAGAAGCTTTGAAAACTTAGCATCGACCTTCATTTCAGCTCTAACATCCTTTCGATAGCCAATATTAGTAGTTTTCTTTGTTCTTGCACCCCTTATTAATCCCCAAAATTTTCCCTATGCTTAACCCTACTTGGAAGAGGGGGAAGATGTAGTCTTGGAGCATAGGCTCCAAGTTGCATTTAATTTGGCATTGGTTGTAGGTACATGGTGGTTCCTCAAACTCTAGCACATGCAGTCTAGGTGGTGTGGTCATAGTTTGGTAGATTCTCAATTCCCATCCTACAGAGCATTACACTTTGAGCATAACACTTAGACCTTGATACTTTGATCATAACATGCTAACATGACTTTTTCACACCCATGTTACATGGGACCTAGGCCACATGGCATACAATCCATGTTTCATGTCAATTGTAGCCCTATAAATACCCTAATAATTAGCATTTGAGAGGTTGATTGGAAATCACTTTAAGCCTCAAGCATTAGAGCACTCTTAGCTTCTTTATCACTTCCACACTCAAGCATCTGAACTTGACACCTGGCTAAGTACCACGACATAGTCTTCTTAGCACCTGCATAGTGTGACAACTATAAGCCTGATAGGTCCAACCTCCTTTGCAACTGCCAACACTGCATCTGCAACATCCTAGAGACTGTGACCACATAGCAATGCTACCTTGCTATGAGTATCTGACACTGTGTATCAATTTCACATACTATTAACAAGAGTCATGTTCCCCAGTCTTGGGTTGGTGCATTTCTTCACCTAAACTCTTGTTTCATTTTCCTTTAGCATTTGTTTCAAATGTTAGCATAATTTGTTGTAGTTCCTACTGCTAACACATATTTTTTCTTATTCATGACATGTATTTTTTGCTTTTGCGAATGGTTATTGTTACACCATGTAAGTCTCTATCTGATTGACTAGACCGTTCAAGGCACCCCATTTCTTTTTTCTCTAGCATAACCCTCCCACAAACTTGGGGTTAGGCTATACACCCAATGACCTCTTGGTGTTCTCACCATCAACATTTTTAGACTTCCCATGTTTAAATAATATTATATTATCCTTTAGATACTAAATAACATTATCCTTTAGATAATCCTAAAATCATAAAGCTTTTTATTTTCTATTTTTATGTCTACTCAATATCAAGTTTGTGATGTGCTCTAAATTTTCTTATTATTAATATATTTTTTAAGGTCCAACACCTTACATCATTACTCTAATCAAAATATTTTTGATCAAGAATTTTTATTTATCTTTTTTATCGCTTTAAAATTTACATGTGAAAAAACTAGAACTACCCTTTCTAACAATGGACTTTTTTTTTCTTTTTTTGAGGGTAAGATGATTCAATATCCCTAGAATAGTGCCTTCAGGCTAGTGTGCTTAGGGTGTTAGTAGCAAGTTTTGAACCTATTGTCTTTAAGTGCAAAGAAATGTGAGTTAACTAACTAGCCAATGGCTTGTACTATCTAAAAATGAAATGTTAGACTATTAATAAGACTCTTAATTTTTTAGATCTAAGTTATAGGTTTGATTGGAGTGAAAAATGTTAAGTTATAAAGTTCTAATTTGACTATATATCTTGGGTATTAAATGTTTCTAAAATAAAAAACTTTGAGTTTCAATATCCTATAACCTTCCATTTATTCAAAATTTCATAAATAAAAAATTATGCATACATTTTTCTATGCTTGAAAATTAATTCATATAAAAACAACAAAATATAGTTAACATATAGGTAGACTATCATTTAGAGTGATGGTATGGTGCTTATTCCTTAATTCAAAGACCTACATTCAACCCTTAGCACAACCACTTAAAGAGGTTAGGTTTTTTCTCATTTATTGATCCTCTGAGATTCCTGCTTAGTGGGATGAGCACTGTAGCACTTGGTGATTATCCTTATAGTTAACATATGAGTTCATTTTCAAACATGGATCATTAGCTAATTAATTAAATTACATTACTTTGCACCAAAATATATTGGGTTCAAAACATGGTACCTTAAGCATGCTAACATACAAGCGTTATTCCAAGCATATATATTACCTTACCCTAAGAAAAAGATAGGCAATATTTCAACAAATGAAGATTAGAAGAGAATAATGTTGAAATCCTATAATCACTTAAAATCAAATCCTATTTTTTAATTATGGTTAGTGCATTGATGGGTAAGTATTTAGTTCTCCTAAGAAAAGGTTGTGGGTTTAATTCCTAATCCTAAAATTGTATGGGGTCTTATTCAAGTGGCATTGTACCTGGACGCATTCCATGAATGATAATAAGATCAAGATTGATTCCTATCCATTGTAGCACTTTGACATAGAATAGATTTACTTTAAATGCATCTTACTTTCGATGTATTTAATATTTACATATTCATGCATATTAATCAATTGGTGGAATGAACGTGACCAATTCCAAGCATAAACATGAATTCTTTTGGTAATCCTTGCAATGTTATTGCTTGTTCACCCAGTAGCATAACACTTGGTAACCTAGAAGATAAGTGGCAAGATACCCCTACACTCAACCATATGAATATGAGCGTAGCATGCACGATTTGGTCGAACTTCACAGACTATGTGCCTACACTCCTCATGGAACACTTAGGGTTAATCATTCATTGTCTTCCTAGACTTTATTGTAGTTGTCACTGTTGTATGGTTAAGTAAGTCTGAGGTATATGATTTTTATGTCTTTTCTATTTTATCTCCTATGACAATGAGTTGAAGGGTGAAGAGACTAATTAGTAACTTTAACTAACTAGCGAAGTCTTAATTAACCTCATGGTAGCATCCATTCCCACTTCCTATTCATACCCTGAACCAATGCAACCTTGGCTACCAAACGCTAGTCATTACTGTGATTACCAAGCGTAACACACATGCTCGAAGTGGTCGTACTGAGGCACTTAACTTGGAGAGAAGGGTTGAGAGAGATTTAATCAACTACGAATGCATTTAAATAATGAATAATAAATAACAGTAAATAAAATCCTAATTATCCTATTCTATGCACTACAAGGTTTATCCAAGAAGTTTGTCTTTATTTCTATACACAAACTTGTGTTCAAGTACAATGTCTGCTCTAATAAAGATCCGTTCACTTTGGAGTTCCTACTGTGGGCACATGGAAATTAATCTATCTCTAGAGAGGTAAAATTCCCAGAGTTTCGCTATGGTCTAGGCCTAGATAAGAAACAAGCAAGAGCTGCCTCTTATTTATAGACTTAGCGGCTCACCGCAATATTGAGTACGCGATATCGTGTCCCATCATACCCCCATGACTAAATGAAAACTTGTCCTTGAGTTTCTTACAAAATATTGGGAAGGTATGTGATTATTGACTCAAATGGAACTAATTTGATGACATGTGAATGGATCATCATTACAAGACAAGAAAAAAATGGTCTTCATGACAACAAGAATGAACACCTTATTACATTGACATCAAGCCTTATTTGGTAGCTGAGAGAGAAGAGAGAAGAGAAAAGAAGTCTACTGCTGCCAATGCTAGGATTGTGCCTTTAATTATCCATCTGTAAGTGCCTCATCGATCTTTCTCCTTGCATAGTTGCTTTTAGCACTGGTCCATTCCAAGTGTTCCCTCCAAATCTGGTTCATTGTTGCATGATTGCCATCTGCAAACATAACATAGTCTTCTATTACCAAGGATAAATGAATCATCATGTAATTGATACCTTGCTTCGGTAAAAGGTCCATTGGCTAGGTTGTGGTATGGCTGATTATGGTTCTAGAGATATAGTAATGATGACTACCGAAGGTGTAGGGGTTAGGAGAAAATCGAAAAAATTGGGCCCCCGTACCCCCATGACTAATCGCAAACCTCCAGTAGCAAGAGAATGGAAAAGGAAAAAGAACAAAAAAGATGGAGATAAAGAGACAACTATAACGTTAGTGAAATGGATGTCAAGATGGAAATGAACAAAATAAAGTAGATTACAAAAATGTTAAAGGAAAGAATTTAACCAGTGCACCAAATAGGAATGCTAGTGAGTCCTCCCCAAAGTAGGCTCATGCCATTAATGCCCTAACAAATCCACATTCAAAGAGTCCATAGGCTTTGGGAATGTCCTTTGGAACAAGAGTTAAAGTATTAACTACAAGAATTTACCAAAAAGAAAACAATGTGTCAACCAAAATATATACTAATGATACAACTAGCAATGAGGTGAACAATGGAGAGAAGGATGGAGAGAATAGAATGGAATGGAGTCTCAAGAACAAGGTGGTGTATAGCCCCTTGTGGAGTTAATGATTAATGTGACTTGGAAAATCTCATTCCAACTTCGGCCTCAAACAAACCACATCCAGTGACTTTGCATCAATGCATTCGGTCAACCCATCCACTTGAATAACTAGAATGCCTTCACCCAAGAGCCACCACCATTATGACGAAATGAATGAGGAGAGAATGGGAAGCAAGGAGGGCCTTAGTTAGAGGGAACTTTTTTATTTTAGTTCCATAACTAGTGCTTGTAGCCCAATTGATTATTTCGTCTAAGGGGTGTGCTTTAAATTCTCACTTTGTTTGTTTGTTTTTTTTTTATTTTTTATTTTTATTTTTGTGTTTTGTGTTTTTATGGGTGAGAACCAAACCATGCAAAGAATTTGTTATTTTTATTAGCTCAGCTTCCTGATAATTGAGTGACATCGGAACGGTAAGAAAAAATCAAGAAGAAAACATCAAAGCATCCAAGAGAATGGCCATCACAAATGCATCAAGTTCCCTTGAAGTCACATCCTTCTCAAGCCTTGAGTCCTTCCTTAGTTTGAGAAATGCGTAGTCACTGATTCGTTAGAGTTCTTATTATTGGGAAGGGAACTGTACAGTTCCAAGCAAAGAGAGACTATAGACTTTGTGGATGTATGGATGAAGTGGACTCATTGCCTGTCATATCAAAAGAAACATACCTTAGTATCAACATCATAACTTAAAGGTAAAAATCAAACATTAGCAATAAATATAAAAGTAGTTCATACCATCATGAAGAATACTTATTGGGTGACAAACTTACAAGATGGATAACACACACACACATGCACACAAAGAAATGAAAAAGTATAATGATGTTGTAAAACAAAACAAGAAAAGTCAAAGAAATTTGTAAAACAAAAACTTGCAAGACAAAAATGTGTAAAACAAAAATGTGTAAAACAAAAATGTGTAAAGCAAAAATGTGTGAAACAAAAATGTGTAAAATAAAAATGTGTAAAATAAAAACTAAAAAGAACTGAGGGCCCTTAATGATCAGCATAGGTGGCTATCTCCCCCATGACTAAATGGAAAGGAAGAGATCCAAAATAATGAACGCCTATTTGAATTTTTCAAAAGTGTCCAACTTCTCCTAATTGATGTTCTTATATTTAGTAGTGGAAGTCAGCGATGCTCATACTCCAATGTTTCTATGCCTTTGTTATTAATGTGGGTTGTTCCCCCAGCTCGTTCTGTGCATGTTGATGGGTTTCTCTTTCCCTTAGCTATCAACCACAGAGTGTCAACTACTTGTGTGGTCGCTACATATAGGCACCTTTATATTTGTGTTTCTTGGGCATACCAATTGCATGAAGGAGATGTTGAGCATTCCTCCATGTCATCACCCTCTGAGTCACTATATGTGATGCACAAAACTTTCTTCTTCTCGATCTTTCCATAAATGTTTGCCTTAGATATCTGCAAGGAAATATCATGGATCCCTAGGTACGCATCTATTGTACTTAGCCATGGCCTTCCCATTATAATTGGGAAGTCCCCATTGTTACTATTAACTTCTATCACCAAGAAACCCGTTGGGTATGACCAACCATACAAAGTGGTAACTATGTCCTCCACCAATCCCAAGGGAATGGTGATGGACTGATTAGCCAGCTCAAGTTGGATATTGCTCCTCTTGAGTTGGGGCAGGTTCCAGGCTTAATATATTTCTCATGAGATTAGGTTGACTCCAAAACCTGATTCAAGAAGAGGCTTATGTGGTTTGTTCCTGGCAACTTGTAGATAGATTAAGGGGCTTTCAAGATCAGAGAGTTTCCTAGGAAGGTGGCCTACCTTAATCCAATCGATAACAGTATGCATTAACATAACCATATGCATGAAGCTCTATTGTTGGACTAAAGGGAGCCCCGAAGTCTTGGATGGTGGAGGAGTGTGCACATACTCAACCGCTTGTTGTTGTGAGAGCTTGTTTGGGCTTTTGGTCCTAAAGAAAAGTCTTCTTTTCTTAAGATTGTCAGAACCAATAGTAGGTTGAATGTTTATAGCTCTCGTAGCATTGCGTTGCTGCAGTTGAGTGGGGAGTTCCCCTTGCATTGTTGGAGCAAGTGGTATGGGAACTAGTAGAGGAAGAGTGACAGATGGATTTTGAGGATGGTAGGTATGTGGGGTATCTCCTGGAGAAGAAGGAGTCCTTCTAAAATACTCCTGAACTTGGTAGTGATGTTGCGGAGTTGTGTGACACATAGAGTTACTTGGAGAAACCAGCTATTTCAGGTAATAGCCATAAGGATCAGGTTACCAGTAAGGGTATCTTTGTCCAAGCAATGGCATCCCCCATGAATGTGGGTGTTGCCACTACTGATGTTGCCCGATGGGTTGTGGTGGAGTTCCACTTTGATAGTACATTAACGATTGCTAGAATTGCCTTGGGTTACCTTGGGGATAAGGTAACCTTCGAGGTGTTTGTCGTTTGTTAAGTCTTAGGTTAAGTGCATACACCCTAGACTCTTGTAGATGTGAGATGATTGGACAACATCTCTTAGGATGGTCATCTTGGCAGATCTCACATCCACCGTCATTGTCTATGTCAGAATCCATAACCTTATCGAAGATAGTTATTTTCCCCTTACCATTTTTATGTGCATGGCCTGCATCTCTTCTCTTTTTCTTATCAGAGTCACTACCTCATTCCACTTTAGACTCCTCTATGATTTTCAGGATAGTTTTAATTCTAGAGTCTAAGGAATCCCACAATTGATTCACCTTAGCCAATACTTCTATTGTTAACTTCTGGACTAGCAACATTTTTCTACTCATCAACTCTTCGAGTGGTGACTCATCCTCCTCATCAGAAAATCTCACTCCCTTCTTTCGAAGGGAAGGATCACGGTTATATTCTTCCGTGCTTTCTCTTTTCCATAGCTCCCCTTCTTCTTTGGCTACTTGCTCCAACAAGTGATGAATTTCATGGGCTCTAAGTTTTGATAATCTCCCTTGGGCATAAGTCCCAAGGGTTCTCCTAGTCTCATGTCTTAGCCCATCTATGATGTGGCGAAGTTGGTCCCATTGTGTGTAACCATAGCCCAGGCAATGATGTAACAATGCATAGTATCGGCCCATGGCAACATCCAAGGATTCATGATTACCTTGTTTCCATCCTTGGATCTATTTATGCAAATTAGATACTCTAGAGTACATTTGGAATTTATCATTAAAGAGTTCTAACATCATACTCCACCTCCTAATGGTTTTTGATTCTAAGGACCAGTACCAACTCTCTACATCCTTAATGAGTATCCTAGGAAACAACTTCAGTTTCTGCCAATCATTCTCTATGTTTTGCAAGGTGCAGGCATCGTGGAATGCCTATAAATGATGTTGCGGATCAGTGTTATATCCCCCTTCGAAGCGTGGGATATTTTTCATATATTATTTTTTGATCTGACTATCTCTTTGATTCCTTGTTGGTATTCTCACTACCTCCTTTATATTGAGCATACTTCAGGTTGCAAGTAGGGGCTCGTCATGATCATCTCTTTCATGAAGTTGATGGTCTCTATGTTGTTCCCTACTTTTCCTTCGTTCATGCCCTTGTCCTCGCTCTCAACTCTCTCATCGAGGTCTCTCATTTTTTCTACCTCTATCCTCACCGTTATGCTCTTGGTGGATATGCCCAAATGTGGAAGGAGAGGGTGAGTGATGTGATGAAGGGGAAGAAGAAGGAGAACCATCACCATGATGATGCTTCTTACCTTCTCTTCAACTGCTACAGCCCCGATCGTGGTGACCATCTAAGTGTCCATCCTTGTCATGTGTTGTTGTTCCCTTAGTGAATAGTTGGCATTCATAGTGATTAGAACCAGGGTTGTGTATCATGGATCATAAGTTTTGATACCCCACCTCCTCACCATCATTAGAAGGGGGAACATCATTGGCTGCAGAACCCGTTATTATGGGTTCATCATCTCCTATTTCACTTAGGACATGTGGGATCCCTTTGTCCTTCAATAGTGTATGGTGGCTCTTTTTCCATGAGTCCCTTAAATGTTGTGTTTCTGTGTGATGATAATCCCTTGTATCAATATCACCTACAATGTATTTAGCATATAGCTGTGTCATGCCGATCTGTGCAAAAGTACAGAGGAGCATGTTTGGGACTAAACTATATGGAGGTAACACTATGTTACCTTGGAAGTCTCTCCATCATAGTTGTTCGTCTTCATGGAGGATAAAGGTAAAATTTGGTATGTACTCATCGAGATGAGTATATACCACTCAATATTTTTGAGGAACTGGCAGATTTTGGTTATGTGTTTTAGACTGTCGACTGTTTCTGATATTATCCCTAGGTGGTGTAATGCTGTTGTGAGAAGAAGAAGAAGATATTGTATCTTATCAGTGTCCTATTTAACCATTATATAAATTTTTTTTAATTAACCCTAAGGTTCGTTTAAGCTCCCAATGATGTGAGTGATCTCCTATGTTCTACTTAGCACACAAACACTTACTCCCTGGCAATGGTGCCAATGATGAGTGGCGAGGTACCCCTACACTCAACCATATGAATAAGAGCATAGCATGCACGATCCAGTCGAAATCCATAGACTAAGTGCCTACACACCTCATGGAACACTTAGGGTTAATCATCCGTTATCTTCCTAGACTTACTTGTAGTTGTCATGATTATATGGTTAAGTAAGTCTGAGGTATATGATTTTTATGTCTTTTCTGTTTTATCTCCTATGCTAATGAGTTGAAGGGTGAAGAGACTAATTACTAACTTTAACTAAATAGCTAAGTCTTAATTAACCTAACATCAGCATCCATTCCCACTTACCATTCACACCCTAAACCAATGCAACATTGGTTACCAAACGCTAGTCGTTGCTGGGATCACCAAGCGTAATGCACGTGCTCGAAGTGGTTGTACGAAGGCACTTAACTAGGAGAGAAGGATTGAGAGAGATTTAATCAAATATGAAAGCATTTAAATAATGAATAATAAATAACAATAAATAAAATCTTAATTAGCCTATTCCATACACTGCAAGGTTTATCGAAGAAGTTTATCTTTATTGTCATACACAAACTTGTGTTCAGGTACAATGTCTACTCGAATAAACATCCATTCACTTTGGAGTTCCTACTGTGGGCACATGGAAATTAATCTATCTCTGGAGAGGTAAAACTTCCATATTTTCACTATGGTCTAGGCCTAGATGAGAAACAAGGAAAAGCCACCTCTTATTTATAGACTTGGCGGTGCACCGCGATATTGCGGCCCATGAGATATCGCATCCCACCACCAGTAGTGGATACATGAGTTTAGGATGTGTACAACAAGTTGGGAAAGGACACTCATAATCCTTAGGCTAGCTTAGAATTTATCTTCCTATTATTAATTAGATTAATGGTCACATAACATCAATAATCATATGCCTCACTCTGGACTAAACCATACATGACCAAACTACCACTAGTCCAAGTTAGAAGATAATGACCTATGATCAATGCTTAAGAATCTAGATACCACACTAGTTCCATCTACTAGATTCAACTAGATTGCACATGAATGGTTGTAATTCATATGTTTGGGGATAGGGGTTACCTATTTCTCATCACCATTCATACCTTATTAAAGCAATGGTAGAGCCTCATTTGTGTTATATGGGTGGCTATGGGTTTGAATTCCACCATTCTTACATAACAACACATCATTCTTTAAAACAATAATAATAATAATAAAGATAAGGTGAAAATATTAAGCCTTTTATTCTCATTTTATGCAAGGAAACTCATGCCTAGCAACACAACCCCTAACTAAATAAAGGATAGATGTGACCAGAAAATAGGACAATTCAAGCCAAATTTGAAAATAAAATTAGTCAAGAAAATGACCTCAAAAATATCCAATATGTTCCTCTACCCTTAACATATAATTAGCATCTTCACATTTGTAATTTATTTTTAAGATGGTAGCATTAAATCACTAATTTATAGAGTAAAAATGTTGTGTTATGAGATAAACCTAGTTAAGACTAAGATATTGTTGAATTTATTTGAGTCTCCACTTATGTAGCTAGACTTGTTGTGCTTAAAAAATGCATGAAAATTCACCTCAATAAATTTGAAGACTATTTCCTACTTATAGGATGGAGAGACAAAGGTTTAGACACAAAATTTTGCATAAAAGTCTACATACTAAAGAAAAAATAAAATTTATGATTTGGGATACAAGAGATAATTATTTTAACTTTAATTTTTGAGGTATCAATGTGGAAATAGTAGATTCTTTTAAATATTTTGGTTTCTTTTATATGAATAATTACATGTGAGGGAAGTGCATCAAAGAAAAAATAGTAGGAGGTCTAAAAGCTTTATATGATTTCAAAAACAAGAGCAAGGATTTAGGCCTCTATGCTTGGAAGGTCAAAAAATAAATTTTTCAAACCATCATCTATCCTACTTTATTGTATATATGTGTTGTTTAGGGACCTACACTCAATGCTAAACTTTAGAAAGATATTAAAAGGTTGAAAAAATATTTTCTTCTAGATGAGTTAATGGTGAAGATGTAAACACCTTACTTAATGTTATTATGTGAATGTGATTTATTGCCTTTAGAAGTAGAAGCCTTATGCTAATTCATTAGATACACTCAAACAATGAGGTGTTAGCCTAGTGGTATGGGTCTTGGCCTAGTAAGCCTAGGTTTTAGATTTGATAATATTAGGTAGGACTGAGTTACAAACTTCTATAATCTTGGGATGTACCTATGTTTTACTCATTTTGGATTCCAGCACTCCCTATTACATACACTCATAGCTTACATATTAAAGAAAACTTCTCTAGTAGTTCTTGAGGATTCTTAATACTATAGTTGGTATTTTTATGGGATGTAATGGTTGAAAAAATGGAATATATCTTTTGAGGACATACAACAAAATCCTAACCATATTCACTAGCTAGTCAAGCAGAAGGTTTTAGCAGACATGTGGACTAATGTGGAAGGCAAGAGACACTTTTATTTATACCATATTAGATCTAATAAAATAGATGTAGTGCGTTTGTAGGTTGTGTATATCATGAGGCCTTGAAGATGAGTTGCATGTGTTTCCTTCTTATTTTATGACTATCCATTCAAGATAACATTATCATTAATGAGCAGTAGGTACCCCCTATGCCCAACCATATAAATCATGAGCATTCACATGCAATCTAGTTGAATTTCATGGATGGGTCTAGTTGTGGCATCTAGATCATTAATCACTAATTGTAGAATGCTATCTTCCCACTTGGACTAGTGGATGCTTTGTCACATATGATTTAGTCCAAAGTGAGACATATGATAATTGATGTTTTTAGGTCCATTTTACTCCTAGTGATAAACATAATTGAGAATGAAATTTAATCCTAAATCGAAGTAATGATGGTAATGTAAATCTACTCTATCCTAGAGTGATGTGCATATGGTCTTGGCTTATCATACACTTCTTGGGCTTATGTAACTGTTACTAAGTTACCAAGCATTATGCTACTAGGTGAACCAGGCAACAACACTACAAGTATTACCAAATGACTACACTTAAATTCTTAGAACCAGTAATACTCATTATGCTTTAGTAATGAACAAGAAAGTAAAGTACTTGGAAATGTAAATGATTAAACTAATGAAATTTTAAAAACTATGCTAAGTAAAATAGTAACACTAAGTGGGTGCTGTAATAATGAAAAGAAATCTCAATCTTCATTTTTGGTCATGAACTATAACCAAGTACAATTCACTCTATTGCTAAACTATGAAACAAAACTACAAGAATCTACCTAAGGCTGGAATGAAACTTCTTCCAATCCATGCATCCAAGTGTTGTATTAATAGGCTGCACACATCTTGTGATATTGGATCTATGATGATGTAGCTTGTGCTACAATATTGTATATATGACATCATAGATATGATATTGTAGTTACAATATCATTGATGGACAAAAATTGATTTTTTTTTGAAATAGATGAGATATAGCATCAACGATATCCCAACCAACTAATGATTCATCATACCCCCATGACTAACTAAAAACTCATCCTCAAGTTAATAGGATAAGACCAAGATTTCTTTAGAAAATTGGAAAGGTACAAGATTATTGACTAACTCTAACTACTAAGTGACTTTGAGTGCTAAAATGGTGCATACAAAAAATGATATAATTTCATGACAAAAAGAAAACAAAATTTCAATTGGCTTAATGTAGGTCACATTTTAGGTAGTGGTGGCTCTTCCATTGGCTTCCTTCATTTGTTGTCATGCTTTTAGAATTGATAGCAATTCAAGATCACCTATAATTTCTTCTCTTCCATCCTTGTTGTAACGATGAAAAACGTCGATCTCTGAAAAATACCAAATGAAAATCCGTGTACACAGTCTTAACCATGGATCCATGCGAGGGCCATGCTGGAGAAAACAAATCCGCGATGCCCTGAACGGTCTTGTCGATTAGACAGGGACTTACTCAATTAGTAAATTGGTGAATATCGTGATAATATGTGTATTATATAGATATTCCATGAGACAAATTGATTTGATGAATCATAGAAGGAGTAGAAAACGATGTAAATAAATCAAAATAATGACAACATCAACGCGACAAGGAGGATTAGATTTACAAAAGTGTGCAATTCCAAGATCAATGTTTTGATTTGAAGACTGAGTATAATGTATACAAAGTTCCAATAGCAAAATCCACTTATCCTATGCGAAGCATACACAAAGCAATAAGAAAAATGTTCAACAAGGAGTACAAAATGAAGCTCGATCTACCTCATAAGCCAAAGATGGGATGCAAGGAAGGTCAATCCTGGGTATCTATCGATCAACTGTTTCTGATCAATAAACCTCACCAACTGCACCAGATGATCTCTCGATCTCTGATCAACTCCTTTTTCCTCCTGTAGTCTCTGCTTCAAAGATGCCAATGATCGCCAATGGAGAGAACTGTATTTTTGCCAAAAGACTGATCGCTCTTGCTACCAATGATCAAATTGTCTTTTGTCTCTACTAAAAGATGATCCTCCCCAAAAAGATGATCAAGATCTCTAGCTCTTTTCTTTCTTCACCAACTGGGGTATTTATAGGTTCGGTAGTACGTAAAGAAGGCACGACCCTGATGACACGTGTCTCAAACCTTCAAAATACCATTGAATTGGCAAACTTTATGTTGAAACTGGTCATGTCGCATCACATTCTTAGGAAAGGGGGCAAGGTACGCTGTCAATCACTCTTGTTGAGGCTGCCTCATGATTACGTTGCGATACGCTGATGAGCGTATTGTGCGTATGGATAGCAGGTGCATGTAGGGTACTGCCTTAGTTGGCCTTAGGCTGTATTACGCTTGTTTATGATGCGTAGCGTGGCAAAGCGTAATAGAGCATAGAAGTAGTTAACTCAAGCTATTTTACACTCATTTACACCGCGAAGCATAATAGAGTGTCAAACATAGTCAACTTTACAATAAGTTAGGCTTCTTTACGCTGCGTAGCGTAATAAGCATAAAGTGACTAATCTGCAAAATGGTTGAAATCAATCTACCGCGCTTCTTTGGACTCTAACTTTAACTTCCTCGAAGCTCATTACACTGCTCTACATAACAAAGCGTAAACCCAACCCTGAACAAAAGACTTAGTGGAATATGCGACAAGTCTTAGGCCTTAAACTTCGTCAAAATCGCCGAAGTAAGTTACTTTTTGATATTGGGCTATGTTAAATAGAGTTACGTTGAGCAACACTACACTATGTTGCGTAATGTAGCATAAAGAGAGAAAACAAAGTAAGGTTGAAATTTGTAAGAAACTTGGAGACTTGATGCTACGCGCCTCTTTGCCTTGTTCTGTTTTCTCGATTTCTGTCACAAACTTTTGCCTGAATCGTGAATCTTCGCCTTAGGCCGATTCACAATTTCTATGGTGTTTCAATGGCCCCTCTTTGTTGATGTTTAGAGGGATTTTTTGAAAGATGTCAACAAAGAATATGAAACATTGGATGGGTAAAAGTACCAACAGCGTTCATCAATGGTCACTCAAGTGTCGCCCTGTCAATGTAGAAGTGCAGAAATGAGGGAAATGGAAGATAAAATGGTACATGAGGAAATTCTTACATAGGTAAGAGGAAAGAGGTTCGGGGAAGACTCAAGTAAGGTTCGGGGAAGACTCAAATGTGTGAGTATAGTTTTTCACACATAAGCACTTAGGCCTTCTCCTGCGATTGCATTTGCATAGAGTTATGCCATCATTTTGTAGATGAAGGGGCTTGCATAGACAAATTGTGTTGTGTCTTCATGGCCTGGATGAGTTGTGTTTTATCCATTTTGCTGATCCTTTCCTTTTTTTTATGGACATCCACTAGGCGAGTTGCGTTACGCTAGTTCATGGACTTGATTGTAATGCAGATGCGGAAAGCGTATGCTACGTATTCACATTTTGTGTAAGGGAAATAGATGGGATGACTAAGGAGGGTAGTAAGAGCTAGAGGTAGGATTATGAGGAAAACAGGGATGCACTCCTGAGTGGACAGGCTAACCTAAGCGGCCATCTCAAAACACTGTCTGTATTTCACTGCTCAGATGAACGCACTTTTGAATGACATCCTCGTAGCAAGTAACCTGCAACCAAAGAAGAAAACAGAGGACACCATTGCTCGACCAAATCACTGGAGAGGTTGTTGAAAAAAGTACCATTTGGGGCGAGACAGAGTGAGTGGGCCGTGAAGGAGGAACCATAGCAAGAGGCCAGGGTTTTCAATGTTGATGCTTGGTCCAGCATATCGCCGCCAAAGATCATCAGACTCATCACACCCGACTAGTTACGGAAAGAACTAGCTAGGTGAATCTATGAAGCCAGAGCCTAATAGTGATGATGAGTGGAGATCCCCAGGGTCGTAGTTGATGAGAACTCCTCTGGGGCTCCGAACAGCGAAACTAACCTCTTAGAGATGCCACCGTTGAAATGGGTGCAGTGACGGCATCTCCGAGGGGTCAATAGTATGCCTTTCAACATGTTCGAGGAATCAGTAGAATGCTTGTGAGGTAGAAATGTTGGGGCTGTTCCAACATCCCACCCCATTTATTTTGCAACCGCATAGAGACGATTACGCTCGCTTGATTCACATGTTGGCGGTCTGTAGGTCCCAGTTTTAAGTCCTGGTAGATTACCATTACTGGTTTTAAGTCCCAGCAGACCATGGTCCCAGTTTAAAGTATGGGCAGACTGAAAAATGCTAGTTTTATGTCATAGTGGATGGTGGTAGAGATGATTTATGGTCTAAGTAGACCGTGCTGTGGATGTCAGTTTCATGTTATGACCCAAGGACAGATCTGTGCTGGTGTCATGTCTTAGTAGACAAATACTTAAATGTGCCAATTTTATGTCATGGCAGATAGCTGGTGCTAGTTTAGCGTCATGGAAGACATGTACATGAAATGCCAGTTTTACGTCTTGGCGAACCTATAGAACACTGTCAGTTTTACGTTGTAGCAGACGATTGCAACTTGCTAGTTTTACGTCATGGCAGACGATTGTTGCCAGTTTAGCGTCGTGGCGGACGCGTGCAGAAAGTGCCAGTTTTACATCATAGTGGACAATTATTGCCAGTTTAGCGTCGTGGAGGACACGTGAAGAGAGTGCCAGTTTTACGTCGTANTGGGATTCAGTAACTCGTTGTCGTTAATATCTGCTAGCTTGAATGCACCGTTGCCATACACATTAGCTACCAAGAAAGAACCCTCCCAGTTTGTAGAGAACTTGCCTACTGGTTCACGAACGGCCTTGAGAACCAAATCTCCCTTCTTAATCGGACGTTGTTGAGAATTATGACAGTGCTTCTGCCTCGTCTTATCTTAATACTTTTTGATGGTATTAAGCGTCTATATTTTCTATTCCTCTACTGAATCCAAATCCATGATCCGAGACTCAGTGTGTTGAGCGTCCTTTATAATTGTGGAGAGGACCATCTGCAGAGAAGGAACTTGTAATTCAAGGGGTAGCACCACCTCTGATCCATAGACTAGGCTATAGGGTGTACTTTTTGTAGCTATCCTACATGTAGTACGATACGCCCATAGTAGATAGAGGATCTTTTCATGCCACCGTCTGTTGTTGCTGTTGAGCAATTTCTTGAGTAGGTTGATAATGACCTTATTTGTCGCTTCAGCTTCACCATTCACTTGTGGGTAATAAGGGGAGGAAAAAGATTGTTTGATACCAAGGCTATCATAGAAAGATCTGGTTTCCATACTGCTAAATTTTGGCCCATTGAAAATCACGATAGTCATCGAGAAACCAAATCTAGTTATGATGTTATCTAAAATGAAATGGCAGATCTGTTGAGATGTGATCTTTCGCAAAGGAATGGGTTCCACCCACTTCATGAAATACTTAGTATTGGTGATTATGAAGTTATGACCTGTGGAAGATTTTGGTGTGATAGGCCCTATAATGTCTAATCCCCATCGTTGAAAGGACCATGTTATGTGAGTCATGTGTAGTTCTATAGGCAACACGTGTATAAGGTTCGTGTAACATTGACACGTGTCGCATGTTTTAACCTTTTTAAGACAGTATTTTTCCATGTACGGCCAATAATACCCTAAGCAACGGATTTTAGAGGCCATGGCTCATGGTGCTACGTGTCCTCCGCATAAGCCCTCGTGAACCTCGCCACCTATACGTTGTGCTTGGTTTTTGTCAATGCAAGTAAGCATTACTCCATCAAAAGAGCGTCTACAAAGGGTACTATCTCCTATGATGATGTACTACCTAGCTCGCTTGTGGATTGCATCTTTATGTGTGCATGTTAGCTCATGTGGTGGTTTGCCATGCAAGAGGTAAGTTTTAATGTTGTCGTACCACTCTGGCGTTCTATCCTTGAGTAGTGAAGATATTTGCGCCGCCTGAATGATAGGATCTATACAATCCGTTATTCAAGCGGGACAAGTGTCAAATAGGTGCGATGACACATTTAAAGCTAATGTAGCCAGTGCATCAACTAGCGTATTATCATTTCAAGGCACGTGTTGGGCATCGATCGTTGTGAACTACTTTAGAAGATCTTTAGCCATATCGCAGTAGGGTTGTAAATGTGCAGCCTTGTAGGCATAGACTCCTGTGATTTGATTTATAACAAGCATCAAATTGCCCCTAATTGCTGGGTGTTAAACATCAAGCTCTTTGGCTCTTAATAATCCCTTGAGGAGCCCCTCGTACTCTGCCACGTTGTTCGTACAGGGAAATGTCAAGAAGTAGGCGTGAAGATGTACATCCTTAGGTGATAGCATAATGACTGTGGCAGCACTGCCACCTCTGGCAGTTGAATCTCCATCAAAATGTAACATTGCTTCAAGGCCTATTACAATAGGGCTAAGACTATGTACATGCTCATCTGAAAATTCAGGCTTTATGGTTGCCTGACTGTCAATAGGAGATGTTATTAATTGGTCAGCTATCACTTGGCCTTTCGTAGAAGATTGACCAATATAATGTAGATCGAAATCTGCCATGATAGCTTTCCAACGAGCTATTTTACTACTTTTGTACAGGTTATGCATAATAGCCCTAAGGATGTTATTTTTGCAAATTATGTTGACCTGGCTACGAAAGAGATAGTGTCTACACTTTTTGAGCGTAAATACTAACGCTAAGCAATTACGCTCTACTTCATTATAACTCGTTTCATACGTACATAGAACATGACTCAAGTAGTATATGGGTACTTCTAACCCATCATCTCTCTTTTGATATAGTAATGCAGCTAAGGCTACGTCTGATGTTGCGAGGTAAATGTAAAATGGTTGATCCCTTTGTGGTGGGAATACTATTGGCAAGTGTTGAAGTTCTTGCTTCAAGATGTCAAATGCACACTGACAATTGTTTGTCCATTTGAAATTAACCCCCTTTTTTAATAGATGCTGCATAGGGTGTAATTTATCGATTAATCTAGAAATTAACTACCTAATAAACTGTAACCTCCCTTGCAATCAACGTAATTTCTTGAGATTTGTAGGGGGTGTCAATTTAACAATGGCCTTGACTTTGTCAGGATCTACTCGTATACCAGTTTCTGATACAACAAACCCCAGCATGCATCCTGTTTTGACTCCGAATACACACTTCTTTGGGTTGAGCCAGAGGTCGTATTTAGTACATTTTTTAAGGACTAACTCTAGATCCTCTGAATGATCTTCTAACCTTATAGATTTAACAACTATATCGTCAACATAATCATTTAGTCTCTCTAGGAGGTAATCACTAAAGATATATGTCATAGCTCATTGATACGTAGCTCCAGCATTTTTTAAATCAAAAGGCATCATGATGTAACAAAAGGTCCCCCAGGGTGTCATGAATGTCGTTGTCAGCTGGTGTTCTGGGTTGATGCGAATTTGATTATAACCTGAGAAGCCATCCATGAAGGATAAAAGCACATGCCGAACGGTTGTATCCACTAATTGGTCGATACTTGGTAATGGAAAATTATCTTTGATTGTAGCTTTGTTCAAGTCTTGGAAGTCTATGTAGATGCGTATCCCTCCGATCTTTTTGGAGACAACTACAATGTTAGATACCCAGTCTGAGTAATCGACCGCACGAATAAAACTAGCCTGGTATAGTTTAGTGATCTCATCACGTACTGCTAGCGTGACTTCTGGCTTAATTTTTCATGCTTTCTGTCTAACTGCTTTGATATGGGGATCTAGAATTATGTTGTTTTTTATTAACCTTGGGTCTAGTCTCGGCATATCTTCGTATGACCATGCAAAATCTATGATGTTGTTCTGGAGGACCTATTTTATGTTGTCATGTGCCTTTTGGTCTAGTAAAGAACTAACCTTAAGATTTTTAGTCTCACCTTTATGTGTAACCACAGAGACCTCGT
The DNA here is from genome assembly GCA_015680685.1 of Gnetum montanum. Lineage (NCBI taxonomy): Eukaryota > Viridiplantae > Streptophyta > Gnetopsida > Gnetales > Gnetaceae > Gnetum > Gnetum montanum. The sequence goes on from MNCI01000213.1 coordinate 31,356, forward strand.
TAAGGGGATCTTCGGTTACATCTCCAGCTTCCAAATCTAGCATGTGCGTCGATTGTTCTGGCCAGTCTAGAGATGTCTCTGACGTGGCTATGGTTGCATCATTGAGGGCAAGGTTAGTTTCTACTAGTGTGGGATCAAATTGTCTAATGATTTCCCCATGTGGGCCTGTTAAAACTAGGAGTGCAGATAAAGTTTTGTCCATTTGCCAATTATCCTGCAAAATTGTCAAATATGAAACTAATTAGAAAGATACTAAGTTAAGTGTCGTAAGTATTTAGCGTATAATGCTTGGTTTAGTCTAAAAAGAAAAAGGATGTGATGTGACGTTATTGAGCATGAGAAGCTAACTGAATTTTGAACATTGTGAACATCTTATAATTAATGCGACCTGATTACGAGGAGATAAGATGCAGTAGTTTAAGGTCGTTGCAGACCGTAATGCATGTGATAACTGTCGTAATTAATGCCTTGATCTTTAGGTTCCAACTTATATAGACACCAGTATTTGGGCAAGTCTCACTTAAATCGGGTGTCAAGTCGGTTAATTTTGCATATAAGTAGGCAGTTCTTATCAAAAATAGGATGTTGGCTATCGTAAATTCGAATTCTTGGCTATCACAGAGAGAAGGAGAAAGAGAAAAAGATTACAACACGTTATTTGTCAAGGTGTTCAGGTGTTAAGGTGTGAAGGTGTGAAGGTGTTTAGGACTATAACAATGGCATTAAAGATGAGAGGAAAGAACGCCAAATTGGCAAAACTTGACGAAGTACAAGGGAGCCTGCAGCGTGCTTCGTAGGCCTTGGTCGAAGTGAGAGATGTCACTCTCCTGAATTGGTAGGCCATCCCTTACTTACTCGTATTGCTTCTTGTGATATGCTTTTTTTGTTATGTTTATCCTTTTGCGTCATTTGCATAAACTAGAGTTTTTGGCTGTAGACCTCGTATTAAAACGAGGGTTTAGACAACAGTATTGCATCTATCACCATTGTCTGAGACAAACCTTATACTATTACAAGGGTTTAGGCGATTTCAGCTGTATGGCTAAAGCGTAATTTCGTAAATTTTCCTATAGTTTAAGCATGCAATCAGAATCTAGATGGTAACGTGTTTATTTTCTGTACAGTATCATGATGAAACCTGTCCTAATCATTTTGGATATAGTTGGGGTTTTATGTTGTATAAACCCCATCGTATCCAATGTTCCTCCCCCTTAGACTCAGTTGCAAGGGAAGGCTATATGGTTTCGGAAGGGTGCGCTCGAGTTTTTGCAGTTTTTGCTGCGTAACTGCAGTATTATTGTGTGGTCGCATTTGTCAGGGGATGTGGCTAGAGCTATTTTGGAACATCTGTTAGTTGTTTCTACACAAGGCATCCTGCCTTTCCTGATAGATGGGGCTATTGATACTCATCATCCCCAAGATCACAAACTTAGCGCCAGAGGATTGAGGCGCTTAAGTTGGATTTGGAAGATGCCCATATTTAGCTATTATCATGTGTATAATACTTTGTTCGTGGCTCTTCATGTCTCGACTTACTTTCGTAATCCCCCAGGCACAGTGTATTATTCAAGCAGATAAGTTATTTTATTGGCGGTATTGTTATTATGTTTTGTAATGTATGAATTTGTAAAGCGTAGGATAGTAATGTGTTATATGATACAAGTTCTTCATCAACGAAAATGGGTTAGTAGGCAATAATGATACATTGACCTAGACTGAAATGGCAATAAATGAGTTTACGTCCACTAGCAACGTACGTGCCGGTGTAATGGGGAAAATGGCCTTTGACATTCCTGAGTATCCCACCTGTTATGCTGATTCCTTCAAGAATTATCAGAATCTTAGGTGGTTACATGAGGAATGGACTTTGAACCCACCCCTCACCCTCGCAGACGTGCAAAAGAAGCTCCCTCCATTTCCTTTGCCATTTGGACCTGGTAAGATTTCATTGCTACTATTAGCTATAGGATATTACATTTCTTTTTATTTTGAAATGTTGCGTAATAGTATTTTCGCTATCTTGACATGTGCCTTGTGTTATCAGTTAAGGAATCCCGAGAGATTACCATCACAATTTCTGGCCATGAGGTGAACACCCTCCTCTTCCGTTATGGTGACATAAAGGAGGCACAATGCTAGCTTGGCCACGCGGTGGCCCTAGTTGCATTGGTCACCAAGCTTCGGGAAGTGAGGTTGATGCATTTATTCCTGGTCGTAACCCTTAATGTCCCCGCAAGCAAAATGTTAACCTTGGTTAACTCCTTCAGCGAGGGAGCTGAACATTTTTGCACGCACGTGCATCACATGCGTGTAAACTTTGATATCGATGCTCAGCTGTTTATTGACCTCTTCAACGTCCCCTCTAATGATCTTCCCATAGAGGAAAAATTGAGGAGAAGCGTCAAATGTCAGGAAGAGCTGGAGGAGTGGTTGGGAACTAAGAAGGAAACCAAGGGTATCCCTTGTGAAAAGATTGAATTAGAGGTCGCCAAGACTATTTATCCCCTCTTACGAGCCCGAGCTTTCCCCAAAACACTCTCATAGGGGAAGTTCTTTACTATAGACCAGGCCCATATTATGCAAGAGGTGATGGAGGAAGGAACCCAATTCGACTGGGCAAGCTATTTCGCTGACGGGTTATGCATTGAAATGATTAGGCTCCGCCAAAAGCTCGAGTCTCATTTCAATGTGCACTTCACCTTCTTCATAGCTTGCCTCTAGCATTTTGTCGAATTTTTGGTTGTCCAGAGGAATGGGGTCTAGGTGATACAAGACCGAGACCAGTTATCCAAACCCTGGATTTCTCATCTCTTCGACACTACTCGGTCACAGGATCCTCCGAAGAGAATTGGGGAGTCACTGTCTATAACGACTAGGGATTTGGCAGCACCTCGAATGCAGGGCCTTGACAGCATAGGTGGGGTGCTTCCCACTTACACTGGTGATGCATCACGAGGGAAGCATCTGGTTGTAGAGATAGTAGATGCCTCGGTTCAGCGTAAAAGGCCTCGCCTAACCGAGTCACCTGTGGAACGAGCAAGTGGCACAGAAAGAACTGTGCAAGTCAGGGTTCAACGGAGTAAACCTCTGCTTGGTAAGCGTAAAGACATAGTGAAAGTTATGAAAATTTTTGTATCACACAACTTTATTTAGGGTATTCTGAATTATTTAAATGTGTTATGTGGCATAAACAAGGAGACCTATAGAGCGGTTGACCCCTGAAATAGGGGTAGTGGTATTACGGCGTGGGGAAGGGGCCTCACTTTTGGAAGAGGAGGCCCCGGTTGTTAGAATAAGTGACACACAGACCCTTGTGCATGAGGAGAGAGAGGAGGTAGAAAATGTTGATGCACTCCCCACTGTAATAGGTAGAGGTAATCAGTGTATTAGAATTTTTAAGGAATTCTGTTAATAACTAGAAATTTTGACTTAATAACGCTACAGATGAACGAGGTGCATCCCCATCCGCCATTGTAAGCAGAGTGTGGGGGGAATTCCCTGATAAGTTTACCTTCATGGAAGGCGTTGTCAGTGATATGATCGAGCACCTCAAGTGCATCGAACATGGGGCTGGTATGTTACAGGTATAGCATGCTTATTTTATTATAAGGTTATAATGTTTATTTACGTTTGATAATATTTGTTGTTAGAAGCTTGCCTTCGATGGAATCCTACGGAGCCCATTGACCTGGACACAGTCAAGCCTTCATTGGATGGAACGGTCGTGCCACGAAACATTTACGAGGAAATGTGTAAATGAAGACCTCTAGAAGAGGCTGCAGAGGTCAGAGAAGGAAAGGATGTCTCTGACCAAAGAGGTCGGAGACTTAAGATCGCGATGTGAATTCCTACAAGCGTGAGGAATGGGTGAAAAGGATTATTGTACGACTATTATTGACTATGCTTGCTACTGGACCATGGTCAGAAATAATGTACAAACCAGTCACGAATTGATGGAGCAAAGGATGCAAATAGAGCTCTTGGCCCAGAAGAACCAGGACTGGAAGGAATTTTGCGCAAGTGTCCAAGAGTGGGGGCAGAAAGAAAAAGATCATAAGCATCTGTATAAGCAAGAAAGTATCACTTATCGTCAGCACTATCGAGATTCTGCCATTGAAGCTCAACCCTTGCAGGTATTCCTCGATGTCATTGGTGCATCTAAGGCCTTCGAGAAGTTCCAGGAGTAGGTGACAGTAAGCGCGCCCCCGAAAAGGGAGATTACTCTTCCCAGGGAAGAGACTACAGTCCCTACTTTCTTCCCCAAACCACCCCAATGGACTAGTATGGAGAAGGGAAAGGTGAAGGCTAGAACTGATCTGGGAGATGGAGTTTGATCTAAGTTAACCGAAGATGAAATTATGCAACACCTATCGGTCGGTTCAGACCAACTCCCCTTTGCTGCGGATGCAGGACCATCGCAAGTAAGTTTGAATGTTATTGAACTTAAATTTTCTGATTTGTTTTATCATGGTTTTTGCTTATGTATTTATTGTATGTAGGTACAGGGAGTGGATGAAGAAGGTGGACAGGATGAGGAGCATGTTCAGGAAGATGAGCGTAATGACGCAGACCGTCCTCTTGGCGAACCAGTGTTAGTGCAAGAACCCCGTGAAGATGACATTCCTCATGAAGGAATACTCCCTAAAAGGGACAGCCCATTTGAGGATGATTTGTTAGGCTTAGAGGTGGACCTAAGTGATACAGGCGATAGTGGTACTAGGGGGGATGCGTAATTGTAATTTATGCACGGTTTTATTTATGAAGTTGAACAATGGCAATATGAACCTTAGCATAATTAATCATGAGTTTTTCTTTATGGTTTTTTTTATGTTTCATTTTATCTCTTTATTTATACAAAGCGTAAATAGAATTGTTAAATATTTTGATTAGGTTGCGTTATTATTACTATAGAATGTAGTCACTAGTTTAAGGCCATTGCGGGCCATCACATAGCATTTGCATAAGATATAAATGGATTAGCTAGTTTTAGGCTATTGTGGGCCATCACTAGTTTTAGGCCATTGCGAGCCATCACTAGTTTTAGGCCATTACGGGCCATCACTAGTTTTAGGCCGTTGCGGGCCATTTGCGTACGTCTGGGAGTGTAATTGATAAAAATGTATATATCTACGTAATTGTGCTAATATGACTAATAGAAGTCAAGGAGTGTAAATGGTGTAAACTAGTAAATGTAAATGACGTAATGGATAGAAAATGTAAATATATGTATATTAAAGAGAACTAACAATCAAATTTCATAAGCGTAAATGGAAATACTAGTAAAAGTGTAACGATGCTCGTAAATACCACTCAGATCAATCGCTAGCCTGCAATTGTTTCTTAATGGATTTTACGTTCAGTGATGCATAAGGGCAAGGAGGTTTATGGCTTGACTCTTCCACATCATCCTCTTCTCCCTAAAATGGTAGGTCTGCCCAGGCTAGGCTATCATCATTCATTTCTACTTGTTCGGGAACTCAAACATGGGTTTGATTTTCGGGCATCTCGATCTCCAAACCCCATTCTTCCTCGATGTTATTGACAATCCTAGGAGTTATTTCATCACCATGTATTACTACCTCTCCCCCCATGTAAGGTAGGTGTATCTCTTGGTGCATCGGTGACGAAACTACCCTCAGTTGGGCTAGCCAGGACCTCCCTAGGATCAGGTTGAAACTGGGCATCTCCTCGACAACAATGAATGTGGCATCTATTGGGAATTGGTCTCCTGCCACAAAATCGATATGTACCATCCCCTTGACTTGAACTCATGTCCCATTGAATGACTTTAGGCATGATGTTGTTGTAGGAATGATCTGGTCGACCAGGCCCAACTTATCCACTATAGAATAAGGGATGACATTTGTAGTTTCGCCATCATCAACGTGCACCCTTCGGATCTGATGTTGACCAACCCGGATGGTAATGAACATGGGTTTTGTTGTCACTCAACCTTTCTCGGGATCATCTTTGATGGATTCATTGTGAAAGGTCAAAGGGGTTGGTTTAGGTTTCTCAGCGGTGGAAGGAAGCATGACAGCATGTATTGCCTCCTCTTCCGCTGGTAAGCTTTCATCCATAGGTATGGATGTTAGCATACGGACCATAGCCTCACGGTGCTTTTGAAATTTCATAAGTAGGTCATAGAGGCTCAACATTATGTTCTTCTATTTTAGAGCCTGCTTGACTTGCGTGAATGTGTCGAGGAGGTCCTGTTCTCGGCTGGGTTGCTTATCTCCTTTGTCTTCCTCCATTCACCCTAAGAGATGGATTTCTCAAGGCAGAAAGGATTCAGTCAGAGGGTTGTGTTTCTTCCTGTCGAGGGGAGGTGGTTATATTTCTGTACCCTTATCTTGCCCATAAGATGCATGAGCAGGGATAGAGGCGAGGGGCCTAGGCTTAGCGAAGCCTAGTGTAGAGTGGTTTTTGGTGGCATTAATTGACACATCTCCTTCCTTTTTTTTATTTGGTGGTGGTTGGTGGTTTTGGTTAGAAGCCTGTCCCTATGTAAAAGGAGCGGCCGATGGTTTTGGTACCCTAAGGATAAAAGGCACCTTAGGAGTGGGCACTGGCATGGCCATGGCTTTATCGTTAACATGAGACTGGGTTATGGCTGGAGAGGGTGCTCGAATAACAAAGGGTGACCTCGAGATGCTGCTAACTACCGGTGAAGAACTTGCCCCCTGAGGTGAACTGGTAGGTACATGTAAAATAAAGGGTTATTTAGGCGATACCTTCCCTTCACTGTCCGTACTTACCACGTTGATGGTGTACGGTACATTATTTACATTTAAGGGGTCTTTGTACACATGCATCGCCTGGTTTTCGGGATGTGTTGGACTACTGCTGTTTAATTTTAGAGAACCATCATCAATCATGCATTGAATGTCATCCTTCAATGCCCAATAGTAATTGGTATCAGGACCACACAACTGATGGTAGTCACAAAAATGGTCCAGCCTAAAAGACTTCGGAACTGGTGGTTCGTTAGGTAGGGCTACAGAAGGATTCTTCAGCAATTCACAATGATGCCTGTGATGCTGCAGAGCTTCTTCAGATACCTTTTTATTCTGAATGTATCCTGACCCTAATAATTGTTTCAACAGTTCTAAATGTTTTATAGGTAGGGCTATGTATTTTGAGCGATCTTTACGCTCGAAGTTTGGCTTTGACTGAGGGGGCTTTTCAGGGGCAGGTGTATCTTGTCTGGTGCTTCTTGCACTAGCCATGGTCTCAGCAGATGCTATGGGTACCTTCTTGTTATTCTTATTTTTAGTACCCTTAGCCAGCGTAGCTACTATCGTCATTGTTGCTTTACCCTTATTATTGGCGTTTTTATAGGCCACATACGCTGATTCTTTACTAGCCTCATCAGCATCTTGGATGCTCTTAGTTTGGGCGAAAGCCTGACTCAAGGAGCTAGGGGCAAGGTAATACAGTTTAGACTTGATGAAGTCATTAACTGCTCCTTTGAAAATAGCCAGTAGATGGGCTTCCGCGATAGGCTCACGGATTTCATTCAAAGTAGCGATCCATCTCTGTATAGACTTCTGGACTGGTTCAAGTGGGTCTTTCTTCACTCCCATAAGTTGGTCTAGCATGACTTCTAGCTTTAAATTGTACCTAAAGTGAGTCATGAATTGTGTTAGGAGCTCTTCCAAGGTTGAGATGGAAGAGCGAGGGAGTGCTCGATACCAGTTCAAAGCTTTCCCTACCAGAGACATTGCAAAGACCCAGATAATCGTATGAGGCCATTGCTGCAATAACAAGGATTCAGACCTGAAGGAAACAAGGTGAGCATTAGGATCTCCTTCCCCATTATATTTAGTAAAATGGGGCAATGACATCCCTAGAGGCAACGACAGCATAGGAACCACTAGGCTGATAGGATTATCCTAGTAGAAATCCATGACTTGTATCGTATCAGAGCCAGCAGCTTTAAGGCACCTAACTTCTTCGATGAGGGTTTGAATAAGTGAAAAAGTGTGATCTAGACTTGGTGATGAAGAAGTCTATGCAGGAGGAGCTGGGGGTTGGACTGAAAGAGCAATGCCAGGCAATGGGAATGGAGCGATGGCTTGGCAGACAGGTGGTGCTACGGGGACTATCCCTGAGGACGGAGCTACCTGTGAAAAGCACCACCCGCTAGGTTGAGTAGAGAAATTGGCTGAGATTGCTGAGATTGAACAGTGGTTGCGATCTATTTCCTTACAATGGGTTGCACTAGATTTTTCACTGGGTAGGTTATAGGTGTGGTATGAGGTTGCACGTGGGGAATGAAATGAGATGTGGTAGACGCAGGTACCACTGACGGAATACTGATTACACGTGGCAATGAGATTGCCCCCATGTTATTTTGAGATGGTATTTGTACTTGCAAGACTGAGGATTGTGTAGTGGACTGCGGGATGACAGGAATATGGGTTTGGGTAGTCATGACTGAGTTGAGATGGAAGGCTTCTCCGATGAGAAGAAACAAGGGATTTATGTATGTATGGGGGCTGAGGGTATGGTATGAATCCATGTGTTTAAATTGGGCTACGAATTCATCTTCCTCTTCTTCCCCATTTTGAGGTTCTAGAATTGAACGTGTAGTCTGACTCCTAGCCATAATTAGTTGGGTCAGGAGTTCATGATAATGTTCAATTAGGGGGATAATGTCATACATGATAGGGGTGAAATCCTGGCCCCCTCTGTGGATCAGCTCATAATTTCGTTTTGCCTCCATCTCGGCTCAGCTAAGAGCAAGCTTTGCCTGGATCTTGATGCAAATGAAATTATACTCTTCAGGAGTCAAGACGGTGAGTGAAGGGTCCTTGCCCTGTAATCTCAACAAATGGCACGATGGTCCCTGAGGTCCTATTGCGCCGGAAGCTGGTCCGTGAATGGAATTTACGGATGTGACACCCAAGTCGGTGGTGATCATAGAGGTAGTGGTTTCATATGCAGAATCCATTTCTCCGATAGGTTAATGATAACAAATGATAGGATCTAAAAGGCGATAGCCAAATAGAATTATGATTTGGCTTTTTACCCTATAGGATTCCAAAGGAATCGTTGCTATGACCAATCTACACCACACGATTTCGTAAACTTCATTAGAGGTATTACATTTACATTTTATGAATGTGGGTATGAATCGCTTACAGGGCTACCCGTAAAATATGGATCAGAAGTTCAGGACCTCCTTCTAGCGCCAGAAAATTGTAACAACGGAAAATGTTGATTGCTGGAAAATAACAAACAAAACTCCATGTACATAGTCTTAACCACAGATCCGTGTGAGGGCCATGCTGGAGAAAATGAATCCGCGGTGCCCTGAATGGTCTTGTCAATTAGACAGGGACTTACTCAATTAGTAAATTGATGAATATAGTGATAATATGTGTATTATATAGATATTCCATGAGATAAATTGATTCGATGAATCGTAGAAGGAGCTGAAAATGATGTAAATAAATCAAAATAACGACAACGTCAATGCAACAAGAAGGATCAGATTTAGAAAAGTGCGCAATTCCAAGATCTATGTTTTGATTCAAAGACTGAGTATATTGTATACAAAGTTCCAATAGCAAACTCTACTTATCCTGTGCGAAGCATACACAAAGCAATAAGAAAAATGTTCAACAAGGAGTACAGAATGAAGCTCAGTCTACCTCGTAAGCCAAAGATGGGATGCAAGGAAGGTGAAGCCTGGGTGTCTATCGATCAACTGTTTCTGATCAATAAACCTTGCCAACCACACTAGATGATCTCTCGATCTCTGATATGCTCCTTTTGCCTCCTGTAGTCTCTGCTTCAAAGCTGCCAGTGATTGCCAATGGAGAGAACTGTATTTTCGCCAAAAGACTGATCACTCTTGCTACCAATGCTCAAAATGTCTTTTGTATCTGCTAAAAGATGATGCTACCCAAAAAGATGATCAAGATCTACAACTCTTTTCTTTCTTCACCAACTAGAGTATTTATAGGTTCGATAGTATGTGAAGAAGGCACGACCCTGACGACATGTTTCTCGAACCTTCAAAATTCCATTGACTTGGAAAACTTTATGCTGAAACTGGTGATGTCACATCACATTTTTGGAAAAGGGGGTAAGGTACATTATCAATCACTCCTACTGACGCTGCCTCATGATTATGCTGTGATACACTAATGAGTGTATTGTGCGTATGGATAGCAGGTGCGTGTCAGGTACTGCCTTAGTTGACTTTAGGCTGTATTACACTCGTTTATGCTGTGTAGCGTGGCAGAGCGTAATAGAGCATAGAAGTAGTTAACTCAAGCTATTTTATGATCATTTACGCTGCAAAGCATAATAGAGCATCAAACATAGTCAACTTTACAATAAGTTACGCTTGTTTACGCTACATAGCGTAATAAGCGTAAAGCGACCAATCTGCAAAAAGGAAGAAATCAATCTGTCGCGCTTCTTTGGACTCTGACTTTGACTTCCTTGAAGCTCAGTACACTGCTCTACGTAACGGAGCATAAACCCAGCCCTAAACAAAAGACTTAGAAGAATATGTGACAAGTCTTAGGCCTTAAACTTTGTCAAAATTGCCGAAGTAAGTTACTTTCTGATATCGGGCTATGTTAAACAGAGTTACGCTAACCGACACTACGCTATGTTGTGTAATGTAGCATAAAGAGAGAAAACAAAGTAAGGTTGAAATTTGTAAGAAACTTGGAGACTTGATGCTATGTGCCTCTTTGCCCTGTCCTGTCTTCTAGATTTCTATTGCAAACTTTCACCTGAATCGTGAATCTTTGCCTTAGGCCGATTCGCAATTTCTACGGTGTTTCACTTGTCATATTTTCCATCTGATGTCTTTACTAAGTATGGCATAGAAGCTCCTTCCATTTTAACTATTACATTGGCTCATTTAGTTTGTTAGAATTGGTACATCTCTCCTAAGTACCATTCTCTATTATTGGTTAGTGTAGGCCATAAAGGAGATATTTGAAGTTGCATCTTTATTTAGTTTCCATGTTGTGAAGGTCCTCGTTTTGGTATCCTCTTCAGAGCCATCTACAATCAACAATGATTTGAAATTATTAGGGTATTCATATTAATTCTTAATAGTTCTTTACCTTGCTCATACCTTTGGTTAGATCAAGTTCTTCTCTTATTACAATTGCAGAGTTTGAAACCGTTTTAAAAAGGAACCTATTAGGTGTTATATATTTTAGTTACTTATGATATTCTATCATTTTCCTTGCTTAATATGGCCTAAAATAGTTGATATGAACTATGAAAAGTATTATCTAAATATTTTTTACATTAGTTTGATTGATTAACCTTAAGGTTCTTATTATTTCTTTGTACTTATCCTTTGTAGTGGATATATGGATTCAAAACATGTACAAAAAGTTGGAAATGGACACTCATCACATGTATGCTAGCTTAGACATTACTTTTCATTGTGAATTAGTTTAAATAATTAATTTCTTTATTATCATTATGAGTAGGATAAGGCTGCAACAACATTAAGAACCATATGCCTCACTTTGGACTAAATCATAAGTGACAAATTTTCAACTAGTCTAAGTGGGAAGATAGTGAACTACGATCAAGGGAAAATGATCTAGATGCCACAACTAGTCCCATCCATGGAATTCAATCAGATTGTGCATGAATACTTATGATTCATATGGCTGGTTGTAGGGGGTACCTTGCCACTCATCATCAGTGCCATTGCTAGGGATGGTTCTAGTTATCTAGATTAGTTATATCATACATGATCACTGTAAATGCATAATGAACTATCTTTAAGAAAATACTAAGTCACATACATTATACACCAACAACAACAAAGAAGCGATAATACATCATATGGAGAACAAATGAGATATATACTAAAGACAATTGGAGTGACCAACTTCATGTAGGGGTTTCATATGTTCATGTCCACCATGACTATGCTCAAGGACTACATTCACCTAAGGTAGACAACCCTAGAGAAGATGAAGTAGGTCCTAGACTAGGGGAGGCCTTGAGGCCTAGGACCTCCTCAAAACCTTAAAAAGATAAATCAAGGGACTATGGGGAACACCATCAAAGCCATAGAAATCCTCCCAGTTCCTCATCTTTCTCTTTCTCTTCAACATCTAGTATTGATGAAGATGAATGTAGGTATAGAGATAAAGCTTCATCATGGGGTTGAAATAAGAATATAAATTGAACCCATTGAAACATCATAAATTTTCAAGGAATTGTTTCTTCACTGGGTGCTTGGAATTTAGGTAGTTTCATGGTAGTTCTTCAGGAGATGCATGTTTTGAGTTTAGACAACCTAGTTCTACAAATTTTCTACTTTTGGTGTTGATAGGCCTAATGGACTCTTCATCCTACCCACTTGGGTAGTTCATCTAGCTAACAGTCTACTCAGAAGCAATGCATGGGGTTTTCAGTGATGCTCAGGCTATGCAAAACAATTTGGCGAGCTTTCTAGTTAAGAAGTTTGCTACGCTACGCTATGCTATGTAGCATAGCAGGCCTTAGAAGATAGTTGTAGGACGAAGTGCTACACTATGCTACACTATGTAGTGAAGCATACTGTAGCAAAAGCAAGGTAGAAAGACCTAACTTACTTAGTGATTTCAATAGCACTAAGCAAGCACATCCATCCTTTCAAAACCTATTGCTTCCCTTAACTTCAGTTCCTTCGGGAAGGCTCCTTTTACTAGGAAAGTAGCAGACCAAGCAGAAAGCAGGCTAAGTTGGCTACTATACTATGCTACACTATGCAGTGTAGCACAGTGTAGCAAACGTGTATGAATGATGAAAGGCATCTTAGGATGTAGGATCAGCAAGTTCACAAGCTTCACATCGCATAAGAGCAAATGCTACAAATTGTCAACATGATCTTTGAGCAAGCATTCGTAATGCAAATCATAGTTAATGCTAGTTGCTACGCTACACTATGCTACATAGTGTAGCATAGTGTAGCAAACATGCAAAGCTAGCAAAAGCACCTCAAAGGCCTCTAGCAATTACAATTAACTCTAGCGTAGATTTCTTCCATGAACTAGTGGCTATGCTATGCTACGCTACATAGTGTAGTACATCATAGCAAGCAGCTACGCTACACCAAACATGCTACGCTACACAGCGTAGTAGGAAATTGGGCATAGCATAGCGTAGAAAGTAGCCATGTTATGCCAAACATGCTACACTCCATAGTGTAGCATAGCGTAGCAGGTGGCTATGCTACAATGATCTACTTCACTCCTTCCTATCTGCATTGATGGCACACCTAATCCCAATGTCTCCAGTTCTAATGGCATAATTGCAGCATGGTAGGCTCATCAATCATCTTTGCATGTCCATGCAGCATGGACACATCAAAATCTAGTAGGTCTAGGACACGTGGCATCTAAATCGCATCTTTTATGTGTTCCTAGCCTTATAAATACCTCGACAAACATTTCTTAAGGGGTTGGCAGGTTGGAAAATTTCAAGTGGATTGGCAATTTTGAGTAGCTTTGGGCATGGCTGGCATTTTTTGTTGGAAAACCAATTGAAAAACCTATTAGTAAAATAGTTTGCATCCCCATTTCGCATCTTGTTAGCTCTTTCCCATTGCCTTTGTATCACTTCACATTGTTAGCCTTAAATTTCGCATTCAAGCATACGGTTGAATTTCTTTAAACGTCTTTGGTTACTTTTGAGATCTTTGTGCTTCCTAGTGTCACGCAATCAATTATATCCACTTTGACAAAGTAAAGTCGTAATCTTGAAATGGTGCATTTCTTAACCTTCGTTTACTTTATTCTCCTACTTATCGTTGCATTTTACATCGTTTTCATTTCCTCACATATAATAATCAATAGTTTACATTACAAAAATTATTTTCAAATCATATGTTTACAAAAGGTTTAGTGACACCAATTAAGTCCTTGTCTGATTGACCAATTAAGGCACCCTATTTCCATTTTATCTAGCATGACCCTCGTGCAAATCCAGGGTTAAGATTATCATAATCGATGACCTCTTGGTGTTTTCCAGCCATCGACATTTTCGGTCGCTAAAGTTTTTTGGCGCTAGAAGGAGGGCCTTTGATGCCTTTTCCATGTTTTACAGTAGTCCTATAAGCTTTCTGCACCCTGACACACACTAGCGTAAACTTGATACCCTTTTGCAGTTTTTTACACATCGTGTGTTTTAGATCGGTCGCTTTGACGGTTCCTTTAGAACCCTGCAGGACATAAAGCCTCCGATCGCCACTTGACTCACTCATTTTATGGTAGTCTTTCATGCATTTTGTACCCTAACATGTACTAGTGTAAACTCGATACCCTTTTGTGGTTGTTTACATATCATGTGGTACAAATTGGTTACCTCGACGGTTCCTTCAGAATATGGCAAGACATAAAGCCTTTTGATCGCTTTCAGATCTCCTTGCTTTTTTTGTTTGCAAACTCATTTAGCTTTGCGACAATGAATTCACCAAACACTATTGCTAACACCTATAACGTTGATGTTCCCTTCATGGTTCAAGCCATCATAGGTGCTAAAAAACCACTCAAACTAGGGTTGGGGCCACGTTGTTCCCTCAAGATCCAAAATCAGGGACCTGAGGGCTTGGTGCAACAACACGAATGATACAACTTCCTTTGTGCTAAGGTACAGGAAAACCTACCTTTATATGCACAAGAACTCGAAGAGAAGCATAGCTTCAAGTTCACCTACTCCAATGGGATGGAATTTATTCCTACTTCCAGCATTCCCATCCCCTTAACAAAAATGAACCAATGGCTTCTAGATCAACTAATCCAAGTCCTTAGGCCTAGGGAGTTGTAGGATATGGTGTCTCATCACAATGAGGCTTTCTAGGATGGGCAAGAAGAGTTGGATTCTCAATTTGACAGGGCAGGTCAAACCAACCCCTCCACCATCCCTCCTACCCCATCCTTTTGGATGAACCCATTGTCTATGGTCGTTTCCTTCATGATCACGTCTACACCATCACAACCCGTGATTACATCGGTAGTGGGTAGCCATGTCATGTCCTAGGTGTATCAACACCCCTATTCCCTTGTTTCATTCTTAGCCACTATTCCTCCACAAACTGTTCATCAATCTATTCCTACATCTCATCGCGTAATAATCATAGCTACCCTACCACACATTCATACCATGTCTACTTCGTAATTGCATGCAGCTTCCATCTCTATCCCTACATTTACATCTATCCCATCATTAGCCCATCCACATGGTGGACCCCATTCACTTCTCCTCTTGCTATCTTACCATCAAAAATGGCTCACATTCGCCATCAGACCTACCAAGTCCACAAACAATACCACCCAGCACAAGCATATGGTTTTTTCCACCAGCCACTCAAATAGTCTACCTCGTAGCGCAACCCTCAGCTGCTGCTACAACAACACCACCTGCTAGCTAATGGATGCCACAAGAAACACAATTCGGAAGGGCCATACCAATAGCACCCCTGATGGGTCACGTTGCTACCCCTACTACTCCACAGATGGGAGCTACCCTGGTAGTTCCCCAAACATCTGCATCATCCCCAGGTCTAGATCAAGCATTCTAGCTTATCCAGAGCCTTACTGAGGAAATAAAATACCTCACAACTATCGAGTCTGATATGGTTCAAGTCATGGACTTCTACCAGGATGATCCCATCAACCTGATAGTCCCTATGTTAATATTACCCCAGGTATGTTTCTCCCTCATTTCAAAATATACAATGGGGAATGGGATCCCAATGCACACCTTGTTACGTTTAGGTCTAAGTCCCTTCTTCTGCAACAATGGCCGCACACGATCATCCATGTTTTTGCTATGTCTCTATTTGAAAAAGCTCTAGATTGGTGCTGTGGACTTCCATGCTCCTCCATATCAACCCTAGAGAAGCTTCTAAACTAATTTGTGACATGTTTAAAGTACAACATGAGACCAAATATCACACTAGATTAGTTAATGAGCATGAAGAAATACCTACTAGAACCAATTTAGAAGTTCATCCAATGTTGGAGCATGACCCTTAACGAAATCTGCAAGCCCATCGTAGAGGCCCATTTGTTGGTCATTTTTAAGAGTGCAGTAAATAAATTTATCAAGTATAAGTTACATTATCTCTCTCTGTGCACTCTCAGTCAAGCCTTTTCCTAGACTAAGAGCATACAGGATGCAGCTGAGGTAAGCAAAGACCCAGCCTACATTACATACAAGAACACCTTTGCGAAGAAGGACAAGGGTAAGGCTACAATACCCACAGTGGCCACTGTGGCAAACAAGGCGAAACCCAAACCTAACAACAATAGTAACAAAAATAACAAGAAACCATCCACACCTACAGTTAAACCTATGCCCAAACAGGGCAACACACCACAACCTGCTACATTCACACCTAAGATAGCTACACCGCCTAAACTGAACTTTGAGTGTAAAGATTGCTTGAAGTATACTACACTACCTTTGAAGACTTTGGATCTTCTGAAGAAACTACTAGTAGTACGGTACATCCAACATAAGAAGATGTCGAAAGAGGGAGCTAGGAAGAACCAGCGGTACTGTGAACTCCTCAGGAACCCCTCGTTGGCTTTGCCTAATGAGCCCCTAGTTCTATGACTACCACCAATAGTGTGGTCACGACACAAATTACTACATGGTGCTGAAGGATGACATCCAAAGGATGATCAATTAGGGGAAACTAGTGCTAGAAGAAAGCAACCTAGTACACCCTAAGAATCAATCCCTACACGTCTACACTAACCCCCTCAATGCCAATAATGCTAGCTACACTAACAACACCATTGCCATTGAAAGTAATCCGAGACCACCTCAATAGTTGTTTGTAGTCCAAGTGCCTTAGCGTAGTGCACCAGCACAACCAATGGCTAATCAAGGTCTGCAGCAACCTTTTTTCCTGAGAGTCCCTCCTTGAAAATCTCCCCTTGTACTACCTATTTCCCGAGTATCTGCCCCTGCACCACTTGTTAGTAGAGTTGCACCACCACCTTGCACATTAACACCATTAGCTTCATTTGTTATTAGGGGCCAAGCCATTCAACAGCCCCTGCCACACAAAAGATAGCCTTACAGCCTTCTTGCCCTAAGAAACGAGAAGTGTGCTTCACTGGTAAGATGTCAAAGGGAGATATTGCCCCAGGTACCTCCAAGTCTATGATCTTACCCCCTGCATCTATGCCCTCATCACTGAGACATAACATTGCTACACCCACATAGTCTTCACCACCTCGTCCAAGAGAGACTGAACCCAAGCCCAAAATTGTCCCTCCTCGGGAAATTCATCTTCAGGGATGAATAGAAGAGGAGAAAGGTAGGAAACCGAAAAGTGGCCAAGACCTCTTGAGCACTCTCACCAAGGCCAAGTAAGATCTAAAATAGAAAAATACTACACTAAGATTGTACAACCTAATCATGACATCTACCACACACCATGAGGCTTTGGTCTGCATGTTAACGGTAATCCCTGTCGACAAAAGCATGCCAGCAGAAGAGAAGGTAATCCATTCAGTCATATTTCCTTCTGTGCCCGCAGAGCCAAAGCCATCCCAACTGAATTTTTGTGACAGTTCCATTAGGGAAGACCCTGAAAAGGTCAGGTGACTATAGCACCTCTATTCATCACAATCTGGGTCAGTCAACATAAGGTCCGGAGGGTACGCGTCGATGATGGGGCTGCTACAAATGTCATCCCTTTTCCTATTGTGGACAAGTTGGGTTCGGTCAACTAAATTAGACCCACAACAACATCATGCTTAAAGTTGTTCAATGGGGCATGGGTTGTGGTAAAGGGCACAGTTCATATAGACTTCATTGCAGGGGACCAGTTCCCCACAAACACAACTTTCATTATGGTTGAAGGGATTCTTGGGTTTAACCTAATATTGGGGAGGTCATGGTTAGTGCAAATTAGGGATGTCTCTTCATCCATCCATCAGGAGATCCATCTACCCTATGCAGGTAGGGAGGTGGTAATCCATGGTGATGAGCTAACAACACAAGCCATCAGCAATGTGGATATGGAACAGGGCTCAGAGGTCATAACCTCTGAGAATGAAGCACCCATCTCTATAAACACTAATCGTTTGGCAACAGAACCAGCTTAGCATGCCAATTCAAAAAAGAAAAACGTGTGGACTAAGTTTCCCTTCCAAGTGGAGGACAATGATGTAGGTGAAGGATGAAGCAAAACACATCAACCTTACACCTCGTCCAATCCACGATGGAACAAGAAGCAACTACACATAGCATAGTAACCCCACTGCTTCCTACCTAGCCACCATGCTCTGTACATTTACCACATTTTTGCTTTGCATCCATCCATCTACACCACTTACTAATTAGCCATCCTCTAAATTATTAGCGTATCATCCCTTTAACATACCATGGCCTGAAATGGCCTAAAAATATGCTATTCAATGGCCCAAAATGACCTAAAACTAGACCATGGCCTGAAATGGCCTAAAACTAGCAATGGCCTAAAACTTTTCATGGCCCGAAATGCCCTAAAACTAGCAAGGGCCCGAAATGGCCTAAAAATATTCATGGCCTGAAATGGCCTAAAACTAAAACATTGAAAATGAGAACTTAACATAAAATTCACCATGTAGACAATGCATAAGTTAGTGTAGAACCAGTTTATTTTCCAAAAGCCTCATTTTTCATTCAAATATTTTGTCATTTAAATAATGTTTGAAAAAATTCTATAAAAAAAATATAAAATTTCAAAATTCCCATGCTGTCATGGGTTGTCTTCACCCGCATCATCTTTACCCACATCATTTGCCCCTGCATCATCCCCATCACCTTCTTCTACATTGTCCTCTGCCACCTCTTCATTCCCACCCTCCGTGGATCTTCACTTGGAACCTACGTTGTAAGAATGAAGTAGTTAGCTAGGGCAACACAGGCAAGCTAGAATATAACGTGAGCATTAACACAGTAGAAAGTGATTGACCTGAGATGGACTTGCATCCATATCGAAGGGTATACAATCTAAACTAAGCTCAAGGTGATTCCAAAACTCCTCCTTCATGATATTAGCCCAATGCTTATTGCTTGGTTTAGCGTCTACAGTAGCTTTCTCCTTTTTGATGATCATCCATCTTGGAGGTCTCAAGGAAAAGGAAGTAGTGGCTATCTCTCCTGTGGGAAGATCCACTTCTCATTCAGGGGATTCAATCACCTTTACTTGCTCCATGAACTTGTTATAGGACGCATATGCACCAATTGCATTTATGAACTCTTTGTAAAAAAATGCCTCCATAGAAGAATCTCTATAAATTTTGCAGTAGGTGTCACGTTCCAATTTATACATGTGCTTATGGTTTTTCTGGGACTACCCCCACTCGTAAAATTTGGCACTGGAATCTTTCCAATCTTGATTCTTTTAGGCCAACAAGTTCATATACATTTGCTGTTCTATTATTTCTCGAGTGGCTTCATTATTCTATCGCACGATTGTCCAATATCTAGCATAATTTATCATAGTTGTGTACCAATTGCCATCATTAGTATCATGGGCTTTGAGGAATTCATTTCTTGATTTGAGGTATTCCACCACAATGCTCAGTTCAACCATCTCCTTTTCAACCTTATGGACCCATTTCCATAGGTCCTCGTTGACACACCTACACTCCCACAATGAGGATGCCGAGTGCAAAGTGCATTTGCTAGCCTCTTCATATACGCAACAAGGCACCTCGACCACTTTGGGCAGGAATGTAGGCACGACACCTACTTTCAAAGGCTCTTTCAAGTCCCATTTAAGTTGAGAAGCTATCACTAGGTGAATAGCACATCAATCACATTAGCGTAGAAGAGTTAGCAAAATCAAGGCATCTAGTGTAGAAACATGAAAGCACCTAGCGTAGCAACATGAAAGCACCTAGCATAGCTACTTACCCACTTCAGGATCGACCTGCCTAAGATGGTCGATCATATCGTCGATGATCCCTTGCATAAACATAAACTTGTCAGGGGTCTTAGCCCATGGTTCCATGCGAATCAGAGGGGGTACTACAACATTAATAGTGATGTCTGTCATACAACTAAATGTCTAAATAATGACCGAGGTGAACCACGATAAGAAAAATATATTGTTAAACTCACCAACCTTTGATTGCAGTTCCCTTTCTTTTTGACTCAAGACGATCACAGTATCCTTAGCAGAAGTCCCTTCTAGGTCAATGCAAGATTATTCTTTATTTGCTAGGGCCTTTCCTTTTGAGGCCTCAGCATCCTCCTCATCCATATGAGACTCCTCTTCATCTTCAAAAATGTCCTCCTTGTTAGCAGGAGGATTTTCCTTGACAACCAGAGCCCCTTCCTTAGTGGCAGGAGCTCTTTTCCTCTTGACCGAGGCCCTTTCCTCTGAGACTAGGGCCTCCACATCTTTATTTGTTGCCCTTAGCATCCTCCTCATCCATATGAGACTCCTCTTCATCTTCAAAAATGTCCTCCTTATTAGCAGGAGGATTTTCCTTGACAACTAGAGCCCCTTCCTTAGTGGCAGGAGCTCTTTTCCTCTTGACCGAGGCCCTTTCCTCTGAGACTAGGGCCTCCATGTCTTTATTTGTTGCCCTCATCTTGGGGGCCAACACCTCTTATTTACCTTCTTCCTCTTCCTCTTCTTCCTTTGATAGCCAAAAAAATATTTGCATTAGTTCAAAGCAAGTTAGCTTAAAGTAGGTGCTATGTTATGGTGTTTAGCGTAGCATAGCATAGCAAGCATTACAAAATAGGTGAAGAAAAAAGCATAAGAAAAAGCATTTACAGTAGGGGGGTTGCGGCCTACATAGCTTAAACTGCAGTGTTTTCCCCTCTTCTTCTTTCATGCAGGGGCTCTCCTCAGCTAGTTGAGGCCTCTTTCGCCACATCATGGTGGCCACTGTCTCAGCGATGAGACATTTCCTCTATGATACTCTACTAGCTACAGTAGGGGGAGCCTCTCCTATGCCATCTTGGCAATGAAATTTGTGGGCTACCTGATCCCTAGTCATCATAGAAAATGACTCCCCAATAGCTTCTGGGGGATTTTGGGCTTAGGTGATCTAGAGGATTTGGAAAATCCATGGTTTGGAAATCTGATTGCGATTTCACATAACCTAGGATCCATTCTCGTGGACTACCAAAAACTCTATGAAACACTACAAACAAGCTATGTAAAAGGTGTAGTGCACATTAAAATGGACTCTTGCTTCTTATGAAGCCCCATGATTTTAATTTTCAGGCCTTTGCATAGAAACCTAGCCCAGTTGTAGCAAGCCCCCTCCTCCATAACCTCCCGCATCATCCAAGCCTGCTCAATCCCTAGGATCTTCCCTTGGGAAAGTATCTGGGGAAATGCATGAACACAGAAGATGGGATAAACCTCTCTAGTGGGTCCCTGCCTAACCTTCTCCATGGGGATCCCCTTTCTCTCTTTGGGGACTCATAGCCACTCCTCAATGTCCTCCTTTTCAAGGTTCAACTCTCTCTTGGTCTTTGACCCTATGAGGATGCCATCAACAAGGACACCAAAAAGGTCCATGAATAGTTGGTCATTGATTTCAATGACCACCTGCACACTGTGTACACATGTCTGGAAGTGGTTTTCCCTGTCAGAAAAGGAGTCAGCTAGGATGAGCATCTCAATGGTAGGGACACTTGGATTTAGGGCCAAGAACAAATCCATGAGTCCAACACCTTGAAGATTCTTAAGCAGGGATTCCAAGGCCATGCTACATATCCAACACTAGCTCTCATCTACTTCTCTATACTTTAAGTAGATGTTTGGCTCCTGGCTCCTAGTGGTTATCATCGTCACCTCCTGGGACTTCTTCGCCCCTATAGCAGTTTGCATAGAAGCATTTACCATAAAAATACAAAAAAATACAAAAAATAGCAAGGACACTTGAACATGTAGTAACTACTGCTTAGCTTACCAGGCTTATACAGTGACAAGAATGGTGGAATATTAACTAAGACATATTCCAAGGTGATTGGTTTAAAGGGTGCCCATCCCTCATCCAACCAACCAGAATCTTTGCATCTATTGTAGAGTTTAGGATACTGGGTTGGGTAGGTATGGTACTCACCCCCATAATGGCCTATCACACCTATGTGCATATTATTAGTCGAAGAAAAATCCCATAGCACCATCTATGCTAGGTTCAACACATCCATATTACCATGAAGCCTCTCCTCATTGATGTAAAACATGGTAACAAAAACATACCGTTCACATTTGGCTAACATAGAAAATGTTGCATAGCATAGTAGAACGTGGCTATAAAACTCACCCGCCAACATTGTACATGGTTCCTGGTGGCTTTTGGAAGCACATTCCCATATGACATGCAATAAACAAAGTGTTGTAGGGATGGTAGCAGTTATACTTGGGCATATTCTAGATCCAAGCCAAATGCCTCAAATTTTTGGGGCATTGAATAGATCCCTCTCCCTACTCACTACTGATTGCCCCATCCATCAGATATCTCAGAATACTACAGTTTGCCCCAAGAAACAAGGTTTTTGTTATGCCAGTGGCAACAGGTGTGACCAAATGATCACACTAAAGCATTGGAGTAGGAATTGTAGGAACTCCTATGCTTCCTCCTAGAACTAGACCACCTGATCCTCCACACATGTATGGGGAGGAGAAACATTGGCCACTGGCCCACTCATGCAGCAAAGGACCCCTACAATTTTGAGGATAATTAAAATTGGCCTTAGCGCTACATTGCACAACATAATAGAAAATGTTAGCATCATGTCTGAGTGTAATCCACACATAGCATAGAAAACCTAGCACGTTAGCAAATAGCATACCACTAATTCTCTCCATACACATAGCATAGCAAAAACACGAAGGCAATAGTGTAGAAAAGTTACCTTAGCATAGCAGCAGAGTGATTAGCCCTAACAAAGCGATTAACATTACACCCTGATAGAACTTGTGTCACACTATCACATCACGCATGGCCAAACCCTTCTGAGGGTCCTACACTATGCTATTTTCATGCCAAGAAGCTCAAATCATCCAAGCCTATGTGGTAATGATAGCCATAGTGATGGCAGTCTAGGTGACCTTACATGCAACCCTAGCATAGCGTCTGTACATCTACCATAGCCAAAACCACAACAGTGACGGTGTAAAGGCCAAAACAATGAAAACATGATGATAGAAAACAAAAAAAGCTAAGAAAAATTGTAGAAACACAAAAGCAAGAAAAAAAAACAATAACAGAAGCATGAGGGAATAGAGGAAGCACAGTAGCCTACCGGGTTAACGTTGTCTCCTCTCGCATTGCAACACATGCTTGTGTCATGCGTCCTAGGGTTTCCTTCACTTCATCAACCTTAGTGAGCACCAGATGTTTATGTTCCTTCTTGGGAGCCATCATCTTGCTTGTTGACTCTTCCCTCATTGTTATGTTGAAATCTCCTTGCTCTTTATTGGTACAATCGCTCTCCACTCCGAAATTGCTCTATGCTCCGAATGTGGGATTTGCACTGTTACGGTGAAAATGACGAGTTTACCGAGGGTTAATCCCTATTTATAGCTGCAATGGTAAAAAGGGGAAACTTGTCATTCTCTCTCTCCGTTTAATGTGGAGTATGTCATGTAGCGTAGCATGATCACCATGACATTGT
This sequence comes from Gnetum montanum, assembly GCA_015680685.1. Classification (NCBI taxonomy): domain Eukaryota; kingdom Viridiplantae; phylum Streptophyta; class Gnetopsida; order Gnetales; family Gnetaceae; genus Gnetum; species Gnetum montanum. The sequence continues at coordinate 54,993 of MNCI01000213.1, forward strand.
AGCACTGTTGGCGTTAATATAGGTGGGTCGAGGCGAAGAACCTTCACACACTTCAACCTAGCCATTTGCCTTCCCAAAAAAAAATAAAATATCTAGTAAATGATTTGAAAAGACCTTAAACTAGTACTCCTAGCATATAGTTTCACTCTAGTTAGCGGTCCAAAAAGACCTTAAACTAGTAGTTTCGATCTTCTACGCGTTCACAGTCCACAATGATAGTAAACTAGCAATTTCACATTTTCACATCAGCAATTTTGCATTTTTTAGTATTTTTGCATTTTTACATCTTAGCGGTCTACCATGACCTTAAACTAGAAAATATTAAGCTTTGCATCGTACTTTACCAATTACATCTCAGTGCTACTTTGCATATCATCACTATGCATAGTTGCTACAAATGTATGCCTCTTAACCAGACTTTCATCTAATTTTGGCAGGTTGAGCGAGAATGGAAATCCATCGTGATCTCTCTTCACCTTTAGCTTCAGTAGGTCCACATGGCAAGCTCTCAAGACAACTGAACCAAGATCTAATAAACTAGAAAACACCCATAGTTAGCACTGTAGTGTCCTTAGAACCATCCCCAAACTAGCTTGAGCATCTAGTCCAAACCCTAGATTTAGAGGTCGGGGATGTAACTCAGGACCCTCTCATCAAAATGCCATTGAACACATCCAGGGGGAAAATAAAATTTTTGAAACTTAGTTCCCTCTTAGATTCGTAGACACACAACAATGTAGCCAAAATTTTGCAAGACAACATCGAATTATTTGCATGGTCATACAACAACATGTCGGGTTTAGATCTAAAGTTGATACTACACAACATCATCTTAGACCCGCTCATGAAAGCATTTAAGTAAAAGGCTCATAATGTTAAACCAGAAATTACAGTAGCCATAAAGGATAAAATCACTAAGCTATACTAGGTTGGTTTCATCCGGGCAGTTGATTACTCAGAATGGGTGTCCAACATCATTGTAGTTTCTAAGAAAATGGGAGGAATACGAATCTGTATAGACTTCTAGGATCTGAACAAGGAAATAATCAAAGATAATTTCCCACTTCCAAGCATCGATCAATTCATTGACACTATGGCTGGTCATGCTCTGTTAGCCTTCATGGATGGTTTCTCTGACTACAACCAAATTCGCATCAACCTAGAACATCTATTAACAACAACCTTCATGACCCCATGGGGTACCTTTTGTTATGCTATCATGCCTTTTTGACTCAAGAACATTGGAGCAACCTACCAATGAGCCATGACTTACATCTTTAGTGACTACATCTTAAAAACATTGAATGACTACCTGGATGATATAGTGGTGAAATCTAAATAAGCCATTGATCATCCCAATGATCTAGGTGTAGTTCTCAAGTGCTATCAAATGCATGATTTATGTCTCAATCCTAGAAAGTGTGTCTTCGGGGTGAGAACCGAACGCATGTTAGGGTTTGTAGTATCGGAGGCCAAAATATGAGTGGACCTTGACAAGGTTAAGGCCATCATCAACCTGGCATCTCCTACAAATCTTAAAGAATTACGCGGGTTACGAGCTAGAGTACAGTTCATCAAAAGGTTTATAGAAAAATTGGTCAACAAGTTATACCCCATGCAACATCTATTAAATAAAGGGGTTAACTTCAAATGGATACCACAGTGCCAACAAGCCTTCGATGATCTGAAGAAAGACCTCTTGCACCTCACAACTATTTACCCACCACAAAGGAATAGACCTTTCTTCATCTACCTTGCTACCTCAGACACGTCTATCGTGGAACTGTTATGTCAAAAATAGGTTGACGATTTTGAGATACTAGTGTACTATCTTAGTCATGCACTGATAGCATATGAGGTGAAATACGATGAGGTCAAGAGAAACTACCTTGCATTGGTGTTTGCATTGAATAAGTGGAGACACTACATGTTTCGTAGAAAAATTAACATCATTTGCAAAAGCAACATACTTGGAGCTATTACAAACAACCTATACGAAAGTAGTAGGATAGCCTGGTGGAAAGCAATAACATCGGAATTTGATTTGCATTATGTGAGCCAATCNTATGCATAGTGCTTGGGCAGCTAGAAGGCCCCTGAGTAACCCCTCATACTTTTCCATGTTGTTTGTACAAGGGAATGTGAAATGATAAGCTAAAGGATGCATTTCCCTAGAGGAGAATGAAATGACAAAAACTCCACTACCCCCTCATCTGGTCAAGGCACCATCAAAATGAAAATTTTCCTCAAGATGCGATGGGTGACGTTGATACTGCTAATGTGCTTGTTTGGGAATTTGGGATCTATGATCGCCTGATCATTGATGGGTGAGGTCATAAGTTGTGTTGCTATGGCTTGACCCTTGATTGACGATTGGCTCACATAATGCAAATCAAATTCCGATGTTATTGCTTTCCACCAGGCTATCCTACTACTTTCGTATAGGTTGTTTGTAATAGCTCCAAGTATGTTGCTTTTGCAAATGATGTTAATTTTTCTACGAAACATGTAGTGTCTCCACTTATTCAATGCAAACACCAATGCAAGNCGATCCGTAAGAGTGCCTGACAATATATGCTCCTAGGAAATGATGCCTTGTGCAAATGCTCCTATGATGGGATATTACTAGCATGTGTAAATGAGGAGCAAGTGCAAAAGGTGGTTAATGAAGTACATGAGGGACTGTGTGGTGGACACATAGCACCTAGGGATATCGCTACGAAAATCATACGTCTAGGGTACTACTGGCCTCACATGGAGCATGATTTACTAGCCACAGTCAAGATGTGTGATACATGTCAATGATACACAAATTTCATATGCATTTCACCTACAGAGCTATATCCAACATAGATTACGTGGCCTTTCCAGTGATGGGAACTAGAACTCATAGGACCTATCACGCCTAAGTCCTTCACAAGTCATAGATTCATCATCACCACCACTGAGTATTTTACTAAGTGGGTGGAAGCTATCCCCCTAAGGAAGACTACATCTCAGCAAGTTTGCCACTTCATCTTAGACAACATCATGACATGGTTCAAGCTTCCCATGACTATTGTGACAGAAAATGGGCCATAGTTTAGTAGTACATAAACCCAAACCTTTTGCAGCAATCTTGGCATCAAGCAATCATTCTCCTCGCCATACTAACCGTAGGTGAACGGGTAGGTAGAGGCTACAAATAAGTCCATCATCAACTTGCTGAAGAGAATGCTTAACAATAGTAAGAGGTGATAGCATGAGAAAATTCTCTATATGCTATGGGCTTATAGGAAAACATGCAGGATTACAACAGGTAAGACACATTATAGTCTTGTTTATGGATCTAAAGCTGTGTTACCTCTTGGGTTGCAGGTACCATCACTCTGGATGATCCTATCTAATGTTGTGAGTGAAGCCCAGAATAATGAGTCGAGGATCATCGACCTTGACTCAATAGAGGAAGAGAGTGCACAAATGTTGGATTGCATAGAGCATTACCAGAACAAGTAGCAGCAAAAACATCATGCAAATCCGCATCAATGGCCAATATATAAGGGAGACCTCATCCTCAAGGTTGTTCATGAGCATATGAACAAATTCTTAGCAAACTAGGAAGGTCCATACATGGTCACAAAATCCTTTGGAAATGGAGCCTTCAAGTTTGTAGACATGGATGACAATGAGTTTGCAAATTTGGTGAATCACTCATATCTCAAGCCCATACTACATTTGAAGCATGAACATGGTAAGCTCATTTGCTACAAAGTAAAACTGGCAAACAAACATCTGCTACAATGTAAAACTAACAAAGGTGAGCCAACATCCGCTACAACATAAAACTAGCAAAGCACGTCTGCTATGACGTTAAATTGGCAAAGCATCACCAAAATTCGCTACAACGTAAAACAAGAACAAATAGTCTGCTATGACTATAAATTGGTACAAATAGTCTGATATGACTATAAACTAGCACAGATAGTCCACTATGACTATGAACTAGCATAGACAGTCTGCTAGGACCTTCAACTAGCATAGACGGTCTACTAGGACTTTAAACTAGCTCATCCACCATCCGCTATGATGTTAAACTAGCACAGTGGTTTGCTGGGAACTTAAACCATCATAACATGGTCTACCAGGATCTTAAATTGTGTTTGCGGCATGTCCCTAGCATGCATCTACATCAACACACAACAGGTGGATGTGCATAGTGCCGATGTAGGGTGGGATGTTTCAGTTCCAGAATGTAGTTCACGATGCCATGAAAACACTCTCTAGAACATATGCAACATCGCCACTCTTGACATATTTTTGATCCTTCAGAGATGTTGTACAACATCATGCTGACCCTCTAGACCTACTACCACCATGGCTCATTGCCCTGGCAGTAGCTTCCCTAGTTAGCACTTACTGCTGGATTTCCAGCAGTATTGTGGCCTAGCCACAATATTGTTAACCTCCGGCCCCCACTAGCAGCTGAGATCAAGAGACATTTAGTTGGTGGGTAGCCAATCTCATAGTTGAACTAAGAATGCTTGCCTTTGGTGGGGATTCCTAAGCATCCGCACTCATAGCAACTCCTAGCTTCTTCGATGCTAGCTCCTCCATGCTGTTGCTACCAAATATGCTATTGGCCTTCCTAGTTTGGACATCATTCATCAGCCAAGATGTCCAGAGCTTCAACAACATCATCCACAAGTAGGGACTTTGCCTTCATTATGCATCATGGTCATTTCTTTTGGTTTGCTCTCTGTTATGTTTGCAAGGTGCATACTAGAGGGGCGTTGGTCAAAGGTGTGTCTCGCCAAGGCAACAAATGCTATAGCATTTCAAGGTAGTTGTGATTATCTTGGGTACTTCAAAGTGCACATCCTATCATTTCCTTTACCTCATCCCTTACACCAACAATCTCCACTCTCTCCCCTCTTTTCCAAGCTTTTCTCGATGTCTATCAATCCCTCCTATTTTCCCAACTGTCAAGTCCATGATGCACGTAACACAGCTCGCCGCATGGGAAGCATTTGTAGGTAGGTTAAAGGCCCATGTGGATGTAACATAACTTATCCTGGGAAACAAACACCTGTCCTAAAACAAGGCTTCTTGCAAATGTAAATGGAAAAATAGCAAAAGGAAAAAGTATAAGAGGGAAAAAGCTCACGCGCACAAAAAAATGTGCCTAAAACAAATGGCACGTAAGCTATTTCGCAATCACCTTCTCCAGGAATTTCAGTGAGACATTGAAGGTCAGTAAAAGCAAAGATGACCACGCAAAAAACTCCCTCACAAGCACTCTAATAAGGGATTCTGCTAAGTTTCATATTTATCATTTTCTTGAACCTCCTTCCCTCTTTTCTTAGCCCTTCCCTCTCCCTTGCAAAACCAATGTAGCACTCTCGAGCATAGCTAAGCAACATCTTGGTGATCACCAAAGAACATTGTTAGCATTTTTTCTTCCATGGTGTTTTGTATTCTTTATTGACATCTCTCAGGTCCATCCTCCAGGCATCGACAAAGAGGGGCCAATGAAACACCTTAAATTTTCATGGCATTTTTGCTTCACTGGGTCCTTGGAATTCAGGAAGCAACATGGAAATTCTTCAGGAGATGGATGTTTTTAGTTTAGACTACCCAGTTTGTCAAATTTTCTACTTCTGGTGTTGATAGGCCTAAGAGACTCTCTAGCCTGCCCACTTGGGTAGTTCATCCAGTTGACAATCTACTCAGACGCAGTGCGTGGGGTTTTCGATGGTGCTTAGGCTATGCAAAATAGTTTAGAAAGTTTTCTAGTCAAGAAGTTTGCTACGCTATTTAGCGTAGCAGGCCTCAAAAGACAATTACAAGATGAAGTTCTACACTACACTATGCTACGTAGCATAGCATAGCATAGAAAAAGTGAGGTAGAAAGGCATAAGTTACTTAGTGATTTCAATTGCACTAAGAAAACACATCCAGCCTTTCAAAACTAGTTTCTTCGCTTAACTTCAATTCCTTCGGCAAGGCTCCTCTTACTAAAAAAGTAGAAAACCAAGAAGAAAGTAGGCTAAGTTGGCTGCTATGCTATGTAGTGTAGCACAACGTAGCAAAGGTGCATGAATGACAAAAGGTGTCTCAAGATGTAGGATCAACAAGTTCGCAAGCTTCATGTTGCACAAGAGCAAATGCTACAAATTTTCAACATGATCTTCAAGCTAGCTGCTATTCTATGATATGCTACATAGCGTAGCAAACATGCAGAGCTAGCCAAAGCATCTGAAAGGCCTCTAGCAATTGCAATTAACTCTAGTGTGGATTTCTTCCATGAACTGGTGGCTATGTTATGCTACGCTACATAGCGTAGCACAACATAGTAAGTAGCTATGCTATGCCAAACATGCTATGCTACACAGCGTAGCATAGCATAGCAGGCAGTTGGGTGTAGCATACCATAGCAAGCAACCATGTTACGCCAAACATGCTATGATCCATAGCATAGGATAGTGTAGCAAGCAGCTACGCTACAACGGTCTACTTCACTACTTCTTATTTGGATTGATGGCACACCTAATCCCAACGTCTTCAGTTCTGACAACATAATTGTAGCGTGGTAGGCTCATCAATCAACTTTTCATGTCCATGCAACACAGACATGTCAAAATATGGCAAGTACAAGACAAGTGGGATCCAAACCGCATCTTTCACGTGTTCCTAGCCTTATAAATACCTTGATGAACAATGCTTAAGGGGTTGGTAGGTTGGCAAATTTTGAGCAGGTTGGTAATTTTGAGTAGCTTTGGGCATGGTTGGCATTTTTTGTTGGAAAACCAATTGAAAAACCTGTTAGCAAAATAGTTTGAATCCCCATTTTGCATCCTATTAGGTCTTTCCCATTGCCTTTGTAGCACTTCACATTGTTAGCCTCAAAGTTCACGTTCAAGCATATGGTTGGATTTCTTTGAACATATTTGGTTACTTTCGAGATCTCTGTGCTTCCCAGCGTCGTGCAACTGATTGTATCCACTTTGACAAAGTAAAGTCGTTATCTTGAAGTGATGTATTTCTTAACCTCAGTTTACTTTATTTCCTTGCTTATCATTACATTTTATATCATTTTTATTCCCTCGCATATAATAATTAATATTTTACATTACAAAGTTTTTTTTCAAATCATACATTTGCAAAAGGTTTAGTGACATCGATTAAGTTCTTGTCTGATCGACTAGACCATTCAAGGCACCCCATTTTTGTTTTATCTAGCACGGCCCTCACGCGGATTTGGGGCTAAGACTTTCATGAACGATGATCTATTGGTGTTTTCTAGCTGCCTATGTTTTTAGTTGCTACACCCATGGGAAAAATCAAAGACATCAACATGAACATATCCAAAACCATCACAATCAGGCAAATAGAAATAGCAATTTTCACCATGCAATGTCTGATGATGATGAACCCTTGTTGGCCACTAAGAGCTTGATGTAGATCATAGAGGTAGTTAAGATATCCCATAGGCATAGTAGGGAAAGTTGCATAAAAAGTCTCAATATGAATAATATCCCTAAATTTATGGTAGGCTATGATTCTGATCCAAAACATCACTTACAAGCCTTCCATGAAACCTGTGCCTTACAAAATATTGAAAATAAGTGGAAAAAGCTTAAGCTCTTTCCTAGGATACTAATATATGAAGCTAAAAGTTAGTATGGATAATTGGAACCAAGTTCCATCCACCAGTGGTCCACAATGCTAGAAATTTTCAACAAAAAGTACCAAACCTATGCAAGTGTCCAACCTAAGAAAAAAAATTCAAGGGTGGAAGTAAGAAAATCATGAACCCTTGGATGTGGCCTTGGATAGATACTATTCACTAATAAATATTTTTCCTAGCCATGATTTTTCTCAAATAGAGCATCTTTTCCACATCATAGATCAGCTTCGTAATGAAATGAGGGAGACCCTTGGGATGTATGCTCAAGGTCAATTATACCAACTAAAAGCCCATTAGATAAAAAGGCTAATCAGTAGGTGGTAAAAGAAGAAGAAGAGCTCTGTAAACAAGAGGGTGTTGAGAAATATCATTAGGACCTAACTCTTCAAAAAACATCATCCATATCTATGATGAAGAAAAAGAGGAAGCTCCCAATGAGGTGATTTTACAACAAACCTTGCCACTGCAACAATCTCTTTATGAACTCTAAGCAAGGCTGGATAGGATGTCAGAGTGTATAAATGAAAAAGCTACAATTTTCATAGAAACTATAGAGAAGAAGGTAACACAAAATGAATTAGGTGATCACAATAAATGGAGGAAGAAGAACTAAGAAATAGCTAGGAACACTTATTAGCAAATAGGGAAAATGACAGTAGAAGAGGAGGCTATAGACTTAACAATAAAAGAAGATGATGGATGCGACATTTGCCTATATGACCATCCAAAGGGCTATTTCCAAATCATGTTACATCTACATAAGTATTGGGCTTTTGCATTGAACCCCACGTTTGTATAAAAGAAAATTCCTAGAAAATTACCTTTCTCGCAAGGTAATTATAGACAACCCTACATCCAACTATACCATCCTAGTGGGACTTCTTAAAAACCTCAACACTATGATCCAACATAGTGGAAAAACCCACAATCATGGGGGAGGTCATCATCAAACCAGCACTACCCTTACTACTACCTAAAGGTGTGTGGATATTATGCTCAACATCCTATTTCCCTAACTAGTTCTACTTCCTCTACTTCAAATCACTGCTACCACTCTCTTGAATATCATCATGGCACAACATATTCTAAAGGATCACCACCTCACACCTTTCATCCTTCATCATATCCTCAATATTCCCATACTTCCCTTCACCATAAGTCATCATCAACAACACAAGAAGGTTCAACATCATGAGATCAATGAGAGAATTCCACTTGTGCTACAAACATACATACAAATGATAATGTGAGTAGATCTCCACCACGATCTTAGAAATTCCCTTTCTTTAGGACAGTTTCCATGTATAAGCACAAAACTTGTGGACCTACTAGCTCATCCAAACCAACACAATGCCAATCAAGTTCAACACCCTTCCTTTCAAAACCAATGTCCTCTAATCCTACACAAAGTCTAACATCAATCATTACTCCAACACCTAACAAGAGTTATGAATCTAGCATTGTGGAGAGACAAAAGAACCCATGCATCACTACTAATAGTAACATGTGCAATTTTGGGCTAAAAATTCAAAATATTAACATATCCCACAATAAAGTTTAGAAGCAAGTGTGTGAGCAAAAACTAATCTATGTAGTAGCCACTAAACTAGAAGACACCCAATGGCTTGAAAATGAGAATGTAAAATTGTTTCTAAGATGCATGGAGGTAATTCATCCACTTATTAGTTTTAGAATTAGGAAAATAGACAAAACAAAGGACTTAGACATAGATATCTTACACTCTAACTATACACCAGAAAGGATATTAAACATGAAGACCCAAGAATTAAAATAGAAAATTAAGAAGAACAAGCAGACACATTTGGACCGCCAATAATAGAAATACCTTTATGTATAGATGAAGATACATCTTCAAATGATCCAAATGAGACTATCACCAATGTTAGATGTGCCACCACATGATTAATTAAATCAATGACCATGATAGATGGAAAACTAATGGTGTATAATGAGGGAATTATTCAATCCATCTTTCGAATATGTAGCCATAAGATTAGTCATGGGGGAGATGCTCCATCCTAGTTCAAGAACTAATAAGTGTTTTTCACCTTTCTATTTTTACAGTTTCTTATCATTTTCTTATTTCTTCAACAATTTTCTGATTCTTAATATGTTTTTCATTTATTTATATTTTTTTCTCTTTTCTTATGTCATTTATTTTATGTTTTATGAATGTCTTTTATATTTCTATTAATAATATTGCCAAGTCATGATGAAAAAGTAAATGTTATGTGTTAGGTTTTTATGCTATGCTATCAAGATGATTGGGTAAGTAATTGTGTGAAGTAGTGAAACCACCTCATCCATCCCTTCAATTCTTTGAATAAAAGGTCTTTTCTTAATTATAGTTAAAATTTTCTTCAAATTCCCTTCAAACATCCCTTCAAAAAATTTTCCATAACAATTTGGTTCTTCTTTTATGAAACTAAAATTAATCATGAACAATTTGGTTCTTCCTTTATCCCAATGGCTTGAAAATGAGAATGTAAAATTGTTTCAAAGATGCATGGAGGTAATTCATCCACTTATTAGTTCCAGAATTATGAAAAGACCTTTTATTCAATTTGGTTCTTCTTTTATGAAACTAAAATTAATCAATGATTATTGTACCTTGAAGAAAGAGAAAATTCCCAAGTGGGAATGGTAAGGGTGTGACCTCAAGGGGACTTTTTGAATTTTCTTCTTCTCTTCCTTCATGTGGTTTATGACTCCTCTTGGATCATATCATAACTCCTCTATCAATTAATAAAAAAGAAGCTTTGTCTTTGCATGGTGTGGTTCCCATAAAAATGAAAAAATAATAATAAAAAATAAAAGAAGTGGAGAAAAAAAATCATGGAAATTCAAAGAACACCCCTTAGACACAATAATGGACTATAAGTACTAGTTATGGGGCTGGAAAGACATGTTACCCATGCTCAAAGGTGCCCCTCTAACTAAGGCTCTTCCTTTCTTATTCTATTTCCTTCTCTTTTTGGAATGATGATTGTTCTTTGAGGTGGTTGTGGACTCTTGATGGTAGGCAAGAGGGAACATATCAATGCAAGGTTACTATTCATGGTATGGACTTGGTCTAAACTTGGATGGATAGGTACATTGATCATTTTAATCATATTTTTCATTAGAACCTATTGTGGACATGGTCAGGTACCTTACATCCTGATCTTTGCAATCCATTCTCATCCCATTATTCACCTCATTGTTGCATGTGATTATGATCCTTTTGGTTTTGTGTAGTATAGTAAAACATCCAAAAAATGGTAGTTGTGTATTTTTTCAAATAAAGACATGGTCTACATTTAACTTCTTCGATTCCCACAGACATCTATAGAAGTGGTTATGCAAGGGCATTATGGTAGTAGCCTACTTTGGGAAGGAACCACTTGCATAACTTTTGTTGATCATGGCTTTGAACTAAACTTCACATCTTCTAGAACATTAATGATAATAATTTATGCTTAATTTTGGAATTTATTCTCATGACTTTCAATTAATTTTTTTAAAACTTTTTTCCTACTTTTCTATTAAAATATCCTTCAAGTTCAATATTTCTTGGTCATCTTCTAAATCAAAACTTTGATTTCAATTATTTAAAAACTTGTGTGCTTCTAGAGTTATGCTTATTAGTCATGGGGGCTAGGGATGTCCACTTTGAAACTTTGAAATTTTTCTAACATCCTAGTTTCAAAAATCATGGTAACTAATAGTAATTGATCAAAATAATGTGAACAACTTGATGATTTTAGTTACCTCATAGCCTTGGGCATAATATTCTATCATCACCTTATGCTTAAATGAAAACTAAGGGATCCAAAAAAAGGTTAATTATTAAGGAGAAATTACTAAAACTAATGTTGATCCTTTGGTGACTATAGGTGATGCTAAAAGAAACACCTAAGGAAGAAGGTCTTTTGCTAGGCATGAAAATGGAGCCAAGAGAGGGACAATAGAGGATATCCCCATGGACAAATCATAGCACATACAAGATAGCAACTCAAGCATCACATGTGTACTAGATCCATGGGATGATGAGAAGAAATTTTAATCCATCCTTCAAGAATGTTGCACATAACTAGAGAAGCATCAACATAACAATCTAGGTTGGAAGGCCTATGGGTATTCTAGCTACCTCTATTATCTGTGTCATTCTCCTAGTAGCCAACAAGGGCTCATCATCATCAGACATGTTGTAGTGATGATTTCTATTTCTATTTGTCTAATTATGATGATATGATCTATGCTCACTTTGATGATCTCTTCTATTTCTATTCTATTTTTTTCTTGATCCCTTAGTGTATCTCTATTTCTATTCCTATGTTCATCCTTATCAAAAATAGACATGGAAGAGGAAGAGGAAGATAGTGAATTGAGAGAATCACTATGGCTGTTATATCTCTCCCTATTGTCCATTGATTTATCTCTTCTAGGTTTGGAGGAGGTCCTAGGACTTGAGGCCCTCTTATTATAGGATGCACTCCATCTTCTCTAGGATTGTCTTCATTAGTTGAGCATATTCTTTGATTGTAGTAAGTGTCTAATTGATCATATGAAATCCTTGCTTGTGGGTTTGAACAACAATTTTCCTTAGTATAGGTCTTATCATTTATCCTAAGAGTGCTCTCATCATACAATACATTATTGGTCCTATGTGAAGAAGAACATGGTTTTATCTGATAATGTATGTGACTTAAAATATTAATGTTTTCTACAAGATAAATTATTAATACTTTTACAACAATCATTTATGATATAACTAATCTTAGATAACTATCACCATCCCTAATAATGATGCCAATGATGAGTGGTGGTTACCCTGTAGATCCAACCATATGAATCACAAGTGTTCATGGGCAATCTAGTTGAATTCCTTAGATGGGACTAGTTGTATCATCTAGATCATTAAGCATTGATCGTAGGACATTATCTTTCCACTTGGACTAGTAGTAGCTTTTTCACATATGGTTTATTCCAAAGTGAGGAATATGATAATTGATGTTGTTAAGTCCATTTTACTCCTTGTGATAAACATAATTGAGAATGAAATTTAATCCTAAATCTAAGTAATGAAGGTAATATAAATCTACTCTAGCGTAGAGTGATAAACATCTGGTCTTGCTTACTGTACATGCCTTGGACTCATGTAACTATTATTGGGTTACCAAGAGTTATTCTATTGGGTAGCCCAAGTAACAATACTATTAGGATTACCAAATAATTACACTTAAATGCTTGAAATCTATTATACTCATTTGACTTTAGTAATAAGCAACAAAGTAAAGTACCTGGAAATGTAGATGATTAAACTAATAAAATAGTAAAAACTATGCTAAGTAAAATAGTAAAACTAAGTGGATGGTGCAATGATAAAAGGAAAGCTCAACCTTTATTTCTAGTCATGAACTATGCCCAAGTACACTACACTCAAACAAAGATTCCATACAATTGTTTGACACCACATTGTAGGCATTCACTCTATTGCTAAAACTACGAAACGAAACTCCAAGAATGTACCTATGGTTGGAATGAAACTTCTTTCAATCCATTTGCCCATTTTTTATATTTATAGGCTATACACATCTTGTGATATTGGATCTACAATGACATAGGTTTGCTACAATATCAAATATACAACATCATAGATATGATATCATAGTTACAATATCATTGGTGGAAAAAAGTTGAATTTTTCTCAAACAAATGAGATATACCATCAACAATATCACAAATGCAATGTAGCATCAATGATATCCCATCAGTGATATCCTAGCTAATTGATGATTCATTAATAATGTTACAATAAACAGCCTATATGATTTGTTCTTAATGCCTACCATTGGTGTTTGGTCAATTTGTAGAGTTTATCTTTATTTTTCATGAAAATATAAGATCTGTTCAATAGATCTTATGGGTCTTTACACATAAAAAATATTTATTTCATTTCATGATATTTAAAATGAATAATTTTCATGTATTATAAACTTTCTTCTATTCTATCATTTTGGCTATATGTTTAAAGGTATACATCATCATTATCCTTGCCTTGTCCTAGCAAAATGAGGTTAGCTACATGAGTTCTTTTTTGTCATTTGAATTTATGAAGAGCTAGATCATTGTTTACTTGTACTTTCTTCAAATCATCTTCAATCATTTTTCCCATGTATTTTTTGGCATTTTTTAGTAGCTTTCCTAGAATAGTGATGTATTAACCTTATTTATTGGAACAATGGTTTCATGTTTTTCTAAAATCTTATCAATGTTACATTGTTAACATCTATGTTTGCATTGGTAATAGTACTTGAAGCATGCTAGCTTGGAGGTGTTGTTCTAAGTACATTCAATTACCTTACACTCAAAAATATCTATGTTGCCATTGGTGGTCCTGTATAGTTATGAGAGCCTTAAAAAATTAAATCATCTACAATGGAACAATGAGGTATTATCTTAGTGTTAAGACTCTTGATTTAAAAGCTCCAAGTCATGGGTTCGATTCTATTGGGCAATGATGAGTTATATAGTTCTAATTAAACTATATTACAAAATATGTATTTGCAAGCATTGATGGTAGGAGGGTAGGATGACTATGTTAAATTTTGAGTCATCAGCTAATTTTTTTTATGCTAGTTAAGATCAAAGTTATATATAATGTTTCTAATTGAATTTCTTGCAATGTAACCTAGATGTTGACTAATTATCCTTTTAAATATTAAGTCATATATTTGCTTAGGTGCAAACACTCAAAAGTTGTTAGACATTTTCTCATCTACTTCCCCTCCTAGGATCCTAACTTTGTGGAATGAGCATTGAGCATATCAATGATGACCTTTTAAAACCTATTCTTACTACTTTGTTAATCCTTGTTAACCATGTTTAAATTTTGATTTTTTAAATCCTACAGATTTTGGAATTATCCATGTATCAAATGCAAGCATTCATCACTAACTTCTACAATATTACTTTTCACCTCATATTCAACTATTGTAGTTGAAGTCTATATAATTTCAAGTCATTGCTCTTAGTTTCCTTGATGTTGCTTCATTCTTCATACCACATTAAAGTAAATGCAAAGCCTCCTATATGTTATGAGTAGTTGTGGGTTTGAATTCCACCATGTTCACACAACACTCGACCATTCATTAAAAAATAATAATACTAAAGGTAAGGTGATAAGATTGAGTTCTTTTTAAAAAGAAACTTGAGGTAAGGAAAATCAAGGTCGATACAAACTTTATGCACATAGTAAAGTAGATGTGATCTACTAAACAAAAAAATTTGAACTAAAATTAAAAATTTAAAAATATCCTAAAAATTTTTAAGCTAAAATAAACACTTTTAAAATATCCCAAATTCTCCTTCATCCTTCACATGTGATAAGCATCTTCACATTTTTTTTATAGATTGTAGCATTGATTCATTGAGTCATTGATGTATAGATTAAAAATGTTGTGTTTGAAATACTTATGTGACAACCTACATAACACTCCTTGTATAGAAATTTTTTTGATCAGTCATCAATCAAATTTTTAGATTAAAGTATTACCTACCAATAGGGATCATTGCCAATATAAACTACTCCTCTATGGGAAAAGTCCTTTTTAGTAGTAGACCCTTTGACTCATGACTTTGACAAAGTCTACCTGAACTTTTTGTTGATGTTACACTCTACTACTTAAAAATTTGGAGGTCATTTCCCAAAAACCTCAAGACTTTGAAGAATCTTTATAATTTATTCATTTCTTCAAAAATGGTATTTTAGGATCATTATTGAAAGGAATGGTAAAATGTTAATCACAAATCATATATCTAGCATCATGGTTTGAAGTGTTTGTTTTATAAATCATATCTTGATAGACCTTAATAAAAATACTTTTCAAGTTATAAGAAATGAATTGATCTTGATCATATCCACCTGAAAAAAAAGCTAAACCTTTCATTCATGCACATGTTATAATACGTAGGTTTCATTTTAAGCACAACTAGTATAAACCAACCTAAACTTTCACTTGTTCATAGACTCTTCTAAGATTTGTATGAGCAAAAATAGATGAAAATGAGAATTGAGGGATTTCTTTAAAAAGCATAACAACTAAGTTACTTTAATTAGACCCTTCCCTGATTCCAAACTTTACTAAATCTATCCCACTTTCAAGAATTTTTGACTAATCCACTCAACAACACCATGTAACTTGTTGTGGTAGTCATCCATTGTGTTTTATTAAACTTTTGTCATTTCAAATATTAAAATTATTTAATACATCAAAGTGCTCACTTTTTTGACATGCTCCATGCTCCTTGGTATTTATAATGCTATGTTGTATAACCAATTTTTTGAAAAGTTTCATAGATCCCAAGGGTTCTCCTTGTTTTAGTTCTAAGTCCATCTATGATATGGCATAGCTAATCCTACTGAGAGTATCCATGGTCTAGGCATTGGTACAATAAAGATTAATACCTACTTATAGTTGCATCTAAGAACTCATGAGTTTCTTGCTTTCACCCTTGGATTTTCCTCCTAAAATTAGACACTCTAGAGTCATTTGGTTCTTGTCATTGAATAGCTCAAGCATTGTGGACCATCAGTGGATTGAATCTAGTTCCAATAATCTATACCAACTCTTAGCTTCTTCTATTTGTATCATAGGAAAGAGCTTAAGCTTTTTCAACCTACTTTCAATGTTTTGTAAGGTGTAGACATCATTGAAGGCTTGTAAATGATGTAGGGGATTAGAATTATATCCTTGATTAAACTTAGGAATGTTATTCATATTAAGCTATTTGATGCAGCTTTTCCTTTTGATGAGCAAGAAGTAGTTCCTATATCGAACCATACTAATCAAGAGTGTTCACTAAGTGATTTGGTTGAATTTTATAGACTTTAGCTATCTAAGTACACTAGTTCTAGGTAATGAATCTAATAGATGTAATTGTTGTCTTCTTAGTTTCACTTGTGAAGTGCAAAGGTATGGTTAAGTGTAACTAAGACATATGAACTTTATCATTATATATATATATTTTTCTTAATTTGACTAAGTGCTGAAAATAAAGTAATTAAATGTTTAATAAGTTTGAAAACTAGCTAATATCTTAACTAATCCTAACATAAGCATTCAATGTCAAATTCATTAACTACATTCCATAGCTTCTAATAGTCATTCATTCTTTTGGTAGGTTCTCCACTATTGATCTTTGATTTACAAACTTTGCCTTGAGAACCATGAGTTCATTGTTGCTTATTTCCAACTTCTATTTTATTTCTTTGTGGTACTTTAACTTAGCCTCATACAAAATATATGAGATAGAGACTTGTTTCTCCAATTTTGACCTCAGTCTTCTAGTGGTTAGCATTGTTAGGTTTGAGAAATGAAGGTTGGCAAGCTCCATCTACTCTATCATCTCCTTGATTAGTAGCTCCTTGAGGTATATTTTAGCTTTGTTGTATTCATTTAGCCCATCAAAGATGGGTTACCATACATCACCTCCTTGTTGGAGCTACTGGAGGGCCTCATTCACTTTTACCTTTTCTAGTTGGATATGTTTTTTGTTTATTTCCTTCTATAAGCCAACCTAGTCTCTATAATGATTCTTGATCCTTTTGAATTTGAGGATCTTGATTTCCTAGGAGGCAATTTCAATTGTCATCTTCTAGTGAAAGGCATGAACCTCCTCCATCAAGAGATTTGAATTTTTTGTAGTTGATATCTTTAATCCAAGGTTAATCCTAGCAAGCTTCTCTTGCTAATGTTAAATGAATTATGTCATTTTATCCTTTTGCAACTCAACATTTCTTCAATGATCATTTTCTTGGATAAGGTTGATGTTCTCTTATTGAAACTCTAATATGTCCTTTTGAATGTTGTATATAGTGGCATCTACTAAGGACTCATCAAAGATTTTTGACTCTGTAACATCCAAAAATGTCAGTGGCTGGAACACTGAGAGGTCACTGGGAGTACAACCTAACCCAGAATCCATGAGAGGGTCATGCTAGAAAAAATAGGAATGGGGTGCCGTGAATGGTCTTGTCGATTAGATAGGGACTTACATGGTGTTAAAATGAGTCTATGTGAAAAGGGTTTATACTACATTACATGTGGGCATCAGGTCTAAGAATGCTAGAGCATAGTAGGGTGTCCTGGCCTAAGAACTGTGACATGAACATGCAAATATGTATGAAAATGTAAGAAAAATACAAGTATTATGCTAAATGACAAAGAGAAATTCTTGAGAAATGTAATAGAATTTGAGAACAGTAGTACATTGTCCCAAAAGAGGGAGCGTAGCTAATTCACAAAGGTATACCTAATGTATAATAGGTGCAATGGGAGCACAATCATAGCCTCAATGGTGTTAGGCTATGAAGTTTGATGCTCACTATGTTGAACTATGCCTACCAGGTTGGTAGCCACACTGTATCATGTGATGTCCTACTAGGTTGCAATGGGGTTGCAATGTATTGTGCAGTGTAGTTGTCCCTCTCTACTGATGTGGTGTGCTCTGGGCCTCGTTTGCCAATGGAGCTAAGTGCCAAGATGTGAAAGTTCCAAATGCTAAAATGGGAGTGCCAATTGCCTTATTGGTGAGAAAATGAATGCCTCCCCTCCCCTCCCTCCTTTTCAAAAGAGGGCACAGGGGTATTTATAGGGCTAGGGTTAACCCAAAATGTGGATCAAGTGCCATGTGGTAGTGCAGTGGGTGGGACCATGCTCGTCCCATGTTACATGTGAGACACAAGATGCTAGCTGCAATGCTAGACAGGCTGCTACACCATAGTAGATAAGGTGCTACGTTGCAGTAGACATGGGTTTAGGGTTTAGGGGACATGGTGCTACACTGTAGTAGACATGGGTGCTATGTTGCAGTAGATATGGGTGCTACACTATAGTAGACTTGGTGCTACATTATAGTAGACATGGGTGCTAAACTGTAGTAGACCTGGTGCTATGCTACACAATGTAACAAGGTGCTACGCTACGTAACATAATAGGGTGCTACGCTACACTATGCTACAAAACATAATAGGGTGCTACGCTACGCTATGCTACATAATGTAATAGGGTGCTATGTTGCGCTATGCAACACAATGTAATGTAGTGCTATGCTACACTACGCTACACAATGTAACAGGGTGCTATGTTGTGCTACGCTACACTACGCTACACAATGTAATAGGGTGCTATGTTGTGCTACGCTACACTATGTAGCATAACATCTATGAAAAAAGTGCCATTGTTCTAACACTTAGAAAACCTGTGCAAATATGGTAGTTTGAGCTAACTACACTCAACACTTGGAAAAATATGGGCAAAGTGCTACCATTTTAACATTTAGCCATATTTGCAGTCATGATGTTAAGACCCAAAATTTTGTGGTGTTTCAATAGCCCCTCTTTGTTGACATTTGGAGGAGTGGCCCGAGAGATGTCAATAAAGAATTACAAAACACCATAGTAGATATGCCACTAACATCACTCATCAATACAAGATTGGATGTTGCTTCAACATGCTTAGGAGTGCTATGGGAATAAGGGTATGTTGATGGACAATAGGTATAGGAAATGCTAGGAAGATGAAATTTGAATTGTGGAAATGAAATGCAAATAGTGGATCATGGTGTAAGATGCAAATTTAGCATGGCTGATAGTGACCATGGCATGAAGTGTTTTACCCCTAAAATGTTGACCTCTCATTAAAGTACTTATGAGAGTGTCAAAGTCAATCCAAGGCTAAGCCAATTGTAAAGTTGTAGTGTTGTCAATTTGCTTAGGGATGTGCTTCCCCCTCCCCTTGTTGTGAGGTGAACCTTCATTTGGTTTGCCTTACTGCTGAATGTTAGCTGCAAGTTGGCCATTGAGAATATGGGCTCTATTTTTATGCATCTACATTGCATCTATGGGATAGATGTTTCCTCCCAGGGATGATTCATGTCGCATATGCTTAGGCTTTGACCATGCAATAGAGGCTCCCCATATAATGAGTTATGGTACATCAACCATGGGTTCTATAGTTGATGTGAGGAGAATGCCATGTGTGTCATAGCATGTATTCATTAGAGGGATGTGAAATCATGAGTATGTAGAGGATGAGAGGATATTGGGATGAAGGAGTGGATGTGCATAGGTTTTAAAAGGGATGAGGAGGATGTGCACTATTAAATGGCTTAACTAGTCCAATCATGCACATTAGATCAATGCGGTGACTTTCTGCTATGATGAGATGCATCTCTGCAAGACTGCCTCCAAGGATTTGTCCTACAAATACAAGTTAGAGAAGACAAGAAAACCACAAAGATGTGAAATGTAAGTGCACATTCCAGATGTGAAGATGCTGCAAGTGCTATATGCAAAGATGCCATGAATGTGTAAAATGTTGTGCCAGTTGCAAGTGCTCAAGAAGCTAGTGAAAGTGCCAAGGAAATGATGTTGTAAGTCCTCTAAAGGCCACACTAATGGCAGGTGCTCAAAAAAATTAGTAGAATGATGAGAGGCGATGGTGTTGCAAGTGTCCCAAGGGTTTCACCAATGGTAGGTGCTTGAATCAGATTAGCAACATGCCAATTTAAAGTCCTGGTAAACCGTGAACCTAGTTTAAGGTCCTGGGAAACCATGATGTGCTAGTTTGTAGTCCTAGTAGATTGTTGGATGCTAGTTTAATGTTGTAGCAGACAGTGGATGTTGTGCCAGTATAACGTTATGACCCAAGGACGAGCTATTTTTCTAGTTTAATGTCATGACCCAAGGATGATTTGTGCTAGTTTATAGTCATAGTGGACTATCTGTACTAGTTTATAGTCATACCGAACTAGTGCTTACCTTGCTTGTCCAAGGTGCAATGCTACATGCATGGTCATGCTGTGTGCCTATGAGATCCTGCAAAAATCAACTAGAAAGAAAAACAACATCAAGCAACACCTTTCATAAAAAAATTTAAAATGTATGAATGAAAGAAAAGTAATGAAAAATATGATAGTTTTAGACAATTTTGGGTCATAGACTAGTTTAAGGACTTTTTGGGCCATGTGTTTTTGTTGTTTTTTTTTAATGTTTTTCAAATGCAATGCATAAGCTAAGTAGATAAATGTGTAAACAAAGTAGAAATGCATAAAAAAAGGGAAGTACTATGTAAACTAGGCAAGTAGGTGAAATGTAAATACATGAACAAACAAAACCCAAGAAAAAACCAAAAATGCATGGCCAATGAAGGCAAGGGGTGAGCTAGTGCTTAATGGGTTTTTGGCCAAGGAAAATTCTTGATCATGTAGTTACTTCTTGACCGGGAATGGATTAGGAAGCATGGAATGCTTAGGATCCTTTGGGAAGCTATTGGCTTCAACCACTTTTTCAGGTGTGTTAGCCTTAGGTGCTACATTGGTTGCCATAGGTGTACAACCAAGAAACTCTTCTTCTGAAACTTGCATCATGTCTATGTCATGGATAGTTAAAGAGGAAGCATTATCACCATGGATGATAACTTGACCACCTTCATATGGAAGGTGGACTTCTTAAGGGATGGAAGAGAAGAATACCCTTAGTTGGGCTAACCAAGGCCTACCTAGAATCATGTTGAAACCTGATGTCTCCTCTATAACAGTGAAGTCTGCACCAATGGGGAATTGCTCTCCTACCATGAAGGCTAAGTTGATTATACCCTTGACTATGACACCTAATATATTGAAGGATTTTAGACATGTGATTTTGGTTGGCCTGATTTCATCTACCAAGCCTAGCTTATCAATGATTGAGTATGGGACTATATTTGTTGCCACACCATCATCGACATCAACTTTCCAGATAGTGTACTACGCAACATGCATGCTAATGGATAGTGGAGCTGTAGTGACCTCCCCTCATTCAAGGTTAACTTTGACTACATCATCACAAAAGGATAGATATGTTGAACCTAATTCTTATGGTGTAGTGGACAACATCGTTGCACGGATGCATGCCTCATCTACAAGGATGTCTTCAGTAACAGGAATAGAGGCCAACATTTTGGCCAACTCTTGGTAGTGAGTAGGTGAGTTCATGACTAGGTCGTACAAGCTCAACGTTGTGTTATTTTTCTTGAGTGTTTATTTCACCTAGGTTAGTGCAGCTATGAATTCTTTGTCATTATCCATTGTGTTGGCCTTGACTTCCTCCATGTGGCTTGAGAGATAGATCCCTCACGTAGGGAACTTGGGCTTCGTTTTCTTGGCCTGCTTGGGGGTAGGGGCCCTAATGTTTGGTTTTTTCTTGCTAGTTTTGGCCTTTGCTTTAGCCATGGGGGTTGTGATGTGCTCATTTGTCCTCTTGCATTACCATTTGGTGGGCCTACTTGGGTTGCTAGTGGTATCAACCCTCGAGGAAGAAGAGATTGAGACATTGCCCACTATTGGGCTTCAGATAAGTGAGGGGCCATCATGTTGTGGCACCTTGATTACCAATGGTAATTCAGGAATTTTTTTGTGACCAACTTGTTGTGGCACCTTGATGACGAAAGGTTTCTTAGTAGTTGTTGTTGCTACGTCATGCCAGTTTAATGTCTTAGGAGATAATTGTTGTGGAACCTTGACCACAAAGGATGTTGTGGGTGCTCGAGGTGGCACTTTGGTAACAAAGGGAGGCCTCTTGCTTGTGGAGGCTACAGGGACCCTTTCCTTGTTAGGAGGCACATGGATCACAAAAGGTTGTTACATAGGTTTGGGCTTGCCACCTATGCTAATTGAGTTTATGACATAGGAAGCATCACCTGCATTGGATTGGCTCATTGTATCTAGCACCAATTGGCCCTGTTCTATAATTCTTTGCAGGTCATCTTGCAAAGCATGACAATTGTTCATACTATGACCAAACAACTGGTGGTAATGACAGTATTGATCCAGCTTAAAATGTTGTGGAACTGGGGGCTTATTTGGTATTGCTGAAGTAAGGTTCCTTAGTAGTTCACAGTACCTATCATGTTCTTGATCTGTAATCACCAATACATGTTTGTGTTGGATTTTCCTAGCTTTCAAGAGTTGTTCCAGGAGTTCAAAGGGTTCCATTAGTAGTGGTGTATACTTAGAGTGGTCCTTGCACTAAAATTTGGCCCTTGTGATGGCCCCTACCAATGTAGATGAGTTGGCGCCAGAGTTGGAAATTTTGTCAGCTAGGACCTTGTGCTACTTAGCTGTTGAGCCCCAGTTGGTTGCTTTTGTGCTTATAACCACTATTACCACTGTTGTGTATTGCTTGTAAGCATGTTGGTTTCTGTAGGACACATAGGCTGGATCATTGCTACCTTGTGCTACTTCCTTTATCCCTTTTGTTTGGGCAAAGGCTTGGCTAAGAGACTTTGGGGCTAGATAATATAGTTTGGACTTGATGAAGTCATTCACTGCACCTTTGAAGATGGCCAGAAGATGTGTCTCTGCTAGGGGTTCATGCAGTTCACTATATGCAGCATTCCAATGTTGAAGGAATTTTGACATGGGTTCTAGAGGCCCTTACTTAACTTGCAAAAGTTTGTCAAGGGTTTCTTCAGACTTTAGGTTATACCTAAAACATGTCACAAATTGGCTTATGAGATCCTCCAAAGAGAAGATTAAGGCCTTGGGTAGCATGAGATACCATTCTAAGGCCTTGTTCATGAGTAACATGGAGAACACACGCATGATGGCATGTGGCCATGCTTAAAGGAGTAGGTACTCAGATCAAAATGTGACCAAGTGTGCATTGGGATCCCCTTCACCATTGTACTTGGTAGATTAAGGCAGCTGAACCCCCATTGGGAGAGTTAATGGTAGTACCATAGGACTTATGGGATCATCTTAGTAGAAGTCCACCACCTTGATGGTGTCAGAGGAGGTAGCCTTGAGTCGGTTAATCTCCTTCATCAAGCTTTGGATTAGCTAGAATGCTTGATCTAAGCTTGCGGATGTGCTAGCTAGTTGCATTGGCTGGGCTTGGGTTGGTTGCATAGCATAGGGTAGAATTTTTGGTTGTGGAGTTTTCCAATTTAACATCATAGTGGACAGTTTTTGCCAGTTTAACATCATAGCGGATGGTGGTTGCTAGTTTAACATCATGGCAAAAGGTTGTTGATGTGTTGGCTGAGTAATGGGTGTAGTCATTGAAGTAGGCCACATATAAGTGCATTGGATGGACACCATAGAAACCAATGAGATAGGTGGAACATGTGATGCCTAAGTTTTCTAGGGCTGGGAGGTGGCCCTTGCATGAGCATAGTGTTGGGAAAATGCATTAGTTACTTATGAAGAAGGCTAAATTGGCATGGTCACCATTTCAAATAGGATGGGTGGACTGAATTGAGGAGGGGCTGTGTAACGATGGAAAATGTCGGCAACTGGAATACCAAACAAAATCCATGTACACAGTCTTAACCACGGATCTGTGCGAGGGCTGTGCTGGAGAAAACGAATCCGTGGTGCCCTGAATGGTCTTGTTGATCAGACATGGACTTACTAAATTAGTAAATCAACGAAGATTATAGGTGTTTGATGGAACAATTAGATTCGATAAATCACGAAAGGAGAGGAAAAATATGTAGATAAATTGCATTAATGACAACATTAACATGACAAAGGGAATCAGATCTAAGAGAAATGTGTGATTTCAAGATCTATACTTTGACCTGAAAAAATGAGTACTTTGTATACAAAGTTACAATGGGAAGGCTCTAATTATCTTGCGTGAAACATACACAAAATAATAAGAAAACTATTTAACAAGGAGTGCAGAATGGAGCTCGGTCTACCTTGTAAGCCAAAGATGGAGTGCGAGGAAGGTCAAGCTCGGATGTCTATCAACCAACTGTGTCTGATCAATAGATCTTGCCAACCGCACCAGATGATCTCTCGATCTCTGATCTATCTTCTTCATTTTGGTTAGTCTCTGCTCAAAACTGCCAAGGATTACCGATGGAAGAACTATATTTTCTACCAAGAGGTACGATCGCTCCTGCTGCTAAATGCTCGAAAAATGTCTCTTGTTTCTGCTCAAGGATGATAACTGCCAAAAGATGAAGATGCCAGCCATTGCTCCTTCTTCAGAAAAACCTCCTTTTTTCTTTCTTTGCCAACTAGGGTATTTATAACATGCAGAAAAGGCATGGCCTTGATGACACGTGTCTCAAACTTTTCAGATGTTGTTGACTTGACAAACTGGCTATGTCACGTCACATTGCAACGTACGCTGTCAACACTTTTGTCGAAGCTGCTTCATGATTATGCACAATACACTTATCAGCGTATTGCATGTATGGATAGCAAATGCGTAACTGCGTTAGCTAGCTTTACGTTGTATTACACTTATTTATGCTGTGTCGCATGGCAGAGCGTAACAAAGCATGGAAATAGTGAGTCAAGCTATTTTACGCTCATTTAAGCAGCAAAGCGTAGTGAAGCGTAAAAAATGATCAACTCGACGATAAATTATGCTAACGTACATTGTGTAGCGTAACTAGTGTAAAGTGATCAATCTGCAAAAAAGAAAGGAGCCTAATCTATCACGCTTCCTTTGGACTTTCCCTTTGGCCTTTTTGAAGCTCATTATGCTGCCTTGCATAACAGAGCGTAAATCCGACCCTGGACAAAAGACTTAGCAGGATATGCAAGAAGTCACATATTACACTGCTTAGGCCTTAAGCTTCACCAAATCTGCTGAAGTAAGTTACCTTCTGATGTCAGACTATGTTAAGTAGAATTACGCTAAGTGTCCTTATGCTATGTTGCATAATGTAGCGTAAAGATAGAAAACATAGTAAAATTAAAATTTCTAAAGAACTTGGAGACTTGATGTCGGGCGCCGTTTCACCTTGCTTTGCCTTGTTCTGTCTTCTGAATTGCTATCGCAAACCTCCGCCCGAATCATAAATTTTCGCCTGAGGCCGATTCGCGATTTCTACGGTGTTTCAATGGCCCCTCTTTGATGACGGTTAGAGGGCTTGCCCGAAAGACATCGACAAAGAATACGAAACACAAGATAGGTAGAAGTACGAACAACGTTCATCCATGTTTACTCAAGTGTCACCCTGTCAACATAGAGATGTAAAGATGAGGGAAATGGAAGATAGGATAGTATAGAAGAAAACAAGTTTGGGGAAGATGCAAATGGATGGGTATAGCTTTTTCATGCATAAGCAAATAGGCTCTCTTCTGTGATTGCGTTTTCATGGAGTTATGCCTTCATTTTGTGTTGAAATGGGTTACATAGACGAATTGTGTTGCGTCTGCACGGCCTGGGTGAGATGTGTTTCACCCATTTTCCTGACCCCCGCTCACTTTTTTTTTTGCATCCACTAGGCGAGTTACGTTACGCCAGTTTATGGACTTGATTGTAAGGAAAGTATGGAAAAGGTGTGCTGCGTATATACATTTTGCGTACGGGAAGCAGACAGTGGAGGCGTAGAGGAGTAAGAGCTAGGGGCAGGATTATAAGGAAAATAGGGATGCACTCCTAAGTGGATAGGCTAACCTAGGTAGCCATTTTAAAGAATTTTTTGTACTTCACCACTCAGATGAATGCATCTTCGAACGATGTCCTCGAAGCAAGTAACCTACAACCAAAGAAGAAAACAGAGGATACCATTGTTCATGCGAATTGTGGGTGAGGTTGTTGAAACAAGTATGCTTTGGGGCGATACAAAGCAAATAGGCCACGAGAGAGAGAGATCATAGCCAGGGGCCAGAATCCCCAATGTAGACACCCAGCACAACATATCGCCGCTAAAGGACATCAAACTCGTCGCATCCAACTAGTTATACAGAGAACTAGCTAGGTGAATCTGTGAAGCCAGAGCCTGATAGTGATGATGAGTGGAGATCCCCAAAGTTGTAATTGATGAGAACTCCTTTGGGGCTCCGGATGACAAAACTAACCTCTTAGAGGTACCACCGCTGAAATGGGTGTAGTGATGGTATCTCTAAGGGGTCAGTAGTATGCCCTTCAGCACATTCGAGGGATCAGCAGAATGCCGGTGAGGTAGTGACACTGGGGCTATCCTAGCATCCCACCCCATTTGTCGTGCAGCTACACAGAGATGATTACGCTTGCTTGACTTGCATGATGGCAGTTTGTGTCCCATTTTTAAGTCCTTTTAGACTGTTGTTGCTGGTTTTAAGTCTCAGTATACCATGGTCCCAGTTTAAAGTTTGGGCAGACCGAAAAATACTAGTTTTTCGTCATAGCGGATGGTGGAAAAGCTGATTTATGGTCTCAGCAGACCGTACTGTGGGTGTGAGTTTTGTGTCATGACCTAGGGACCAATCTATGCTAGTTTTACGTCTCAGCAAACGACTACTTACCTGTGCCAGATTTGTGTCATGGTGGATAGCTGATGCTAGTTTAGCATCATGGAGGATGCGTGCAAAAGATGCTAGTTTTTCGTCTTGGTAGACCTATACAACACTGCCAGTTTTACGTCGTAGCGGACGGTTACAACTTGCTAGTTTTACATCGTGGTGGACAATTGTTGCCAGTTTAGCATTGTGGCAGATGCGTGAAGGGAGTGCCAGTTTTATGTCGTAGCGGACGGTTGTTGCGAGTTTAGCGTCATAGCGGAAGATTATGACCATACTTGATGTTCACACTGGAGATGTAGCTATATGTAGTATCGCTTCAAATATATATGATTAACAGGATTTGGTAGCTCATTTTCGTCGTTATCTGCTAGCTTGAATGCCCCGTTTCTATACACATCAACCACCAAGAAAGGGCCCTCCCAGTTCGCAGAGAACTTGCCCACTGGTTCGTGAATGGCCTTGAGAACTAAATCTCCCTTCTTGATCGGGCACTGCTGGAGATTATGGCGATGCTTTTGCCTCTGTTTTTCTTGATACTTCTAGATTGTATCAAGCGTCTGTATTCGCTTCTCTTCTACTGAATCCAAATCCATGATCCGAGACTCAGTGTGTTGAGCCTCATTTATAATCGTGGAGAGGACCATTCTCAGAGAAGGAATTTACAATTCGAGGGGTAGCACTACCTTAGATCCGTACACTAGGCTATAGGGCGTACTATCTGTAGCCATCCTACATGTAGTACGATATGCCCATAGCACATAGAGGATTTTTTTGTGCCACCGTCTCTTATTGCTGTCGATCATTTTCTTGAGCAGATTGATGATGACCTTGTTTGTGGCTTCAACTTGACCATTCGCTTGTGGGTAATAAGGTCAGGAAAAAGATTGTTTAATGCCAAGGCTATTACAGAAGGATTTGGTTTCCATACTACTAAACTGTGGCCCATTATTGGTCACGATAGTCATCGGGAGGCCAAATCTAGTTACAATGTTGTCTAAGATGAAATGGCAAATCTATTGAGATGTGATCTTCCATAAAGGAATTGCTTCTACCCACTTCGTGAAGTACTCAGTAGCGGTAATTATGAAGCTATGACCTGCGGAAGATTTCGGTGTGATGGGACCTATAATGTCTAGTCCCCATCGTTGAAATGACCATGTTATCTGAGTCGTATGTAACTCTATAGGTGACACGTGTATAAGATTTGCGTAACGTTGACACGTGTCGCAAGTTTTAACCTTTGTTAGGCAATCGTTTTCCATGTATGGCCAGTAATACCCTAAGCGACGGATTTTTGAAGCCATAGTCAGTGGTGCTACATGTCATCCACATAATCCCTCGTGGACCTCGCCAACTATATGTTGTGCTTGGTCCTTGTTAACGCAAGTAAGCAGCACACCATCAAAAGAGCGTCTACAAAGAGTGTTGTCTCCTACGATGATGTACTTCCTAGCTCGCTTGCGGATTGCATCTTTCTGTCCGTGTGTTAATTCGTGCAGTGGCTCACCATGCAAGAGATAAGTCTTAATGCTATTGTACCACTCTGGCATTCTATCCTCGAGCAGAGAAGATATTTGTGCTGCCTGAATAATGGGATCTATGCAATCTGTTATTAATGTGGGATAGGTGTCAAATAGGTGTGAGGGTACGTTCAAAGCCAGTGTAGCCAGTGCGTCGGCCAGTGTGTTATCAGTTCGTGGCATATGTTGGGTATCGATGGTCGTGAACCGCTGTAGAAGATCTTTAGCCATATCGCGGTAGGGCTATAAATGTGTAGCCTTGCTGGCGTAGACTCCTATGATCTGATTGATGACGAGCATTGAATCACCCCTAATTGCTAGGTGTCGAACATCGAGTTTGTTGGCAGTTAGTAATCCCCTGAGGAGCCCCTCGTACTCTACCACGTTGTTTGTACAGGGGAAGGTCAAGTGATAAGCATGAAGATGCACATCCTCTGGTGATAGTGTAATAACTGTAGCGGCGCTACCGCCTCTAACAGTTGAAGCTCTGTTCAAGTATAACATTGCTTCAGGGCTTGTCAGGAAAGGGCTTAAGCTATGTACATGTTCATCCAGAAATTCAGACTCTATGCTTGCCTGACTGTCAATAGGTGATGTTATTAATTAGTCGACTATCGCTTGGCCTTTTGTAGAGAATTGGCCAATGTAATGCAGATCTAATTCTACCGTGATAGCCTTCCAATGAGCTATTTTGCTACTTTCGTATAAGTTATGCATAATGGCCCTAAGAATATTATTTTTACAGATGATGTTGACTTGGCTACGAAAAAGATAATGCCTACACTTCTTGAGCATAAATACCAATGCTAAGCAGTTACGCTCTACTTCGTTGTACCTCATTTCATACGCACATAGAGCATGACTCAAGTAGTAGATGGGTACTTCTGACCCATCATCCCTCCTTTGACAGAGTAATGCAGCTAAGGCTACGTCTGAAGTTGCAAGGTAGATATAAAATGGTTGATCCCTTTGTAGCAGGAAAACTGTTGGCAAGCATTGAAGCTCTTGCTCCAAGCTATCAAACGCACATTGACAATCGTCTGTCCATTCAAAATTGACCCCCTTTTTAAGCAAATGTTGCATAGGGTGTNTTGACAATCGTCTGTCCATTCAAAATTGATCCCCTTTTTAAGCAAATGTTGCATAGGGTGTAACTTGTTGGTTAATCTCGAGATGAACCGCTTGATAAACTGTAACCTCCCCTGTAATTTGCATAATTGCTTAAGACTTGTAGGAGGCGTCAGTTCAACAATGGCCTTAAATTTATTAGGATCTACACGTATGCCAGTTTCTGATACCACAAAACCTAACATGCGTCTGATTTTGACTCCAAACATGTACTTTTTTGGGTTGAGTCGGAGGTCATATTTAGAGCATCTTTTGAGGACTAACTCCAGATCCTCTGAATGATCTTCTAACTTTAGAGACTTAACAGCTATATCATCAACATAATCATTCAGTCTCCCTAGGAGGTAATCGCTAAAGATGTACATCATGGCTCGCTGATATGTCACTTCGGCGTTTTTTAAGCCAAAAGGCATCATGGTGTAACAAAAAGTTCCCCAGGGCGTCATGAATGTCATTGTTAGCTGGTGCTCTGGGTTGATGTGTATTTGATTGTAGCCTAAGAAGCCATCCATGAAGGACAAAAGCACGTGTCCAGCGGTTGTATCCACCAATTGATCGATACTCGGCACTGGGAAGTTATCTTTGATTGTAGCTTTGTTCAAATCCTGGAAGTGTATGCAGA
Source organism: Gnetum montanum (assembly GCA_015680685.1). NCBI lineage: Eukaryota > Viridiplantae > Streptophyta > Gnetopsida > Gnetales > Gnetaceae > Gnetum > Gnetum montanum. Next base: position 85,225 of record MNCI01000213.1, read on the forward strand.
TGCATATTCCACCAATATTTTTAGGAACCACTACAATGTTAGATACCCAATCTGAGTAATCAACCGCGCGAATAAAACCAGCCTTGTACAGTTTAGTGATTTCATCACATACTGCTAGCATGACTTCTGGCTTGATCTTTCGTGCTTTCTATCTGATGGCTTTGATATGGGGATCTAGGATTATGTTGTGTTGAATTAATCTTGGGTCTAGTCCCGGCATATCCTCGTATGACCATGCAAACACCGTGATATTATTCTAGAGAACCTTTTTTATGTCATCATGTGCCTTTTGGTCTAATAGAGAACTAAACTTGAGAGTTTTAGCCTCACCTCTATGCGTAACCACATAGACCTCGTTGAGTGGATCTTCGATTACATCTCCAGCTTCCAGATCTAACGTGCGTGTCGATTGCTCTGGCTAGTCTGGAGATGTTTCTAACGTGGCAATGATTGCGTCATTAAGGGCTAGGTTAGTTTCTATTAGTGTAGGATCAAGCTATCTAATGATTTCATCGTCTAAACTTGTTAAAACTAGTGGTGCAGATAAAATTTCATCCATCGGTCAATTATCCTACAAAATTGTCAAATACGAGAGTAATTAGAAAGATACTAAGTTTGATGCGATAAGTGTTTAACGAATAACACTTAGTTTAGTGTATAGGATGTGACGTGACATTACTGAGCGTAAAGCTAACTGAATTTTAAATTTTGCAAACAACCTGTAATTAATGAGATCTGATTACGAGGAGATAAGATACAGTAGTTTAGGGTCGTTTCGGACCGTAATGCATGCGATATATGATGCAATTAATGCCTTGATCCTTGGGTTCCAGCTCATACTAAAACCAGCATATGGGCAAGTCTCATTGAAATCGGGTATCAAGTCGGTTAAATTTTGCATATAAGTAAGCAGTTTTCATTTGGAACAGGTTGTTTGCTATCACGAATTTGAATTCTTAGCTGTTACAAAGAGAAAGGAGGAGGAGCAGAAGATTGGAGCATGTCATTNGTGAGGGTTTATACACTAGGATTGCGTCTATTGCCGTTGTCAGGGACAAACCTTGTACTGTTGCAAGGGTTTAGGCAATTTTGGCATGAATAGCTAAGCGTAATCTGTAGATTTTCTGTATTTTAAGCATGCAAATCTAAATCTAGATGTTGATGTGTTTATTATTTTCTTTGTACAGTATCATGTTAAAACCTGTCTTAATCATCTTGGATATAGTTGGGATTTTATGTTGTATAAACCCAATCATACCTAATGTTCCTCCCCCTTAGACTTGGTTGCATGGGAGGTCCATATGCCTTCGAAAGGGTGCGCTGGAGTTTTTGTAATTTTTACTGTGTAACTACAACATTATTGTATGGTCACACCTATCGGAAGATATTGCTGGCACCATTTTGGAGCACCTGTTAGTGGGTTCTACTTAGGGAATTCTGGCTTTCTTGACAAACGGGGCTATCGACACTGGTCGTCCCCACGACCGCGAACTTAGCGCCAGAGGGTTGAGGTGCTTAAGTTGGATCTAGGAAATGGCTCAGTTTAGCTGTTACCATGCATACAACACTTTGTTTATGGCCCTTCATGTCTTGACCTACTTCCAAAACCTACCAGGCACAGTGTATTATTCAGGGGGGTAAGTGGTTTTATTGGCGGTATTGTCATTATATGTTTATTTTCTGAAGTGTAAGATAAACATATGTGGTATGGTATAGGTTTTTTATCCATAAGAACAAATTAGTAGGTGATGGTGATACCTTAACTTGGACTAAAATGACAATAAAGGTGTTTACCTCTACTAGCAATGTACGTGCTAGTGTAACGGGGCAAATCGGCTTCGACATTCATGAGTACCCCACTCGTTATGCTGATGCTTTCAAGAATTGCTAGAATCTTCGGTGGTTACATGATGATTGGACTTTGGATCCTCCCGTTACTGTTGTAGACATGCAGAAGAAACTTCCTCCATTTCCTTTGCCATTTGGACCTGGTAAAATTGCTGTGTATTTTATTGTTGCATAATGTAATTGTGAATCATGAATGTTACGCGATAGTGTTTTTTGACATGTGTATTGCATTGTTTAGTCAGGGAATCCCTGGAGATTACCCTTACAATTTCTGGCCATGAGGCGAATACCCTTCTCTTCTGCTATGGCGACATCAAGGAGGCACAACGCTGGCTCGACCACGTGGCAGCCCCAGTTGCGCTGGTCAGCAAGCTGTGGGAAGCGAGGCTAATGCATTTATTTTTGGCCATAACCCCTGATGTCCCCGCTAATGAAATGTTAACCCTAGTCAACTCCTTCAATGAAAGGGCTGAACATTTTTGCACTCGCGTGCATCACGTACATGTAAATTTTGATATTGATGCTCAGCTCTTTGCAGACCTTTTTGGAGTCCCCTCTGATGGCCTTCTGATAGAGGAAAAGGTGAAGAGGAGCCTCTCTTGTTAGGAGTGGCTGGAGGAGTGGCTAGGGGCTAAGAAGGAGCCTAAGGGGATCCCTTGTCAGAAGATTCAACTAGAGATCGCCAAGATGATTTATCCTCTATTCCGGGCCCAGGCTTTCCCCAAAACACTCTCGCAGGGGAGGTTCTTTTCCATAGAATACACTTGTATCATGCAGGAGGTTATGGAGGAAGGGACCCAGTTTGACTGGGCAAGCTATTTTGCTAAGGGATTATGCACTAAGATGATCAGGCTTTGCCAGAAGCTTGATTGCTGTTTCAACATGCATTACGCCTTCTTCATAGCCTGCCTTCGGTGTTTTGCCAAATTTTTGGTCATCCAGAGGAATGGGTTCTGGGTGCAGCAAGACCAAGACCAGCTATCCAAACCTTGGATTACCCACATTTTTGGCACTACCCATGGATAGGATCCCCTAGAAGAGATTGGCGAGTCTCTGTCTATAACGACAAGGGATTTGGTGGTGTCTCGAGTGTGAGGCCCCGACAGCGTAAACAGGGTGATGCCCATTGACACTGGCGATGCTTCGTGAGGGAAACGCTTGGCGGCAAAGATTGTAGAGCCTTCAGCTCGGTGTAAAAGGCTTCGCTTAACCAGGGCCCCTATGGATCCTGGGAGTGGCATAGGTCGAACCATGTAAGTCAAAGTTCAACGGAGTAAACCTCCGCCTAGTAAGTGTAAGAGAAACGTAGTGAAAGTTATTGTATTACGCAAATTTTATTCAGGATATTTTGAATCATCTAAATGTGTATGTGATATGAACAGTGAGACGTACGGAGCATTTGACCACTGAGACAGGGGTAGTGATATTAATTCATGGGGAAGGGGCCCCAATTTTGGAAGAAGAGGCCCCAGCTGTTAGGACTAGCGACACACAGACTCTTGTGCGTGAGGAGAGGGAGGAGGCGGGAACTGTTGACGCACTCCCCACTGTAATCGACAAAGGTAGTAAGCATATTGAATGTCTTAAGGAGTTTTGTTAATAATTAGGATTTTTAACTAAATTACGCTACAGGTGAAGGAGATGCATCCACGTCTACCTCTGTGAGTAGAACATGGAGAGAGTTTCCTAAAAAATTCACCTTCATGGAAGGCGTTGTCAGTGATATGATCGAGTGCCTCGAGCGCGTCGATCCTGGAGCTAGTATGTTATACCTGTAGGTTTATTTTATTAGAAAGTGGTAATGTTTTATTTATATTCATAATGTTTGCTATCAGGAGCTCGCCTTTGATGGGACCCAATGGAGCCCATTGATTTGGACACAGTGGAGCCTCCATCTGACGGGGCGGTCATGCCACGCAACATTTATGAGGAGATGCGTAAATGTGTGTTACGCTCGAATCGCTCCTTGTGGGAGTGTAAGAGTGTCAATGAAGACCTCTGGAAAAGGTTACAGAGGTCAAAGAGGGAGAAGGAGTCTCTGGCCAAAGAGGTCAGAGACTTAAAATCGTGATGCGAGTTCCTGCTGGCGCGGGAAATGGGTGAGGAAGACTGACACACAGCTGTGATTGACTACTCTCGCTATTGGACCGCAATCAAGAACAGCGTGCAAACCAATCATGATTTGGTGGAGCAGCGGATGCAAATAGAGCTGTTATCTTAGAAAAGCCAAGACTGGAAGGATTTTTGCGCAAGTGTGCAAGAGTGGGGGTAGAAAGAAAAGGATCACAAACATTTGTATAAGTGAGAAAGTATCGCTTATCGTTAGCATTACCGTGATTCTACCATCGAAGCTCAATTCTTATGGGTATTTCTTAATGTCATTGGTGCATCCCAAGCTTTCGAGAAGTTTCAAGAGTAGGTGATAGTAAGCGCGTCACCGGAAAGAGAAATGAGTCTTCCCGGGGGCAAGACTACTGCTCCTACTTTCTTCCCTGATCTGCCTCGCTAGTGTAGTGTGGAAAAGGAGAAGGTGAAAGCTGGAGCTGCTCTGGAAAACAGTGTATGGTCTGAACTAACTAAAGACGAGATTATGTAGCACCTATGGATCGGTTTAGAACAGCTCCCCTTTGCTGTGGAAGCAGGACCATCGTGAGTAATTTTAAGCATTATTGAATCTAAGTTTTCTGATTATGGTGTCAAGTTTTTGCTAATGTATTTTCTGTATATAGGTATAGGAATTGGAGGGCAAAGGCGAATAGGGTGAGGAATCAGCACAAGAAGAGGAGCGTAATAGCGAAGAGCGTCCTCTTGTGGAGCCAACGTTGGAGCACGGGCCTCGTGGGGATGGCATTCCTCATGAAGGGATGCCTTCTAGGAAGGAAGGCCCACTTGAGGATGATTTATTAGGCTTGGAGCCTAACCTAAGGGATACGGGTGATAGTGGCACTAGGGGGGATGCATAACTGTAACTTAAGCATGATTTTATTGATTGGAATTGAACAATGGTTATATGAATGTTGAAAAGACTGGCATTAAGATCTTCTGTATGGTTTAAAATGCTATTTATTTTATTTTTTTGGTTTTATCTCTTTATTTGCAACACGTAAGTGTAGTTGCTAAATATTTTGAATATGTTACATTGTTCTGAAATAGAATTGCTAGTTTAAGGCCATCGTGGGCCATCATGTAACATTTGCGTAAGATACCAGGGAATTATTTTAAGGACATTGTGGGCCATCGCTAGTTTTAGGCCGTTGCGGGCCATCGCTAGTTTTAGGCCGTTGTGGGCCATCGCTAGTTTTAGGCCAACTGTGTAAGTCTGGGAGCGTAATTGATAACAATGTACATTCTGCGTAATTGCACTAAAATGATCAACAAGCGTAAATAGCGTATATAAAGAAATGTGAATGGCGTAATGAATAGCAAGCGTAAATATGTATGAATATATTAAAGAAGATTAACAATGCAAACTGCTAAGGGTAAAAGGAAAAATTAGTAAAGACGTGAAAATGCGCATAAATGCCATTTAGATCAATCACTAATTCGTAATTATTTCTTGATGGCCCTTACGTTCAGTGATGCGTAAGAGCAGGGAGATTTGTAGTCTGACTCTTCCACACCACCATCCTAAAATGGCAGGTTGGCCCAGGCTAGACTGTCGTCATTCGTTTCGGTTTGTGCAAGGATTCAGGTATGGGTCTGATCATCCGATGTTTTTATCTCAGAACCCCATTCCTCTTCGATATTGTTGACAGTCATGGGGGTGATTTCGTCACCGCGTATTACAACCTCTTCCCCTGCGTAGGGTAGGTGTATGTCCTGATAGATTGGTGATGAAACTACCCTCAGTTGGGCTAGCCAGGACCTCCCTAGAATGAAGTTGAACCCGAGCATCTCCTCGAAGACAAGGAATGTAGCATCTGTCGGGAATTGATCCCCTACCAAAAATTCAATACGCACCATCCCCTTGACCTAAACCTGTGTTCCGTTGAACGACTTTACGCATGTTGTCATTGTGGAACTGATCTAGTCGACTAGACCCAACCTATCCACAATGGGATAAGGAATGACATTTGTAGCTGCGTCGTTATCCACGTGCACCCTCCGGATTTGATATTGACCAACCCGGATGGTGATAAACATGGGTTCAGTTGTCACTTGACCTTTCTCAGGATCATCTTTGATGGATTCATCATGAAAGGTCAACAAGGTAGGTTTAGGTCACTCAGCGTTGGAGGGAAACATGACAGCGTGTATTGCTTCCTCCTCCACTGGTAAGCTTTCATCCACAGGTATGGATGTCAGCATACGGAACATGGCCTCACGGTGTTTTTGAGACTTCATGAGAAGGTCATAGAGGCTCAGCATTGTATTTTTTTGTTTCAGAGCCTGTTTGACCTATGTAAACACATCGAAGAGATCCCATTCTTTACTGGCTTGTTTGTCCCCTTTGTCTTCTTCCATTCGCCCCAAGAGACAGATCTCCCTAAGCAGAACAACATCGGCCAGAGGGTTACTCTTTTTCTTCCAGAGGGGAGGTGGTTGTGTTTCTGCACCCTTGTCCTGCCCATAAGGCGCAGATGCAGGGACAGAGGCCAAGGGCCTGGGCCTAGCGAAGCCTAGCATCATGGTTTTTAGTGGCATTGACTGACGTGTCCCCTTACCTTTGTTTATTAGGTGATGGTTGGTGATTTGTGTTAGAATCTTACCCCTGCATAAAAGGAGCAGCCGATGATTTCGGCACCCTGAGAATGAAAGGAGCCTTAGGTGTGGGCGCGAACATAGCCACAGATTTACTGTTACTGGGAGGCTGAGTTAAATTTGGAGAAGGCACCCGAATGATAAAGGGTGGTCTCGAGACACCACTAGCTACCGATGAAAAGTATGTCCCCCTTGGTGAGTTGGTAGGTACATGCAAAACAAAAGGTTTTTTGGGCAGTACCTTCCTCTCACCATCCGTACTTACCACATTGATTATGTACGGGGCGTTATTTTCATTTAACAGATCCTTGTACACATGCAACACTTGGTTTTTAGGATGCGTTGGACTACTGCCATCCAATTTGAGTGAACCATCATCAATCATGTGTTGAATATCATCTTTCAACACCCAGCAGTAATCTGTATCGTCACCACACAACTATGGTAGTCACAAAAATGGTCCAGCATGAAAGACCTCGGAACTGGTGGTTCATTGGGTAGGGCTAAAGAAGGATTCTTCAGCAGTTCAAAATGACGTCTGTGATGCTTTAGAGCTTCTTTGGATACCTTCTTAGTCTAAATGTATCCTACCCCTAATAATTGTTTCAACAGTTCCAAATGTTTCACAGGCAGGGCTATATACTTTAAGCGATCTTTACGCTCAAAGTTTGGTTTTGGCTGAGGGGGCTTTTTAGCGGTAGATGTGTCTTGGCTGGTGCTGCTCGCACTAGCTGTGGTCTTAGGTGATGCCATAGGTGCCTTCTTATTTTTGCTCTTAGCGCCTTCAGCCAGCGCAGCGACCGTCATTATTGTTGTTTTACCTTTATCCTTGCCTTTGTTGTTAGCATTTTTATAGGCAACATACGCCGGGTCCTTACTAGCCTCTGCAGCATCTTGGATGCTTTTGGTCTGGGCAAAAGCCTGATCCAAGGAGCTAGGGGAAAGATAATACAGCTTAGAATTGATAAAATCATTGACTACTCCTTTGAATATGGCCAGCAAATGGGCTTCCGCGATCAGCTCACAGATTTCATTCAAAGTAGCACTCCACCGCTGTATAAACTTTTGGACTGGTTCAGGTGGGTCTTGTTTCACTCCCATGAGTTTATCTAACGTGACCTCCAGCTTTAAGTTGTATTTAAAGTGAGTCACGAATTGTGTCAAGAGCTTTTCCAAGGTCAAGATGGAAGAGCGAGGGAGGGCTCGATACCAATCCAAAGCTTTCCCTGTCAGAGACATAGCAAAGACACTGATGATTGTGTGAGGCCACTACTGTAACAACAAAGATTCAGATCTAAAGGTAACCAAATGAGCATTGGGATCTCCCTCCCCATTATATTTGGTAAAATGGGGTAAGGACATCCCTGAGGGCAATGACAGCATGGGGACTACTGGACTAATAGGATAATCTTGATAGAAGTCCATGATTTGTATAGTGTCTGAGCTAGCGGCCTTAAGGTGTCTAACCTCCTTAGTGAGGGTCTGAATGAGTAAGAAAGCTTGATCTAAGCCTGTTGATGAAGATGTTTTCATAGAAGGAATAGGGGGTTGAACTGGGAGAGTGGTGCCAGGAAGTGGAAATTGGGGAATGGCTTGACTAGCAGGTGGTGCAGCGGGGATCCTCGCAGATGAAGCTGCCTGTGAAGACCACCATTCGCCAGGTTGAGCAGAGAGATTAGCCACTGCCAACTATGAGGGATAGGGATAGGGATATTGTGGGACCATCTGCAGAACATGTGTTGTGGGTGCAGGCAAGGGTTACACACCATATACCGTAGACTGACTTACGGCGGGCTATTGGACAGATGTCTATGGCTGAACAACGACTATGATCTGTTGGGTTGGAGGGGGAGGTAGCAACAAATTTTGTACCAGATTTTGCACCAGGTGAGTTGTAGATATGGCATGGGGTTAGATCTGAGGGATGAAATAGGGCATGGTGGTTGCTGGGACCACTGACGGAATGCTAATTATGCATGGTGACGAGACCGCCCCCATGTTATTTTGGGGTGGTATTTGCACCTGCAGGACGGATGACTGCGTAGTGACCTGTGGGATGACAGGAATGTGAGCTTAAGTGGTCATGGCTAGATTAAGAGGGGCAACTTCTCCCATGAAAGGAAATAGGGGATTTATGTACGTATGAGGACTAAGAGTGTGGTATGAATGTTTAGATTGGGCTGCAAATTCATCATCTTCTTCCTCCCCGTTCTGGGGTTTCAGCATAGAAAAGGTAGCCTGACTCTTAGCCATGACCAATTTTTTTATGATTTCATGGTAATGTTCTATCAAAGAAATGATGTCGTAGGTGGTAGGGATGAAATCTTGACTCCCTTGGTGGATCATCTCAAAATTTCATTTCTCCTCGATTTTGGCTCAGCTAAGGGCAAGCTTTGCCTAAATCTTGACGCAAATGAAGTTGTATTCCTTAGGGGTCATGACTGTAAATACAGGGTCTTTGCCCTGTAACCTCAAAAAATGATGTGACGATCCCTGAGGTCCTATAATACCAGAGGCTAGTCTGGTGGCGGTGATGGGATTCACAGATGTGGCACCTGAGTCAGTTGTGGTCATTGCGGCTGTGGGTATGTATGCAGAATCCATTGGTCAAACAGATTAATGGCGACAAGTGACTAGATCTAAAAAGCGAGGGACAAAGAAGATTGCAATTTAGGCTTTCTACCCTGTAGGATTCCAAAGGAACCATTACAGTGACCGATCTACATTGCACTATTTTCCGTAAACTTCCCTAGAGGTTTTACGTTTACATTTTTAGAAACGTGGGTATAGATTGCTTACAGGGCTACCCATAAAAAAATACAAAGTGGAGCCTTGCCCTCCTTCGAGCGCTAGGAAACTGTAACGATGGAAAATGTTGGTAGTTGGAATACCAAAAAAAATCCATGTACACAGTCTTAACCACGGATCTGTGCGAGGGCTCTGCTGGAGAAAACGAATCCACGGTGCCCTAAACGGTCTTGTCGATCAGATAGGGACTTACTAAATCAGTAAATCGACAAAGATTATAGGTTTTTGGTGGAATGATTCGATTTGATAAATCATGAAAGGAGAGGAAAACAATGTAGATAAATTGTAATAATGACAATGTTAACACGACAAAGGGAATCGGATTTAAGAGAAATGCGTGATTTCAAGATCTATACTTTGACCCGAAAAAATGAGTACTTTGTATACAAAGTTACAATGGGAAGGCTCTGATTATCTTGTGCGAAACATACACAAAATAATAAAAAATTTGTTTAACAAGGAGTGCAGAATGGAGCTCGGTCTACCTTGTAAGTCAAAGATGGAGTGTGAGGAAGGTCAAGCTCAGATGTCTATTAACCAACTGTGTCTGATCAATAGATCTTGCCAACCACACTAGATGATCTCTCGATCTCTGATCTATCTTCTTCGCTTTGGATTGTCTCTACTCAAAACTTCCAAGGATCACTAATGGGAGAACTATATTTTTTGCCAAGAGGTAAAATCGCTCCTACTGCTAAATGCTCGAAAAATGTCTCTTGTTTCTGCTCAAGGATGATAATTGCCAAAAGATGAAGATGCCACCCACTGCTCCTTCTTTAGAAAAACCTCCTTTTTTCTTTCTTCTCCAACTGGGGTATTTATAACATGCAGAAAAGGCACAACCTTGATGACACGTGTCTCAAACTTTTCGGATGCTGTTGACTTGATGAACTAGCTATTTCACGTCACATTGCAACGTACGTTGTCAATACTTTTGCCGAAGCTGCTTCATGATTACGCACAATACGCTTATCAGCGTATTGCGCGTATGGATAGCAAATGCATAACTTCTTTAGTTGGCTTTACGCTATATTACACTTGTTTACGCTGCGTCGCATGGCAGAGTGTAACAAAGCATGGAAATAGTGAGTCAAGCTGTTTTACGCTCATTTATGTAGCAAAGTGTAGTGAAGCGTAAAAAATGATCAACTCGACGATAAATTAGCATGACGTACGCTGTGTAGCGTAACTAGCGTAAAGTGATTAATCTGCAAAAAAGAAAGGAGCCTAATCTGTCGCGCTTCCTTTGGACTTTCCCTTTGGCCTTTTTGAAGCTCATTATGCTGACTTGCGTAACAGAGCGTAAATCCGACCCTGGACAAAAGACTTAGCAGGATATGCGAGAAGTCGCATATTACACTGTTTAGGCCTTAAGCTTCACCACATCTTCTGAAGTAAGTTACCTTCTGATGTAAGACTATGTTAAGCAGAATTACGCTAAGCGTCCTTATGCTATGTTGCATAATGTAGCATAAAGTCAAAAAACATAGTAAAATTGAAATTTGTAAGGAACTTGAAGACTTGATTCCGGGCACCGTTTCACCTTGCTTTGCCTTGTTCTGTCTTCTAAATTGTTGTCGCAAACCTCTACCCGAATCAGGAATCTTTGCCTGAGGCCAATTCTCGATTTCTACGATGTTTCAGGCTGCACTAGGGAGAAATTGTTGAAAGATGGTGTAGGGGTGGCTCTTGTTTTCAGAGTAGGCCTTGAATTCATCTTTATCATTGTGTGAGGCCTCCTCATAGGTTGTCCTTACATCATGCTTATTTGCATGGATGAGTTGGGACAACAACTAATGGTAGGACTCCACAAGTGGGATTATGTCAAACAAGGAGGGATTGTACTCCCATCCATTCTGGTGGACCCATTCATAGTCCTTTTTCATATCTATATCAAGGTAATCCACTAGTAATCCTACTTGGATTTTGGCACAAACAAAACTGTATTGTTTGTGGCTTAGTGCAACATGCTTTGGCTAGATTGTAGTGTCAAATGTGTTATACACCAATGTGGAAGGTTGATCTGGATCCATATTCACAGATCGAGTTGTGAGATTTTTTTTTGCATAAAATGGCTAACTCTAAAAACCATAGAAAAATGATGAAGTCTGTCAGTAGCAGGGAAATGGCTAAGTATAAAAATATAGAAAAATGACTAAGTGTAATAATGTAGAAAAAATGCTAATTATGAAAATGCAAAAGAAATTCCAAGTATGAAAATTGCTAAAAATGGCCAACTCTCGTGCTACACTTGCTATGCTGAAGCTTGCTATGCTAGAGTGTGTCACATTTGCTATGCTGCATGTGATGCAACCACTACACTACGTGGGGCATAGTTGCTATGCTACATGTGATGTAGCCACTATGCTATGTAGGGTGTACCTGCTATACTACATGTGATGTAGCTGCTACACTACACAGGGTGTACTTGCTATGCTACACATGACATAGCTACTATGTTGCATGGGACATTGTTCAGGCCCTCCTTCTAGCACCAAAAACTATGACATTTGAAAATATCAATGGTTGGAACACTGAGAGGTCACTGGGCATACAAACTAACCCCCAATCCATGACAGGGACATGTTGGAGAAAATAGGAATGAGGTGTCCTAAATGGTCTTGTTGATCAGATAGGGACTTACATGGTGTTAAAATGAGTGTGTGCGAAAAGGGTTTGGACTACGTGACATGTAGGCATTAGGTTCGAGAAAGCTAGAGTATAGCAGGGTATCCTAGCCTGAGAACTATGATGTGAACGTGCAAGTATGTATGAAAAAGTAAGAAAAATACAAGTGTTATGCTAAATGGCAAAGAGAAATTCTTGAGAAATGTAATAGAATTTGAGAACAGCAATGCACCACCCCAAAAGAGGGACCATAGATAATTTAGAAAGGTATACACAATGTACAATAGGCATAGTGGGAGCATAGTTATAGCCTCGGTGGTGTCAGGTTGTGAGTCTGGTGCTCACTATGTTGAACTATGCCTACCAGGTTGGTAGAAACACTATACCATGTGATTTCCTACTGGTTTGCAATGGGTTTGTAGTGTACCATGTGATGTAGGTGTGCCTCTCTATTGGTGTGGTGTGCTTTAGGCCTCGTTCATCCACGGAGCTAAGTGCCAGGATGCCAAAGTGCCAAATGCTAAAATGGGAGTGCCAACTACCTTATTGGTGATAAAATGAATGCCTCCCCTGCCCTTCCCCCTTTTCAAAAGAGGGCATAGGGGTATTTATAGGGCTAAGGTTAGCCCAAAATGCAAATTAGTTGCCATGTGGTGGTGTGATGGGTGGGACCATGCTCATCCCATGTTACATGTGGGACACAGGATGCTAGCTGCAATGCTAGATAGGGTGCTATGCCATAGTAGACATGGTGCTATGCTACAGTACACATGGTTCTATGTTGCAATAGACATGGTGCTATGCTACACTACACATGGGTGCTACACTGTAGTAGACATGGTGCTACGCTACAGTAGACATGGGTGCTACACTACAGTAGACCTGGTACTATGCTACATAGCATAACAAGGTGTTACGCTACACAACGTAACATAGTGCTACGTTGCACTATGCTACATAATGTAATAGGGTGCTACACTATGCTATGCTACAAAGTGTAACAAGGTGCTACACTACGTAGTGTAACGGAGTGCTACACTATGCTACGCTATGCAACTTAGTAGGGGTGCTATGCTATGCAATGTAACATCTGTGCAGAAATTTCCATCGTTCTAACACTTAGAAAAATTTTGCAAATCTGGTAGTTGGACCTGACTACACTCAACAGTTGGAAAAATATGGGCAAAGTGCCACCATTTTAACATTTATCCATATTTGTAGCTGTGATGTCGAGACCCAAAATTTTGTGGTGTTTCAGACTTCTTCACATACTAAGCCTTCTAAATTTTTTCCTATAACTATTAAAAATTTCATCTCATGCTATGTTCTAGCTAAGTATGGTGGGATTAGCAAAGGGGGCTTTCAATTTTGCAACTTCAATAGCCAAACACTGATTCTACTCTACAACTGCCTTAAGTTGGGCATTGGCAATGAGGATCTTACCCCTAGTCTTAAGAAACTTTGACTAGTTTTATAAAATGATTTCTAAGATATCAAAAATATCTAGAATTAGTTGTTCGATTCCTACTAGTTGATCAAACAACTCCTTGTGCTAGGCTGCATTGAACTTTTCACTTCCTACTCTTATGGACACTTGCATGTCTATAAGTGTACCAACATCCAAGATAAATGTCATAGGGTCATTGAGTCCATCAGCCACTTTATGAATGACCACCTCTATCGATGTTTCTTGTCCTTGGTGCTACATCACCAAAATATTTGTTCCATTGCCCTTCTCCAAGTGCATCAAAAAGGTAGTGGTATTCCCATAGATTTCTAGAAATTGTTGTTATTGAGAGAGGAATATCATTATCTCTTAGGCACTAGGATTAATCTTATGGATACTTCCATTCTTTTAGAAGAAAACATTGGTGTTAAACTCTTCACCCTACTTATTGATCATGCCACCTCATTGAGGTGACTTAACATTGTCCTTAAACATACAGTTTACCACCACTTGGTCATGTGTACTACTATTGTAAGAGTAGCTCACAGAGTTCATGCATGCACTCTATGGTAGTGTGGGACTCCAACATTAATTACTACTATGTGGATGGTGATGGTAGCTACTCCTCTTCTAGAACCTTGGTAGACACTTTATCCTTCATCATTTTTGTCCAAGACATAGCAAGAGCATGTTTGATGGTATAATTGAAATAGCAAGCTATTTTTTCCCTTATGCATAATTTTTGGATTATGCATGGAAAGGGGAGTGTCGTCCTCCCACATTTGTTTTCTTTAAATTGCTTCTCTATCTCAAGATAGATTATCTTTGGAAGGTTGATAGGAAATTTCCAGCTGAGAGTGGCATATGCATGGGCAAAGAAGGTTGTCACCTTGTTGGACCTCACTATCGAATTGAGATTGTAGGTTGCCATCTTAAAATATGCATGCTCTACCATTTTAAGTCCACCAAACTCCTTACCATTAACTTTGAAGCACCATTGGATCCACTCATTTTTAACCTCTTGTTCTGCTTATTTTGAAATTTCTGCCAAGTTTTCCTTAGTTTCTAGTAACCCAAGGACCTCAAAAATGGCCTTCAACGAGTAGAACATAGAAATGTCCTTGATCTTCAAAGTGGCATTGCCCAACCTATTATTCTAGAAGAGATATGTTTCTCCCATATACCATTTTCTGCTAGAAGTAAGAATGGACCACATGGAAGAATTCTAAAGTTAAGCTTTGACATCTTTTGGGAAAAAGTCCAATAAAGATCCAATGTTTAGTTTAGGAAGAACTACCTTTTGAATCTTCTTGGATTTGATTTACGTCAAGTAAGCCTCCATCTAAGTGACCTCATGATTTGGTCTTTGTTCAGGTGTCTCATCTTGGTGGAATTACTCTATTTGAGCTTCTAGAATCTGATGGATAGATTCCACTTTGGGGTTCTTCTAAAGAGGTCCTGTTGCATGTATCTTGACTACCTGCTCCTAGGGAGGATATGCTTTCTATCCTCTTATATTTATAGAACACTTATCCCTCTATTGGAATGATCCTTCTTCCTACCCTTACTTAGGTCTAGGTGCCATCTATAATCACAACATAACCAAAGTGTAGCTTTTGATGTGTAACTTAGAACATTTAGGTACCTTGTCTCTTAGATTAGTTACATTTGGCTAAGTTGTGATCATGGTGGATTAATCATTTGAATATTATTTTGTTATTATTTTTAATCAGATGACTACCAAAGTTCATTAGAAAGGTCTAATGCTCTTTAATTAGTGATTTTAATATTATTTTATTCGTTAAACATTTTAATAGTTATAAAACTTCAAGAAACCTAAGGTTTGTGGATCCCATGATGCAGAGCTCACCTTCAATAGTTGTAGGAATGAAGAACAAGGTAAATCAAACAAGCAGTGGGAAAGTTATCGGACAAAGCCAATGGAAAAAATTTTCAAAGAGTTGCACCCTATTTATATATTTTTGTGGCTACATCGATGGGATTCCATATATGGGGTTGCATCGATGTAGTGGTCTACGTCAATAGGGTCCCACCAATGTGGCCAAAGGACAAAATTTTTACTTTGATAATTTGAGGAAAGATAAAGGGTTTTTTCATAAAATTGAAGTCCATAGAGATCCAAAAATATCAACAACATGAAGAAATGCTTGAAGAGTACTAGATCATTCACAAAAAGGATATTTTATTGGGAGAATGATTAGAGAAAACTTGAAAATGAGTGCAAAACTAGACATAATGAATGTGGAGCATGAATGATTTGAATGCAGAAATGTCTAAGGGATGAGGAACTTAACTAGTTCAACCAAGAAGTGTGCAAGTGGATCCTCCCCATGGTAGACTCATGCCCTTAATGCCCTTACATGCCATTAAACCAAGGAATTCGTGGATCCCATGGCTGATTAATGGTCAAGATAAGTTAAGGACTAAAACTAATAAGAAACTACCTAATAATTTTAACACATCAAACCAAGACATTGAACAAGACATAAAAAATGATAGGAAGTTGAGTGATGGGAAGCATAGGTGGATGAGGTGAAGAGTGGAATGGAGTCCCATATCATGGTCATATGAAGTCCCTTATGTATTTCTAATTAATATGACCCAATAACATCCATCTATAGTCCAAATTAAAACCAACGACTTTCAATGACTTTGCATTAACACTCCAAGATTAGTCCACTTCCTCAAGAAAAAATAATATCCCCACAGATCAATCATCATTCCTAAAAGAGAAGAAAAGAGAAGCAAGAAGTGAGATGGACCTGAGTTAGAGGGAACCTTCATGCATGGGTAACATGTCTTTCTAGTCCCATAACTAATGCTTGTAGCCCATTATTTGGTCTAAGGGGTGTGCTTTGAATTTTCATTATTATTATTTTATTTTATTTTTTATTTTTGTTTTTGATGGAAACCATACCATGCAAATACTTTTAGCTTCCTTTATTGGTTGATCACAAAAAGGTAAGAAATCCATGAAAACACTCATGAACCCAATAGGGTAGGCAAGTATAAAGAACATCAAATCGCCTTGAAGTCACACCATTTTCTATCCATTTAATCCTTCCCAAGTTTGGAAACTACCAAGGTATCAAATTCATTAGAAGTTTCATTTAAGAAGGAACCACATATTTCCAAAAAAGGGGAATGTCATGGAGTTTTTTGGATGGGTGGATGATGTGGACTCACTACTTATTATCGTGAAAAAGAAACCGTGTATTAGTTATTGATCCCAAAATTCAAAGATATAATCTAAACATCAACAACCAAATAACATTAGAGTACAAACCACCATCAATCAACAACTATAGTTGCACTTAGTCCTAGTGACAATGAAGAAAAAAAATTAAAACATTAGAAAAGTATTAGAAAAATCCAAACCAAATAAAGTAAAATATAGAAGAAATTGTAAAATATTTATCAAAGAGAAAAATGTACTAAAGATGGTGTAAAATAAAAATTGTGAAAAATAGAAAAAACAAAAAATTTAAAAGCCACTTTGATTAATTAGAATGGATTTCCATATCCTCCAAGATTGAGTTAGAAAGAGGAGATCTGAAAATTTGAGTGTGCATGTTCGTCAATTGAGGTGTTTTGGTAACTAGCTCTATTAGGCTCATGAAAAAGTTTTCTTTATTACATGTTGACCAATAGTTTCTTGTTTGGGATTTCAAATTTTAATATTAACATGACCCTAGAAAGAAAGGTTTCATAGATAATATAAGGCCCCTCCCACAAAATTTAGAACTTGTTTCTTTATGGTATGTATGTGGGATTCTAGTAGAGGATCCTATCTCTCAGTTGAAATTTTACTTTCCTTATTCTAAGGTCATGTCATTGCTTATTTAATGCCTTGTACAACTTGTTAGATGACAAGGCTACCAATCGGTTTTTGTCTAGTAATTTTAGGTTCATCAATATTTCTTTTTTTGCTAGAATTAGGTCAAGGTCAAGTTCACAAGTTGTTGATAGTATATGGAGCTTTGCTTACATAGTAAAAGTTGGTAATTTCTATACACAAGCTCATAGGGAGAGTAGACAATAAGAAGTTTTCATGTGGAGCAGTAGGTCCAAAAGGTATCATTGAGTTTTATGCTCCAATCCCTCCTATATTTACTAATAGCTTTGGTTAGTATCTTTATGGTTTCCCTATTTGTAACTTTTACTTGACCATTGGCCTAGCAGTGATAGGGTGTTAATTTATGTTCAACCCCCAAGTGTTGCATGAGCTTTTGAAAGGTAGTGCCTGTGAAATCAGTGCTATTATTAAAATTAAGTACACATGGCACTCCAAGACTATTTATAACAATTTTTTGTACAAACTAAGTAGTCCTAGAAGATCTAAAATCAATGATAGATACATCTTCTACCCATTTCATTCAATAGTTAACAACGACTATGATGTACACCTTTTCATTTAACATGGATGTGATGGAATCCATGAAGTTAATGCGCTAGATGTTGAAGGGTTCCAATGGTTGGATCCATTGTTGAGGTTCCTCCATATGAGTTGTCATTCCACCATCACATTGGTAGTGTTCACAAGAATGAAAAAAGTGATGAGAATCCTTCAAAAGTGTTGGCTAATAATACTCTACCATGAGGATCTTAATGACTATGCATTTTTCAACAAAGTGGTTCCCACAAAGGTCCTCATGAGCATCTTGGAAAACACAGAGTTGATCAACATTAAGAACACACCAATAAACAAGGCCATTAGTACATACCTTGAAAAGATTTTTGTTAATCTTTATGAAGCATTTTCCCTAGTGAAGAACCTATTTTCCAACTCCAATTGCATCTCCTAAATGAGAAGATAGGTCAGAATGTGATTGTACCAATTGGGTTCAGTGGGAATTTGTTTAGTTATAGCCCTAACAAAGAGGAGTTCATTAGAATTGATCTGATAGTAAGCTCTTCTCGTCTTTGTTGTCTCATCACAACTGAGAAAAGTGGTTAGCAACCACATTCTCTATTTCCTTTTGATCTACCATCATAAGATTGAATTCCTGTAAGATCACCAATCACTATATGACATGCGGCCTCACCATTGGTTTTTTCATGAGGAACTTAATTATATTATGATCTATATGCATGAACACCTTGTATCCAAGCACATAGTGCCTAAATTTTTCCAAAGTAAACATCATTTCCATCAATTCTTTCTCTATTGTGATGTTGTGCACCCATAATGCTTCTACTTTAACAGTGAATATAGTAAGGATGTTTCTAATAACCCAACTACATAAGCATGACTTCCAAGGCATAATTCAATGCATACATCATGATGTTGAAAGGTTTGGACTAGTTAGGTGTTTGTAGAATTAGATTTTCCACAAGCTTTTGCTTGATCTATTGGAATGCACATTTGCATTCCTTGGTCCAAATAAATAGAGCATTCTTCTTTGTTAGCTCCACCAATAGTTTAGTAACCTTAGAAAATTTCTCAATGAATCATCAGTACTAGATAATGTCTCTAAGGAATGACCTCACATCTTTGATGATTTCTAGCTGTATGGTAATTTCTTGGATGATTTTCAAGGTCCATCTTAATTCCTCTTTTTTTTGAAATGTTGTTCCCTAAAACAATGCTTTCTTGGACCATCAAGTGCCTTTTCTACTAATTGATCCAAAGGTTTGTATCCACATACCTTTTCAACACTTACTCAAGATGGTCTAGGGCTTGCTAAAATGTAGCCCCATAGGTGGAGAAGTCATCTATAAAGACTTCCATCCCGCTACTAATATGTTATTGGAAGATTCTTAGGATAAGACATTGGAATGTAGCAAGGGTATTTCATAGGCCAAATGACATCTTTCTGTATGTGAAAGTCCTCTAAGAATTCATGAATATTGTTTTGGCTTAATCTTCTAGTGCAATCTAAATTTGGTTATAACCACTATAACCATCCAAAGAGCTGTAGTAGAAATGCCTAGAAAATAACAACAAAAAGTGATGTTTGTATGTTGCCATGTTCAACAACCTAAAATCGATGTAGACCCTCTATTTGCCTCCTTTCTTTAGTACTATCACAAGTTAGCTAATCCATAATGGGATTGATGAACCTTACCTTGAGGAACTATTCAATCTTATCTTTGATGTTTTGCTTCAATTTTGGATTCAACTGTTCCTACAACTATCTCTTTGGCATCATGGAAGGATCCATGTAGATATGATGCTAGAATATCCTAGGATCAATCCTAATGAGTTTAGGATATGACGAAGTAAAGGCTATTGGCCATTTGTTGACTACCTTCAACAAATTTTTTTTCTCACAAGAGCAAGATTAGCATTGATAATAATAAACCTAGCATTTTTTAGAAAATCATATTCCATTCCAATTGGTAAAATTTTCAACTCAAGGGGATCCTACTTAAAAACTTTTATGGATTTCCACCTCTTCCCAGTTGGTGTAATCAAGTTCATCATTAGGGAGTTGGTGATGAACTTTCTCTAGTTCATCCATGCCATTAATTTAGGCACTCATAAGACTCTCAATTGGTTTCATGCATATTATTGAAGTGCATTCTAGTTTATCTCTTGGTCACTGGGTGCCCTCCTATTTTGTGGCTACTACATATAGGCATCTTTGAAGTTTTGTCAAATCAACACATTATCTACATGCTCTGATTGATGTGCTTTTCATGGTTTATAATTTTTGCAAATAGTTACACCTTGTGTCTATACACAATGCATGGAACATGCTTCCTCTTGATCTTTCCAAAATCATTTTTCTTGGAAATTTCCAAGGAGAGGTCTCAGATTCCTAGTCATGCATCTATTATGCTTAGCCAAGCCCTTCCCATGATGATTAGAAAGTTCCCCTTGCAATTGTCTATACAAATCACCAAAAAATTAGTAGGATAGGACCATCCACTAATGGTGGTCATAATGTTCTTCACCAATCCCAAGGAAATGATGATGGATTGATCTACCAACTTTACACAAATGTTGCTCTTCTTAAGTAGAGGTAGGATCTAGGCTTTGTACATTTCATGGGAGATCAAATTCACCCTAGAACCTAAGTCTAGAAAAGCCTTGCAATCCTCATTCCTAGTGATTTCCAAATAAATTAGGAAACTCGTGAGATCGAATATTTTCCTAGGAAGGTAGCCAGCCTTAATCCAATCTATGACCATATGGGTCAACATTACAGTATGTACTTTGGAAAGCATTTGATTTGAAGGGATACTAAATAATATTGTAGAGGATGATAAAGAAGTAGGATTATTAATTGTATGTGTTTGTGAGAGCTTAAAAGGACTATTAGTTTGTAAGAAAGGCCTTTTTTGGATTTTTTCTCTAAACAACTCAACTAAGGAGCCAACTATAAGTTGATAGTCCTTGTGCTATTTCCTTGCTATGGCTAGGCAATAATTTCATCCTACATGGATGGAGCTAGTGGCAATTGAGTTGAGCGTAGAGGTATACGTGTAGAAGAATGAGGAGGATAAAAAGGAAATGGGGATTTCCCTCTTGGAGATTAAGCTCTAAATTATTTAGGAAGGTAGTGGTGGTGTTGAAAGGAGATGTGATTAGAAGAGTCATATAGAAAAATTAGCTACTAAACATAGTACCCATAGGTATTTGGCTACCAATAAGGATATTATGACCTTGGTGGTGGCATCCCCCAAAACTGTGGATGCTACCATTACTAGTATTACTCATGAGATTCAAGTGGAGCTCCACTTAGATAGTAGGCTTGTTGTTGATGGAATTTCTTGTAGTTGCCTTTAGGGTAAGGCAACCTTTGGGGTGGTTATCTTCTTTCCAATCTCAGATTCATCATGTACACCCAAGACTCCTTCAAGTGTGACACTATGGGATAACATCCATTAGGATGCTCACAATGGCAGATGTCACACCTACCATCATCATCTATCTCATATTCCACAACATCTTCAATGACAGTAGCTTTGCGCATACCCCTTTGATGGGCACGTTCATCTTCTTTCATTCTCCTTTGGTTATAACCACTACCTTGCACTTTGGATTATTTAATAATTCTAAGAGTAGTTTGAAAATTTTTTATCCAAAGAATTCCACATTTTATCTATGTTGGTTGATATTTCAGACACAAATTTTTGGATTGACAAGGTTTTACATTGCATCACATCATCAAGTGGTGCCTCCTCCTCATTATTACAAAACCAAACTTCCCTTTTCAGATGGAAGGATCTCGACTATACTCCTTCATAATTTTCATTTTTCTCAACCTTCCTTCTTCTTTGGCCACCTACTCAATCAACCTTTGGATCTGATGAACTCTAAGTTCTGAAAGTCTCACTTAGGTGTAGACCACAAGAATTCTCCTTGTTTCTATTCAGATCCCATCTATGATATGGCAAAGCTTCTCCCACTAAGAAAATCCATGGCCTAGGCACTTATGTAATAGAGAGTAATATCTATCCATGGCTCCATCCAAGGATTCATTTTTTTTGTCTCCACCCTTGGATCTACTTCCGTAGATTACACAATAGAGAGTACATTTAATACTTGTCATTGAATAATTGAAGAATCGTACTCCATCGTCTAATTGATTTCTGCTCTAAGGACTAGTACTAACTTTCAACCTTCTTGATGGGTTTCCTTGAAAAAATATTTTGTTTTCTCCATTCATTTTTCACATTTTGGTAAGGCACATGCATCATGAAAGGTGTGAAGATGATTTTGTGGATCTGAGTTATATCCCCCTTATAACTTGAGGACATTGTTCATATTCAACCTTTTAATTCTTCTATCGTTTGCATGCTTCATTGGAATTCTCATGGCCTCTATAATGTTTATCATATTTCTTAAGTGACAAGGTATCCCTATGTTCAATGATATGAATCACAAAGTCATTATGTGTGATCTAATTAAATTTTATGGACCTATAGTTATCTAATGCACTAGCACCTCTAGGAAGTGAAATGCGCATTGAGAATGTTCATTGTCTTTCCAAATACACTTTTGAAATTCAAAGCCATGGTTTAAGTGTAATTGAGGTATATGATTTTTATCGTTTTATGTTTTATAGATGTAATCACCTACAACAAGAGTAAAAGGTAAAGTAATTGAAGATCTAACTCATTGACTACCTAGCTAGCCTAACACAAGTAATCATCCCACTTTCCTAGACACATCTTGAACACATATAACACTATTGGACTACCAAACATTTAGTGTTTCTATGTTACCAAGTACTATATGAATGCTCAAAGTTGTCATGCTTGCATTCATTAGCTACTGGAAATAAATTACTTAATTCAAATGCATTAAAGTAAATAACATGAAAGTGAAATGTAATAAAGAAAATATTAAGCTATTCTTAGTGCTACAAGGATTTTCAAATGAGTTCATTTTATTTCCATCACACTATTGTGCTTAGGTAGATCAGTGCTTGAAAAAAGAACTATACACACTTAGACTCCTTTTGCAAGCACTCAAAAAATATTCTAACTCTAAGAAAAATAACTAGCAAGAGCTTTGTTACTCTAACTACGAATGATCAAAAACTTCTTGTAAATTGAAGCCTAGGCATAGTATTTATAGCCTTGGGATATACATCTCTACATCACATGCATGATGTCATGGTTGATGTCAAACACATGTTCATCATACCCCCACAACTGAATGAAAACTCATTCTCGAGTGAAGAGGAGGAGGAATAAGTTCTTTACAAAATATATTGGATAAGTATGAAATTATTAACTAACATACAGATTAACTCAATTGAAACAACAAAATATAAGTGCCCAAGTGTATGATTCCAATTTTTACAAAATGAGGTGCTCATAATAAGAGAAGTGAAAACCCTAGATAATACTAACATCCAACACCTCTTGGTAACAGAAGAATGAGAGAGTGAAAAGAGATCCAATGATCATGAATGATCCTCATTGTGTGGTACTACTACATCCTTAGTGAAGATTGTCCCACTTCCAATCCATGCTTCCCATTAGAATCACAATAGGATTACAAATTAGTATGCAATGTATAATACATAGTGGTTAAATGTCATATCTCATGGGTGGTTACATTTGCCTAAGTTGTGATTGTGGTAGATTGGTTTCTTCAGTAGTGTTAGTAGGAAGGCTAACAAATAAGGTAAATTAGATAAGCAATGCATGAATTTTGAAAAAGTTTAACACAAGAAAATATTTGAAAAGGATGTAAGAATTCACAATCATAAAAAGGAAAGTGCACTAAAAACTATTATGAAGATGTGCACAATTTGATGTCATTGATGGGGTAACAAAAAGAATTTGATTGTAAGAGTGTCTAAGGATAAAGATTTTAACTACCCTAACCAAAAGATATGCAAGTGGATCCTCCCCAAAGCAAGCACTAGCCTTTTTTCCTTTGCATAATTTCAAATCAAAGAGTCTATAGGATTTGTGAATGATTAATGGTTATAGAAGGTTAAGTAGAAAAACTTAGAAGAAACTAATTAAGAATTCCAACACATCAAACTAGGACATCAAACCAAAACATGAAATCAGTAGTGAGGTGAGACATGGAAAGCATAGATGGATGAGAGAGAGGATGGGATGGAGTTCCTAATTATGGTCACATGAAGTCCCTAGTGGATTTTGTGGTTAAATGACTTGATAGAATCCAAGCCTTGGTCTAGACGAAAACCAACCATGTTCAGTGACTTCACATTGACATTATAAGACCAATCCATCCCCTAAGACACAAGAGTGCTCCCACAGAACAACCACCATTCCTTATTAGAGAAGAAGTAGGAAGTGAGAAAAGGTCTTAGTTAAAGGGGACTAGTCCCATAACCAGTGCTTATAGCCCATTTATTCTATCTAAGGGTTGTGTTTTGAATTCTCACTTCTTCTTCTTCTTCTTTTTTGAAATGGGAATCACACCATGCAAAGACACATGCATTTGTTTTGTCCAAGGAATATGCTTTGAATCCTCATCTTCTTTTTTATTTTTAATGAGAACCACACCATGTCAGCACATATGCATTTATTTTATCCAAGGTGTGTGCTTTGAATTCTAATAATTTTTTTCACTGATAAGAACTACACTATGCATGGAATTATTCAACTTACTTTAATGATTAGCACTGGATGATAAGAAATTCATGAAAACAAACATGCACTCACGCAAACAATAAAGCACAAAAAATACCAAATCCCCTTGAAGCCACACCCTGTTCAAACCTTTAAATCCTTTGCAATTATAGAAACTACCAAAGTCACATATTTATCAAGGTTTTATTAATAAAAAAGGAACTGCATGTTTCCAAAATAAGGAAAACCATATAGTTTGTGGATGGGTGGATGCTCTAGACTCACTGCCTGTTGCATGAAAAAGAAACCATGTCCTAATTATCCATGATGAAATTCAAAGCCAGAAACTAGACAACAACAATCAAATAGCAAAAATAGTACATACGACCATCAAGTAACGCATTACCAATGTACCTGGCACTTATTAACAAAAATTTAGAAAATCACACCAAATAAAATAAAATAAAAGAAAATATAAAATAAAGTGTAAAATATTCAAGAAATAGCAAATATAATAACAATGATGTAAAACAAAAATTAGAAAAGGTTAATAACATAAAAAAAAGATGTAAAATAAAGAATGTGTAAAAAAAAGTTGTAAAATAAAAAATTGAAAAATTGAAGAGCCACTTGTATGGTTAACATGGTTGGCCATCTCCTCCACGACTAAGTTGGAAGGAGGAGATCCAAAATATGGAGTGTGGTTGCCCATGTGATGAGGTGCTTGTTGTGTTAGCTAGAATATGCTCATGGAAAGGTTTGATTTGTTGAATGTTAACCAACTATTTTTTGTTTAGGCTCTCAAGTTTATAGATCATCATGTCCCTAGAAGGAAAAGTCTCATAAATAATGTAAGGTCCTTTCCACAATGTTTGGAACTTAGTTTATTGGAGTACATGCATGGGGTTCCAGTAGAGAACCTTATCTCTTGGTTGAAATTTGACTTTTCTATTTTTTAGGTCATGACACTTTTTGTTATAGGCCTTGTGCAACTCGTTAGATGATAAGGCTACTAATCAATTTTCACCTAGCAGGTTGAGATTTATCAATCATTCTTTTTGGTCTAGACTCAAGTCAAGGTTAAGAACATAAGCTATTGAAAGTGTACGGAGCTTAGATTGAATGGGAAGTGTTGGTAATTTTTCATATAAAAGCTCATAGGGAGAATAGCCTATATGAAGTTTCCAAGTTGAGTAGGAGGCCCAAAGGGCATCATTGAGTTTTGTGCTCTAGTCCTTCCTATACTTGCTAATAGTTCTTGTTAGTATCCTTGTGATTTCCCTACTAGTAGCCTCAGCTTGACTATTATCTTGGGGATGGTAAGGTGTTGTGAGTTTCTATTCAACACCAAGCATTCAGTAATACCTATAAAGTAAGTTCCATTATCAAAAATTAATGCACATGGCACACAAAACTTGTTTACAATGTTTTGTTGTACAAACCAAGTAGCAATTGAAGATGTACAGTTGATGATAGCTACCTCTTCTACTCATTTTGTACAATAGTCAATAGCAACTATGATGTATGTCTTTCCATTTGACATGGACGTGATGGGACCCATGAAGTTAATGCCCCAGATGTTAAATGGTTCAAGTGGTTGAATCCATTGTTGAGGTTCCTCCATTCGAGTAGCCATTCGACCATTTTATTGGCATCATTCACAAGAGCAGATGTAATGGTGAGCATTCCTAAAGAGTGTTGGCTAGTAGTAGCCTACCATGAGGATTTTCATGGTTGTGCATCTCCTAACATAATGTCCTCCACAAGGACCTTCATTCACATCTTGGAGAATGCATAGTTGATTAGCACTAGCAACTCACCAAAGAACCAGGACATCAATGCACACCTTATAGAGGTGTGCATTGATCTCTATGAAGTGTTTTACCTAGTGTAGAAATTACTATTTCTTCTAGTGGTCCAAACCTTATGGCATCTCCTAAATGAGAAGATAGGTGAGAATGTTATCATACCATTTTGGCTCATTGGGCATTTGTTCAATTATCGCTCCAACAAAGAGGAGTTCATTAGGAAACATATAAGAGAGTGGGATTCCTTTCTCTTCATCATCCCATCACAACTGAGATAAGTGATTAGCGACCACATTCTCAGTGTCCTTTTGATCTACCATTGTAAGATCAAATTCCTGGAAGATCACTAGCCACCATATGACACAGGGGCTCACCATTGGCTTGTTCATTAGAAAGAGAATGGCACTATGATCCATGCGCACAAAAACTTTGTATCCAAGCACATAATGCCTAAACTTCTCTAGATAAAACACCACCGCCATCAATTCCTTCTCCATAGTGGTGTATTTTAGTTGTGCACCCACAACGCTTTAGCTAGCGTAGTGGATGTAATATGGACATTTCTTGTCATCTAAGTACATTAGCATAGCTTCCAAGGCATAATTTAATACATCCATCAAAATATGAAATGGTCTAGACTAATTGGGTGCTTGTACGATTGGAGTTTCTATAAGCTTGTCTTTCAATTACTAGAATGCTTTCTTACATTCTAAGATCCAAACAAAGGAAACATCTTTCTTTGTAAGCTCCACCAATGATTTTTTGATTTTTGAGAAATTCTCTATGAATTGTCGGTAGTAGCCAATATGTCCAAGGAATGATTGAAGATCTTTAACTATTTCATCCTAGTAAGTTATTCCTTGGATGACCCTTATTTTCTCAAGGTCTAGCTCAATTCTTACTTGTGAGATTTTGTGCCCCAATACAATGCCCTTCTAGACCATGAGGTGACTTTTCTACCAGTTGAGCCACAAGTTGGTTTTAACATATCATTTCAGCACTTGCTCAAGGTGGTCCAGGGCTTACTCAAATGTAGCTTCATAGGTGGAGAAGTCATCAATAAAGACTTCTACACCACTACCAATCTACCTTTGAAAATGCGTAGGATCAAGTGTTGGAATGTGGCAAGAGCATTGCATAGACCAAATGCCATCTTGCGATATGCAAAAGTCCCCTAGGAAATCGGGAATGTCATCTTTGCTTGGTCCTCTGGTGTAATTTGAATTTGGTTATAGCCACTATAATCATCTAGAAAGTTTGTCCATGCTTAATATATTATAAACAAGTAGTGTTGTAGAGGTTACCCTAAAAAAATCTTATGTCTAGACACACGGATTTATTTTATCCATAGACTACATTTCTAGTAATTTAGCTTAGGCCTTATTCTATGACTATATTTTAGCTATTTATTAGTTCCATAGATTGAAAAATTAGATCAAATCAGCAACCACTTTTATAAATCAGATTAGAAAGCAAAAGTGACAAATTTATGTAAAAATCATATTAAAATCATCAATATTTATAAAAGAGAGCACTTACATGCACTAGTGTTAGTAGCAGCATTTTCCATTCTTTTCATCTAAGAGGTGAGTTAGAGTGAAAAATTAAATATTGAAATTTTAGTTTCTAGCTGGCATGAGAATTATCAATATACAATATATTAAACTTAAAAAATCAATAAAAATATATCATTATTCATTAGATCAAATATCCAATTTGATTTTGAATCAACTTGAATGTTACCTTACGATTTATCATAGATTTCTCAATCTATGGTCATTTAAAATTTTTCCAAACCATTGATATTTAAATAATCTTTGATTTTTCTTCTTGAAATAAGATTGTAAATATTTGGTAACTAATGAAAAGTAGCATTACCAGACTCGCACTCTGCAAGTGACTTTTTTTTGACAAAATAAACTTGGACTTTATGAGTTACTTGGAATAGTGAAAAGAACTTTTCAAAATTTGACTTTTCATCCCTTTGATCCTTTTAAAATATATAGATTTCTGATTAGGGTCATGACTCCCCTAGCAAAAAAAAAAAATTCAGACTCTATCAATACTTGCAGAAACTCAGCAAGTCTCCCAACATGGAGGAAAAACTAATAATGAATTTGTTGATTTGTTTTCTTTTCATTCTAATTCTTGTTGCATAAGTTAACTTCATTTTGTTCAAATAAGGCTACAATAATGATGATTCTTCTATGATATTCAAATTCTCTTTATTTCTCAAGCTCTCTATTTTTAGTTAATATTAACAGGCACAAAATAGCAATAGTCAAAGCAGTAGTACCTTTCCAAGGGAAGGCTTGGGTTGAAAGGGTGTTTGAAAAATAAAAATTAATCCTCAGCCATGATTATTACCTACCTTACTTTTCTATCTTTGAAGCATTCGTTTACAGTAATGTATGTACCACATTTTTCTTCATTTTCTTCATTTTCTATTCCATAGTTATACTTGTATTTCATCCTACCTAGCATTGTATTGATATATCATTTTGGTATGAACTTTTTTATAGCTTTGGTCTTTCTAAAGATTTTGTTTTAATATTTTTTTTCTTTTCTTGTTTGATATGCTTGCAAAATTGTAATTAGAATTTTTTTCCTTTTGAATTATTTTAGGCCATAATGGATTTAATGTAGGATAAATTTAAACTAAAATCATAATAGCTCATACTTCAAATTTAATTTGTTGATTTGCAACACCATAGCTTGCTATTCCCTTATGAGTGCATCAGTTCATGACCATACTTTGTAATTCAAAAGCTGAAATATCATTGCATGATGTAATGTATCCACTCCACTTGCATGAAAAACATCTTATGTACAATCCTAAGAAACTTGTAACTATTGATGCCAACATTGCACATGCTAGGCACAGACCAATGTTTAAAAACTTCTAATCCCACAATAATTAGAAATCCTATAAGTTTAAGCCCCATGCAAATTATTTGTGATTGTAAGCTCTGCAGATGATAAAAACACAAATAGGCAAGAATTATACCAAAATGAGAATCCAACTAAAGCATAGGATTTATTTATTTATTTCAAAAAAAGAATAATTGCATAGTAGTCATATTAAGCAAAGGAAAGTTGAACCATGAAAACTTAATTCAAATTTTCCAAAAAATCTAGCTCATAGCCTTAGAAAATCTACTAACACAAGTTTAACTTTTAATTTTTCAATCATAGTTACATTGATGTAATGGAACTCAAAACTTATCTTTCAAAATTTCTTTTAATTACTAACTAGTTTTGTGTCAAACTTATATTTAAACAATGTTAGCCATTTTAATAGTCCCATGGAAACTAGCTTTCAAATCGCTATTTAGATGTTATTCACTAACGTATCTCTTGGATTTTTCTTTTTTTAAAAAAAAAAAATCTCCATTGTTTACAGAACAATAATCCAAGAGAAAGTTAACAAAAATAGTGCAATCATCAAGCTTCTTAAAAAGGTTAATGTCAGAGTCAAGATTTTTCCAGAAATCATTAGAGAAATTGGTGGTATACAAGTACTCTGCTAGCAACATAGTCATTGTGTTTATTAGCATAGTCATTGTGTTTATAAATTTTAGATACTAGTTGCATCAATTCTTAGAACCCAAGATTGACTCACATCAACAAATGCATGCATGTAATTGCTTGTCTGTAGCGTACAACATACTGCTAAGAACAAGGTTTGAACACTAGGTTGATATCAACCATTATTGCAAAAGTTACAAGAGCTTAAGCAAGCTCAAGCATAGTCATTAGGTGTTATTGATTTTGGGTAGCAAGGGCACAAAGCCATTGTTTTGAGTTTATCGATGCAATTGATTTAGCAAAAGTGGCATTTAGTCTCTGGTGATGACTAGTGCAGGCGTGTGCAGCTCATTGTGGGTCTACATCGTAACTAATGGTGGAAGTGGACATTACGTGGATGATGGCAGCGGACATTATGTAGCTGCTGTTTCTTGTATGTGATGGTGGATGCTATCATTTTCAATGTGGGTGGTGGCCTTCATTGTGTGGGCATTACGTTTTTCCTCTACTACCACCAATTACACATGGGTGGTTGTTCCTCATGTGCATTGTTTAATTTTTAGTTTCAGAAGTTAAACAACTCAATTAAATAAATTAATTGTATTTTCAAATTCTTTCATTTTCTTTCATTAGATCCCATAATGGTTTTAAAAAAATTATCAAACTAAAGTAATATCTATTGGACAAAGCATGTATATCTCACTACGAGGTAACTAGATCTAACGTCAACATCAACTCTGGTTTGTATATGATTTGTAAGATGCTATTTAAAATGCTACACATAGTAAAGCATTTAAAACAAGAAAAGGTAAGATATAAATAAAATCAACATATGTAAGTACAATTAAAATATGATGATTACATGTTAAGTTATTTATGTGATTTCATTTGAGCAATTATAAAATTTTCAATCTTAACAATCATTTGTGAAACTAATTGAAATAAATACTTGGTTTTAGTAGATAGATAGCACTAGTATGGAATTGCCTAATTTTTAATCAGGTCAAATTGATATTTGGCTTCATTTAGGTGGCTATAAGAAGACCCATAGTTTTGTAGTGAACTATCAGTAAATGAATATTTAACATAACCTCATATACATCTCAAAATCTTTATTTTACTCTTCTTTAGGAAAGGATAATTACATGAAAACACAATGAAGTATTAAAATGAAAAAAATGCAATTTAACATTATTATCAATCATATTTAGGAAATTTAAACAATTTTAATATACAAAAATTTTTCACACATAAACAAAATGCAAGCAATTCAAAGCTCTCTGCATCATAGCCTACTACAATATGATAAATTTTTAATTATTTTAATTTGCTACATATGATTTACAATAATATTGAATTGTGTTTTTTCTTTTAAAAAATCTATTTGGAATTACATGCAATGTCACCAAATTTAGTAAGTAATCCTTCAAGTGGATCCACCACTTCTTGGCCATTATATGAGTTTCTTATGAGTTACATGAATCTATTATTAAGGAAATTTATGAAAAGTACATTTTTGTATAAATTTTAGGTTATTTATGTTGTTTGTAAGTTTTTGAGTCATTTAAATCTAGTTTGGAATGATCAAGGATTAGATATTTTCCATGCATGCTATCTATCAAACTCATTTTTATTGGTAGAATTTGTGGATGCAATGATGGTTTTTAAATGCCATTGATGTTGGTGTTTTCAATCATCGACATGTTTTATTAATTATTCAAAAATACACTCTCTCTTTTAATCCAATATCTTCTAAATTTTGAAGGTTCCTTATTTTGTTAAATTTTTAAATCATCCATTGATTTTTGAAAAATTTAAAAGAGATATTTTCTATCAAATTAGGGCCAATCAAGCATTTTTAACTTGTAGCTACAACTATTGGTTCTCATAGAATTCAATATATGATTGAAGTGGATCTTAATTCATTTATGTGAGAAATTCTTCTATGTGCTAGAAAAATTAATTATGTGAACAATGTTTTTAATTACAAGCTTCCAAAATCATGTCACTACTATCATTAAGAGGATCATATATTTAATTTATGTTCTTTTTTGCTATGAAAAAATCTATGCAAGTGCATCGACACTAAGGTACTATAAACAATACTAGGATTTCTTCTACAAATGTTGTATATCCTACTAAGGTTTTTTTCTACATATGTGATAAATCTTGTAATGATTTCTATTGCAAATGTTTCAATAGTTAGCAGACCCTTTTCTTTTATTACTATTCAATAAAGTGTATCTTTGACAATAGTTCCAATCTATGACATTCAATTTCTAGATAGTATGGCAGATTTCAAATATAAGTAACATTTATTTAACATTACATCTAAAGAAAATAATAGAAAAATTATAAAAGATAAAAAAAAACAATTCTTTATTGATGTAGAATAATGTATCTAGGTCAGGCTCTGAGGATTCCTTGGGGTTATCTTCCTTTGGCATCTATCCCTTAGAGGCAATCCAACATTGCCACAATGGTTAGGCCTGTAACCAACTAGAAGGAATGGCTAGGCATCTTCCTACCATGCTTCACCGAGCACCTATAATTTACCTTTAATGGTTTTTAACTCCATGTAGATATGACCTCTAATGCTCAAGTATAAATGCATTAGGTTAAACCCCCAAAGGTTACCTCAAGAGACATGCTTCTTATTATAATCCACCTTTTTTAGTGTTAATTACAACTTTCCTTTTCAATTCTTATTACAACAATTACAACATTTGTTATGAAGAGACACCATCTTTATTATGTAGGAGAATCATTTGAGAATGAAGAGATGAAAATGTACCTTCATTAGGTGTTTTTCATCCTTAAACGAGTTCATGTTAGTGATTTTTCTCTAGCTCCAATGCTCCTTTCATGGTACAATGATTTAATACTTTCATTTCTCCTTTTGACGTAAGGTTGAATATCCTAAAGCTCTCCTACTTATTTTGCAAACAAAATATATGTGAAAATAATATATAATAATTAAATATTATTTTATGAATACTTACCTCATTCTCTAAGGTAATGAAAAGAGGTAAATTAAAGATCTCTCAACCACCAATGACTTGTGCTAACTAGCATTACACAAAGTATAGCTCCTATCTGGTTACCTAAGTAAAGGTAGGATAAATCCTTATTTTCAAATTTTATTTATCTAATATATTTTACTTACCTAATTAAAGTATAAATAAAAAAATTAAGAAGGTTATAAATAAAGTTAAGGTTGAAAGTCTCCTTAATCTTAATCAACCTTGAGGATTAATGAAAGTAGTTGTAGTTCCACAGTAACGGGTATATGATCAGATTTCCTTGTTCAAGATGACAAGGCTTGATCTTTCTTCTCAGTATCATCCTTAGGAATTAATTGTAGCATCTTCATAACTTAGAATCAATCACCATACTAAATGTATTCTAGGATATTTATGAAGAATGATATTGACCCATCTTCATTAGTCATAGTAGTATAATTAGTGAATTATAGTTCTTAATGAGTACTATCCATCAACATCATCTATTATTGAATTTTGGGATTTTAACTATCACTTAAAGATTTAAAACATGCAAAATATGCAATGACCAATGGAATTACATTTTGAATTAATGGAAACATCCTTTTTAAATTATTTTACTCTTCCAGTGGAGTTACAGTTTGAATTGATAAACACTATATTTAGCTTTTGCATTAAAGTCTTCATAGAGGATGAATGATACTAGGTTAAGATCAGTACTAGTTAGAGTAGTTTGTTCTTTAAGATTTTATCTATTTAGTTAATCAAATATCCCACTTGACAAATTCTAACATCTAGACTTATTAATTTGGAAATTAAATGCATGTTGATCATACCTACATGTTTGCTTTATGATTAGATTTGAAATATCAATGTCAAGACTATGTAGCTTTATTGAAATCCTAATCGTTCTTTCTTTTCCATGATTTGAAATTCTAAAATTTTAAAAATCATATCTTCCAATCTTGATTTAGACCTATGTACCAATTTGAACTTGTCTTCTTTATAAACGATCTTAGAAGTATTCATGTTATGGTTCTTGAAATAGGCCAATCTATATGGCCCATAAGAAGAACTTTCACAAAAATATTTCATCTTGTAAATAACTTTATATCCTAACTTTTTTAAAATAATTTTGGAATTAGTATAATAATTTTCATGCTAAGGCTTCTTGTAGGTACAAGAAATTACCATTCAAATCTTGTAATTCTTCCAAGATGTATGGGTATTTGAAATTATGTCAATCTAAGATCCAAGATGAACATAGCGGATGTTGTCTTTCCCCAACTAGAAAGCTTTCAAGCATGTTACATGTTCCAAATTTCATTCTTATGTTTGGATTCTCTCCTAGTCATGTCTCCTTAGTGGTATCATACACCTTATCAAAACATAATTATGATTCTCTATAATGTTCTATTGCATAATCTAGATGTAGGTTGAATTAGTATACATCTTCTTGAATACTCCAATATACAAACTAATTCTTCGATAGATTGATCAATTTGATGGATTGGTAATAATTTGGCTATATAACTTAGACTCTTAACAATCTTTCTACCTCCCTTACAATGCTAACTCTAAGAGTGTAATTGATAACATAATAGGAATCAATGACCTAAGACTATCTATCTAAAAAGGTGAAGAACCTAATTTTAAGACTCAAGATGGATAGAAAGATTAGATTTGTTAGTCCCAACAATTAAATTGTTATGCATCATTAGTCAATTAAAGTTACAACATCTTAAGACATTATTTAATATATCACCTAATTATTAGATATCCAAATGATTAATCTAACCTTACCATTGAGTTTAAAAGGTTGAAAACTTTTATAAATGACTATTCATATGTTAAAAATAAGCATCATATGTCTACATTATGCTGAAACTAACCCTCCAAGAGTCTTGAGGATTCATGTTGGACAAGGAGGAAATTTTTTTAAGAATATTTTTTACATTAATATGACTTCACCATTGAGTCCAAAAGGTTGATATTAACTAGAAATGACTCTTCATTTGCTATAAAAGGCTTCCAAAATCAAAAGTTATGGCTTCTAAAGTATAAAAATTTGGACATGAAAGTTGAGACTTCTTGAGATGTCATCCATCCTGTTACTAATCCAAGATAAGCATGCCTAATTATGAAATTTTTATCTCTCTTGCTACTAGCCCATCAATTCGACCTTTTATTCAATTTTACCACTTTTTTTTATTTACATTTTCCTATCTTGAACATCGAATTCAAATATTTTGTTATTTGAAACTTTTTTAAAAAACTATTATTTGATGAAAAAATTAAATACTAAGATATGATTGAAATAAAGAATGTCCCTAAAATTGACTATTCAACTTTCAAGACTAAGTAAGCAATGATGAATAATGTTGATGAAAGATTTATGAATTGATGATAGAATATTGAGATTCTTGCTGAAGTTATATCGATGATTCCATGATTCATTACAACGATAAAACATGTGGCTATTTGCAATAGAAATTTTAGTTAAATATCTATTATGGTTTAGGGGAAATTAGCCCTATAACTTGGTTGATTTTCTAGATCCCAAAAGTTTATCAAATGAATAATAGTAAATGATTAGATTATTTCTCCATAATTTCATAAAACATTGATGTGATATTAGATTAGTTTGAATGATAATATTCGTGGATATATTTAGTTAAAATTTTAGAATCATAAAGTTAACAACTTTTGAGTTATCATCTCTCAAAATTGCACTACCAAAATTATTACAATTTTTAATAGATTAGAAAGAATATAATATAACCTTAGCTTTTGGATATTTTTTATGGTAATTACCAATTCCAAATGATAGAGAACTTCCTAATCTTTTCAAGAATAAAAGTTTTATTAACTAGTTCTATGTGAAGTTAAGATAACCAAGCAATTATTTCTCTACTTTAAATTCCTTCACTTAGTACTAAATTTTCTTGTTAATTGAAGAAAAATTACAATACCATAAAATAACAAAAAAACTTAACTTCAATGTCAAATATATGTAAAATTTAACATTGAGTATAGAAAATAATAGAAAAAATGCAAAAGAAAGAAAAAAGTTCTTCATTAATATGAAATAATGTATCTAGATCATGCTCCAAGGATTTCTTGGGAATATCTTCCTTTGACATCTATTCCTCACCATGGTTAGGATTATAATTAGCCAAAAAGTATGATCAATCAGCTTCCTATCTTGAATCATCCAACACATATTACTTGCATTCACTAGCCCTTAATTTCATGCTAATATGACCTCTAATGCTCAGGTATAAATACCATAGGTTAAACCTCCAAAGGTCACCTTGAGAGATATTTCCATTATCATAATGAATCCTTTTTTATCTTAATTACTTCTTCTCCTTATGGGTCTTATTACAATAATTACAAAATTTGTTATGAAGAGGCATTGTCTTTGATATGTAATAACACTAGCTAGGAATGGGATGTGACACAATCAAAATATCTTAAATAATTCTTTAATAACTAAGGAAAAATAATTATTTATTTGTAAGGTCTCATAGAAATATTTTGTTGATTTAAATAGTTTCTAAATAATTCTTCATAATTAAAAACATTAATAAAGGCTATCAATTAATAGTTACATACCAAATCTTTAGAATTCAAGATTTTCAACTACTAATAATTAATTTATAGCTAATGGTCAAGATATAAAGATAATATATTGTGATAATTTTGATTCTACTGACAGAGAGGGGACTCCTTCTCCTTTGCTTAATGTTAATCTTTAATAAAATATCTAATTTATTATCCAAGAGGGAAGGTTTTTTAGGATTGGTTGTGAGGATGAAAAATTAAAAAGGCATCCCCAAAATCATTATTATTTTTCTTTTTATTGATTTAGGGTTTCTCATCTCGATAGTACTTCTTTGATTTTTTAGTTTAAATTTTTATTTTAAATAGATATATTTTGAAATACAACAACCTTAATTCATTAAAATTCTATGTTTTTTTTAAATTTTTAATGAATTTTTTTAGAAAGTAGAGCATTCCTAGTAAAAGTCACAAAAGGAAAAGTAGGTTAAAGTTAGGATCAAAAAATCCAAAAGAAGAACAAAATAGAAAATGCATCCTACATAGAAAACAACAAATGAAAAAAGAAAACAAAAGAAAAAAATAATAAATTGTACTCTACTATAGAGAGGTCATGATATAACTCATTACCTTCAATGTCCATAATAGCATTAGTAGAACACTATACAACAAAAAACAAAATTTGCAAAGCTTATATTTTTAAAAGAAAATTTTTCAAGATGATTAAGATGGAAAATATTGATGAGTATGAATAATATATTTAGTTAAATATTATTCAAAAAAAATTCCATATATTCTTTACTTTTTTGTTACTTTCATCCATAAGATGCAACACATTATGCAAAGCTAGATTTATAAAAATAGTGCCCTTTCCAATATTATGGAAGATATATAAAAAAATTTAAATTAAAAGGTAATGTTTATATGTGTTGTGACTTTAATACAAGGATTAGTTCTAAGCATATTGATATTTTTAAGTGGAAGAATAATTAAGGATGGACCAATATGTAAAATTATGGTTAAATTAAAGCTAGATGGGAAGAACATCAGAAAATACTAAAATAAATCAAATAGGAAAGCACATGTTAGAATAAGGATAAGGCCTTGATCTTATTATTTTAAATGGAACTCAAATATTTTCATCAAGGTTAAGATTTACTTTTGAAAATGGAAGATGTTCATGTATTGATTTACTACTAACCAGCTCACAAAATACATTAGGAATTATTAACTTTCAAGTTGTTGGTAAATTAATAAAATCTTGACAGCAAGTTCTATAGTTTTTCATTAAAGAAATGCATCTCAACTCTAAGATATGCCAAAAAAAAAGACACATTACAGATGCAATATAAAATCTTTCTAAAAAGAGGTACAAAATTTATTAAAAATAAAAAAATTTTAAAAGTGGGTTTGAAGACATAATACTAGAGGCTATAAAAAATATTACTATGCAATAGAAGTTTATGGGTAATAAGTGGTTTGATGAAGAATGTCTTCAAGCAAGGTTAGCTCTTAAAAATTCCTATAATAAAAAAGCTTTGAATAAGGAGTAAATGGAATTACATTGAAAGAAAAAACCTAAAATTCTACAAAAAACACTAGCATAATATACTATAAAAGATAAAGTAGGATCTATAAAATTTTTTTAAAAAAATTAGAAATAAAGTATTTTCAAAGTAGTGATTTTTATTTATAAAGATAAAAGGATTTTACAAAAATTTGTTTCATCATGAGACAAATATCATAAAAAGTTACATGCTCTTAAATATTTTACAACTTACATATGATAAAGGAGGAGAGAGATTTGAGAAATTATCTTTTGAAAAAGTTGTAGATACGAAAAAGATTATATGTTGAACTATTAAAACATGGTTGAATGATAGTTTAAAGAAAGATTTGGAAAATGCTTAATGAGTTAAATTTGTTTATTTTTTAAACATGCTTTATTGTTTGTCATAGTCTTTAGGAATTGTTCTTAGGGATTCAATTACTATTTTCCTTCTTTAGAAGTTGAATGATTGGTTGTTACACAAGTTGAAGGGTCAATAGTTATAGAAGTTAAAGGGTTAACCATTACAAAAGTTGAAGGGTTGACCATTACAAAAGTTGAAGGGTTTTCCATTACATAAGTTGAAGGGATGATCATTATAGAAGTTGAAGGGTCAACCATTATAGTAGTTAAAGGGTTGATCATTATAGAAGTTGCTTCATATTAGGATTCAATTGCTATTTTTCATTGATGTATTTGCCTATATAAAGGCCATTATTAGTTGAATAAAAATGTGAATTTTAGTTTCCTCTAATTACCCCTATGTTTGTTAAATTCTATTTTTCTTATTTGAGGCTAGCATTGCATAGCCTCAAAGGTTGAAAGTGGTATCAGAGCATAGTTTAGAAGGCTAGAGAGAAAGCCTAGTTTATGAGGCTAGAGAGAAAAGCAGTGTAGAGCGCCTAGTTTAGGAGGTTTAAGAGAAGAGCACAGTAGTGCATAAATGATCTCTAAAATTTTTTTACAACCTATCATCCCATGTTTTGATAGTCACTATGACCATTGGAACATGTTGATTGAAAATGTTTTGAAGTCCAAATATTATTGGCAAGTTGTTGAAGATGGTGTAATAGCACTAGAAGCTAAGGTTGCACTCACAAATGAACAAAGAAAGGAGCTATAGGAATTGAGGCTAAAATATTTGAAGGCAAAGAATTATTTATTTTAAGAAACTGATCATTCTATCCTTGAGACTATTCTTAGCAAAGAAACTTCCAATGATATTTGGGATTTTATGAGGAAGAAATATCAGGTGTCTTCAATAGTAAAGCATGCACAACTTCAAGCCTATAGGAGGGATTTGGAGACTCTGAATATGAAATATGGAAAGTCTATTACTAGCTATTGTGCAAGGATAATAAGGATAGCTAATAACATGTGATTTCTTAGTGAGAAGATGGAGGATGTGATTATTATTAAGAAGATATTGTGTTCCCTATCCCCCAAGTTTGATTATGTTGTTTGTTCAATTAAAGAATCCAAAGATGTTGATGCACTTTCCCTTGATGAACTTCAAAGTTCTTTATTAGTCCATGAATAGAAAATGAATTAAAATTAAACTTTTGAAGAGCAAGACTTGAAGGTTTCTACTTTTACTTATTTCTCAAGACGAAGAAGTAGAGGTAGAGGTAGAGGTAGAGGAACAGGACATCGAGGCAATAGAGATGGCAGCAAGAATTTCAAAGGTTATGGTGATAAATTTAAAGGCAAAAATACAAGACAAGTTGACAAATATAAGGTGGAACGATTTAGATGTCATAAATCTAGACACCATCATTCTGAATACTACACTAAATTACCCAATTATAAAGAAGATAAATCAAATTTTGTAGAAGAGAAGGATACTAAGACTTTGTTTAAGGTGGTTCAAGTCAATTGGCAGACTCAATCAGATGTATGGTATTTGGATGCTAGCTATAGCAACCATGTGTGTTAATGTAAGTCTTCTTTTTCTTACCTAGATAAAAATTTTCATCATATAGAAAATTTTGATGATTGTTCTACTATAAATTTAATGGAAAAGGGGGTATTAACATTAAAAGGAAGAATGGTTTTGTAGAAAACAATTTTCAATGTTTTTTATGTTACTAATTTTAAAAGCAGTTTGTTAAGTGTTGGTCAGTTGTAAAAGAAGGATTATGTAATAATCATTTAGAAGGATGCTTGTGAAATTTATTATCCTTCAAGAGGAGCTATTGCAGTTGTTCAAATGAGCTCCAATAGATTATTTCCATTGAGGATTAAAAGTGCTCAATCTTGCCTGAAGGCTGAAGTAAAAGATCCAACATGGCTTTCGCATTTTCACTATGGCCACTTGAATTTTGGAGGATTAAATACTTTGCAATAGGAAAATATGGTGATTGGTCTTCCTCAAATTACAATTCCTTCTAGAGTCTGTGAAGAATTTGTTACTTGTAAGCTACATCATTTTTAATTCTTTCAAGGAAACTCATGAAGTGAAAGGAATGTCCTTGACCTGGTTCACTCCAACATTTGTCAACCAATAAAGCCATCTTCAAATGAAGGTAAGAGATACTTGATCACCTTCATTGATGATTATACTTGAAGAAGTTTGGTTTATTTCTTGCAAAATAAATTTGAAGCTTTTAATGCATTTAAAAGCTTACATGCACATGTTGAAAATAACTCTAGAAGGATCATTAAGACTCTTCCTATAGATCATGGAGGAGAATATTGTTCAAAAGAATTTGATGTTTTTTGTGAGAATAATGGCATTTAGGGAGAGCTCAAATCCTACTATATACCACAAAAAAAATGGTGTGTCAAAGAGGAAAAATAGAACCATCCTCAATATGGTGAGAAGCCTCTTGGCAAGTGAAAGTATTCCAAAGAGTTTCTAGCTAGAGGTTGTGAATTGAAGCATCCATGTTTTGAATAGAAGTCCTACCATTACTTTTTAAAACATGGTAGTGGAAGGAGTAGTAGTTTTCTACTACTCCTCCTTCCACTGCCCTGTCAACCTTCTCAGCATTATATAATTAATTTTCTTTTTAAAAGGAAAAGTTCTATGAACGCCTTACCTTAGCATCATGTGCAAGCCTCAACACTAGCAAATCCTTGGTTCAAATGAACAATGGGTATATTGTGGTTGTTACATTATTTTTGTTTTCATTTGCATTTCAAAATGTCATTGTGTTTAACTTTTATTATATTTCTCCTTTCATATATCTTTAAGCATTCTACAGTTTATCTTATGATTTACATATAACCGCAAATCCATATCATTATTGATCTGTAGGAAACCAAAATGGAAACTAAAACTGCAATTTTATTATTTTTGTAACCCTCTGAATCTATTGAGAAGTAGACATAAACATGCTATGACTTTTGAAAATATTATTAACAAACTACCATATGTTGTTAATATTTCGAATAAATCATCCAGATTTGAAACAATAATATCCCATGTATTTTTAATGTGCTCCATTAC